>VZTX01025468.1:28077-98655 GCA_013400915.1 Pardalotus punctatus
CGCGCTCAGCCCGCGCCGCGGCGGCAGCGGCCATCCGGCCGGCGCTGCCCGGAGGCTCCGAGGGGGCAGCGCGGCGGCCTGGCAGCCTTGCACCACGCGGAAGGTTCGCGAGAGCAGCCGCATGTCCGGCCGGCGTGGGAGCGCGGCCGCCCTCCTGTCGCCCGAGCGTCACTGCCGTGCCGGAGACGTCCGAACGCGCTCGGCGGCCTCCGTTCCGGGTTTCCGGAAGTTGCCGAAGAGCCTCGATGCTGGTTTTGGGTGCAGTCGGAAATTATCGGCCCTCCCCTGGCGGAGAGGGCCGAACGGCTTCGGCCCGCCTCGGCTCGCACTGTCTCGCGGCAGAGCGGGCGGGCTCTGATTGGCCAGCGCTGGAGGGGCAGGGAAGGGGGCGGGGCTCCGCTTCATGCCGCCGGCCGGGCGTCCCTGAGTGCCCCCTGCAGGCCCCGGAGGGGAGGACTTAGTCTTGCTGAAAAAAAAAAGAAAAAGAAATAGAAAGAAGCCTCAAACCCCACAAAATCCTCCATATCCCAAGCTTGTAACAAGACTTCTGAGCAAGAGCTTCGGGGGTACTGAGGTTTTTACCGGGATGATTTAAAGGCTGCATAGGTGAAAGTGAGGTTGGTGGGAAGTGTGAGCTGGGGCTTTGGGTTATCCGGGTTACTCTTACAGACCTCCTCTCCCTCCAGAAAGAATCTTCAGAATTAAAATACCCTGAGAAGGAACATGCAAAGGCTTGGGGAAGGATGCCCCCAACAGTGAAAGCAGGAGCAAAATTAAGTGCTTAGAGGAAAAGAAATGAATTGCCAGAGGAACAAAAAAGGCTAATTGAAAGTGTCTTCACATCAGAGTTTAGCAGTGAGACTAAAAGACAACCCATTTACAAAATACAGATCTGAGTACAGTGTTTTGCAACAAAGGTTTAAGTGGGAAGGCAGTGAGGATGCAGTCATTTAGTAACTGTGATGTGATGGGTGTTGTGGGATGATCTGGACAAATCCCTCCTGATATGCACACCGAGTGCATATTAGCCTTGTTTTAGATAGCATCATTAATGAGATTCTTGGCTAAACTCAAAACAATTTGAAGAATATACTTTATTATAAAAATGCGCAACTATCCATAAAAATTTATTAGGCAGTATTTTATATTACAATCATTGGAGGAGTCAGAGTTGTGTCCTTGCCTTTCTTCTGTCCTTGTTCATTTCTTACCAGAAGTAGGCAATCATACCTTACAACTAAATTACGCTCTTGGAATAACAGTAACTCCCTTATGAAACAGTAGTAAATTGTTATTTTCACGAATGTAATATCAAAAACAAGAGTAATGCTTGAAAGCCTAAGTAGTTTTGGTAGTCAGAAAAGAAAACATGGAAGCTTTTGTTCCATGATGGAAATCCAAAAGCCAATGTGAGAATTTGCTATTCAGAATGTTAAACATTAAAATTAATGGTTAGATAAAAACATTTTCCTATGATTTTAAATGCACCATTTTGGATAAGGTGTATTGGCAAAATACAGTGTACTAATAATGTGTAAGTAAAAATCACACTTGAAGACCTTTGTGGAGAATGTACACTCTATGTGAGTTGTCTGGCACTGATTGCTGTCCAGGACATTGCTTATGAAATCTCACCCACCAAAAGCTTCCCTTGTACCCATTACTGCCTGCCCTTGAAGCTCCTTGAAGTCTCCTTCCAGAAGGATAAAGGAAAAATGACCAAATTTATACTTTAATAGACAAAATATTTTGATGTTCTGTAACATTGTAACATTGAAAGAGAGTTAACTGCTGTGTGAACGCAGCTTGTGAAGACCTATGGAAAACTCAGGAAATTTAGAGTAAAGGGTAATTTAAGATGAATCTTTTGAGAAAAAAAAAATTAGTCTGAGTCAATGACTGATGGTCAGCCTTCAAACCACCTGTTTTAGATGAGCAGGGTGGATTTGCACAGAGTGAGTTCATGGATAAAGGAAGGGGCAAAATCTGGCTTTTGGTGTAATGTTAAAGTTATGTGCACATGCTATTTCTGTCAAGTTTTTGTCTAGCTGATTTTGGCAGCATTATTGCTTTGTTCTTTCATCCCACCAACACCACTTGTACTGCTGGCAGAAGTATTCAGGACACGTTTGAACAAGGCTGATGCTTTGTCACTGCAAATGTACTCAGGGTGTTGGTGAACAGGACTGGACCTTTGTCACTGTGTCCAAGTTTCAGGATATGCCACAGTTCTACTCTTGTGTCTCTTAAAAAAGCAACAGCATTATAGGCTGAGAAAGACCCTATTTGGAAGTTGGTAGTTAGACATGGTTCAAATCAAATTGGAGGAGACATTGCAGCTGTCTATATGCAACCTTAATTTCTTGCTTTATTGGATTTGATAAGGACTCGGGCTCTGTTGGCTGGGTCAACAATGCCAGGAGCAGGCTCACAGACATCGTGGATGTGTGGGCTTTACTCCTTGTGGTGTAGAGAGTTGCTGAAGTTAGAGATTTTCTTGTATCAACTTTGATTGCTTTTGAATTTGTGTTGTGGAGTACTTCTTTATGTATATTATTCTTAATGGCTTTTGTAAGCACTTACTGCATATGGAAGTTGTTGGTTCCTGAGTAGGTTCACAGCATGGTCAGTCCAGCAAGCTGCTCTTACTGAAAAAGCCCCCCACCTGATTTGAGATATTGGTTCCACAGACATATGCTCCTTGTGATTGAATTTTCTGCTTTAGGAATCAAGTTTGGCATGAGGTGATATGTTAAACCCTGGCTGTTGAAGGTAGAGTGTAGGTCTCCTTTATTTGCTCAGTTTAGACCACAGCCTGGTAGCACTTCAGCATGCTTTTAATTTAAAGAATAACTATTGCTAGCTGAAGCCTGGTTTGTGTCCACCTTCTGTTGTCCTGAAAATGGACTATGTGGACTCCACAGCTACCCAAGTGAGTTATGAACTGGCTGTGGACCTGGAAGTGCTATGGCCACATTTCCATAGTACCATGCTGCAGCTGGTTAACCTGCAGCCCAGCCACCTGTGTAACTGACCTGTCTTTTCTCCATCAATCCTCTAGTCTCCTTAATACCATGTGTGCCTTCAGGCTAATTTGAATGCTCAGGATACTGTCTGTGGGTTTTGCTTCTTCCTGGGTTTCCACCTCTTTTAAGCTCAGTTATGTGAAATCTGACTGTAAACATCTAAGTTGAACACATGTGTAACCCAATATAGATTCCGTTTCTTTGCAATCTAAAGGCCAGGAGGGTACAAAAGTGTTTTGCTTATTTGTGGCTGTTTGGCATTAGTCTCTATTTGACAGAAATATTAAACACTGGGCAAAAGTGATAAAAACATAACTCACTTTCTGTAGTGCACTTGCTATACACATTCTCATGAAAAACTGAACTACAAGTTAAATACATACTTATTTTATTCCAAGCTATAGAATAAGTGTATTTAGGCAGTTTTTCAAAGTGTATTGTACACTGCATGCACAATAAATCAGTTTAATAGCTTGACTGTTTTACAATTTGTGTTCAAAGAACTGTATGAAAGGCAATGAGATCATGTTACGCCATGACTTATTGTCCATTTGGACCACATCCATTTTTGTGACAAAAAAAATTTGGGAAACCCAAACCGATAAATGGAATGTATATTAAACATTTTAATATGAGCATTTGCTCCAAGAAAGAAACTTTACATGCTATGTTCAATTTTTAAATCCCTCCCAATAGAGGATTTTAGACAATAAATTTTGAACGTGATTTCATTGCAGTATTACACTGAAGATTTGTGTAATATTTTCCAAAATGATGTCACAGTTTCCAAATACAGATTTTGGATTCTTATGCTAGAAATCAAGGTAATATTTTAGGGCCTGCTCATCTAGCTTTAAAACTGTCTTGAAAGGATTACTTGTCTATGTTGACAAGAACTTCTACCTGTGTGAAGTATCTTATAAAGATATCTTATGACTAGCAGGTCACCATCAAATAGTAACATTAAGAATATTCAAGTCTACATTTGTAAAGACTTATGCATGCAGTTTTGTTTCTTACACATTGCTTAGATGTGTGCACTAAATGTGTTGTGCCTCAAACACCAACAATTTGAAATTACACTATGTAAATATATACATATATGATGCTGTAGGTGTTTAGTACCAAGTAAATATAGCTAGTCAAATATTACTAGATATATCTAGGACCATAGTCAAATTCCAGTTAAGAAAAAAGCGAGAAAAATTATTTTTTTCTAACATATTTCACAGTAGAAGGAGGCAGTCCTTTCTCACTGAATTTTCCCCCCTCAGGATTTGTAAACATCATAGCTCGTATTCTATCAGTATAATAATTGAATATTTTATTCATAATGGTAAGTAGCTAACCAACATGAATAAAGTTGTCGTAACACGGTAGCACTTTCAGACAAAACAGGTATTTATTAAAAGAAACATTTATAAATATTTTGTCTTTCATTTTAAACTACATTTTCATAAATAACAATATTTAAAAGTGCTGAATATGGTAGGATAGTCAGCAATGCCACTGTAAACAGATTTGTTTTCCACTTTGCAGATTTTTGTTTTAGATCCCATTTTGTCGAACACTACAACAGTTAAAATATTTGCATAGGGAATAGAGAATAGCCCTTTTAATCATCTCCTGAATTCTATATAAATTACAAAACCAAATGAGTTTAAGAAACAGTTTGTTAAATTGTTCATATATATATCCAAAAAAAGCACATAGGTTTCAAGTAAAAAGAATGACTAAAAAATTCCCCAAACCTGCTATCTGAAGCATGTTCAATAAATTAAGAAAATGAGAGGTAGTAAAACAAAGGGAAAAAAAATAAGCCCCAGAACATAAACTAAGACCTGCATCCTCCCAGTTACTGTGTCTCAGCAGACCTGCCTCGGCAGCAGCAGCTCCCGCCAAAGCCGGCACCGGAGGCTGCCCACAGGAAGTAACTGAGTGGCTGGAGCCAACTGTGTTTGGGCCAGATTCCACTCAAGGACACAACTGCTAGACCTTCCAGTCCAATCAAAAGTGATGGGCTTATGCCATGTTTAGTCCTATGTAAGTGAAAAGAACCTTGCCTCTTAAGTCTTAGTATGGTTGTCAGTATTAAATATATATATATACACACACACACACACATATATATATATATTTAACAAGTATTCAGAGCCATTTCTTGGTATATCTTTAGCAGTTTCTGAGGGATGCAAACACTCATTTTGCTTGTATGTGGTAGGTATGAAGATGGGTTTTTTTAAGTTCCAAGTCACTGTCTCTTTAAACATCAAAATGTGTCCTGAAACTGGACATTTTTTGATAAAAAGGCCAAGCAAACACCTACTAAAAACACCATGGCAGCCAAGTGATGGGAGTACTGTGCTGCCTTAGCTCTGATTAAGGGCTTAATACAGGATTCTTTACCCAGGAAAGACACCCATTGTGTTTCCATAGGCATTTTGCTTGGGTAAGATCTGTGGGTTTAGAAGCCCTTGAAGTTTGGTTTAATATTACTCTCCAAACCCCTTGTTTTCAAGGAGTTGTTCAAAATCAATGAGGCTGGAAGCTAAGTCTTCTTTAACCCACCACCTCATAAAACATTACTTCATTTAAAAACATTTTTTACCAGATTTTGATTTAAAAAAAAATATTTTACAGAAGAGATGCAATTCATCAAAATGTTCTAAAATGCTCTAAAATGCTACATGTAGGCAATCTTTTATTATATTTCTTTATTCAAAAAACTAAATTATCAAGCTTTTTGTGTTGTTTCCTGTTTCTTTTTTTTTCTTTTTTCTGAAGTACATTATACAACAGTGTTAGAACTGGATAGCCAGTCTTTAATAAATCAATTACAGTATCTGACATCTGAAATGCACATTGAAAATCTTTATTCTTTTAACAATTAAACAATATCAGCGCATAGATTGTGTCACCCAGAAACAGATCCCTTTAAGTGATTTGTGCTTTTGTTTCTTCTTTTATTTTTCTTTGTCTTTGACATTGCAAACTCTGTAATGAAAATGCCACAGTTTTGGCAGTGAACAACCAGAGGAATCCTCCGCTTGATTTATTTTAAATAAACAGTGATAAATAGCTCTTTTTCTCTGTACAGAAATATTGGCTTCAAAAAGTCAGTGTATTGTACTCAGTAGAGCATGTAGAGTAATGCTACACCTTAAAAATTGGCTTTTTAGTTAGTGATGTTAAAAAATGCAAGCCTCTTTCTGGTTTGCTGCAATTGTTTCTAAGTACCATAGGACTGTATTGCACAAAAAACCGTTTTTAAATACAGATATAATTTATGTTATTGGATTAAATATTGCAACAACTAAGTGGTAAGTGAAGCAGTTTTACCTTGCACATGCAGTGTGAGGATACACAAGGAGACTGTTCATAAAACTACAAATACATCATTGCAATCTTGACTGCAGTAGGGTGAAAGGAGTGTGAAACAAATGTATTTTGGCAAATCCATTGTTCCCCTCCCACGCCATCTTGAGCAAGGAGGACCTTGGTAAAAACGTAGACAGAGACCATAATATGTATTTGTTTTCTTCACAGTAGCCTGAGTAGTGCCAAACTGTAGTTCTCCAGGAACCCAGCTCCAGATGTTATTAAACTACTTTTCTTCCATCCCACCCACTCCGCCCCCCCCCCAAAAAAAAATCAAGTTATTTTGAATGAAAATTAAAACTAAGTTTCAGAAGTAGAGCCTGTAATACTTTCAACAAGAGACTTATAAATCTGAGAGTTCAAAAACCTTGGAAAAGAGTCTCTGTGCATCAAGGTGTATATCTGGAGCTGGGCATCTTCATACATGTGAGGGCTAGGATCCAACAAGTTTCTGTTGATCACTTCTCTCACTCGGGAATCAAGACTAACCTGAAGAAAATGAAAACAGAATAATAAAACGGTAACACTGAAAAAGCTGTAATTCTATTGCTGTAATTCTAAGCTGTAATCTATTTCTCAGGGCTCCATTGAACATGCTGAGTTCATCAGTTATTCAAGTAATGCTCAATGCTTCTTTCAGAACCACCCCACAATTACTGTGTAATGCACTGAGACCATCAACTCTATTTCAGTTTTGTCTTGGTCTTCGCATCCATCTTAGATCTGTACGATGAAATGCAGCTGTATAGCAGGTTAAATGCAGTGCAACTGCAGTTTTCCAAAATATATTATTTTACCTTAAAAATAATTTGTATGTATTTAAAATTATTTCTCTGAAATGAATGTTGAATTACCTTCTTTCAGAGAGCTGCAGGTTTTTTTCTGAGCATTTGTGGTTAAACCTTTAGAAGATTTCTATTCATCATTCTTATCTGGGTGCCCTACACATTTTTTTCCATTTTTTTCAGGCACTACACTTGTTCTTCACAAATTACACAGAGTTTTTAATAATTTTTATTGTGTTAATCTCGCCATTAATATTAACTATTTCAGATTTGTTCTTCTTTTCAGGACTCTGTAACATCTGGTAATTTATACTTTCAGGATATCATATATCCATATTGAAGTTGATAGCAAGTTTCAATTTTAGCTTCTCATTTACTTACCATTTGTGATGAACTCCCATGCTTAGGCAGAAAAGGGCATATTATGCTTAGGATTAATGCACAGATGATTTTAGAATATCCTTTAGAAATTTGAGTGAATGTACAGTTTATCCACAAAATGCTCTAAAATCTAGTAAATTAATGCCTTCTGGATTAAATGAAATGGCAGTAGCAGCAAAGCCCACTGGGACCAGCAAGAGTTTTCTGAGCTAAGAAGAAAAGGGCTAAAATCCAGAGTAGAGAAATGCCAAGCAGAGATCAGTTAAGATACTGTGATTTATGCCAAGTTGCAATCTGACCCCACTGCTCTGCTGCCATACAAAAATATTCATGCTGTCTGAAGGATTGAGTTCAACCCTGGAAAGCTCCATGTATTAAGATACCTTGATATATGAAGGATGGTAAACAAGATGAAAACTCAGAATATGTTTGAATGTGTGAGTCTGTGCTTTTATACATGGTGAAGTAAAGTCTGAAATACACTGGTGTGGTGTGATATAGTAGGGTATGGTACTGAGAAGTAAATACACATTTTCAGTACATCTTTAGTACCAGCTGTAAAATCTGGCATTGTTGATTTGTTGGCATATTGGAGTACGCTACTGACAGAGCAGACAAGCTCTTTCTCCTCCAATATTTGCTGTCACTTGGTTATCAGTCACAAGGCAGAACTATGAGAGACCAGTGGGGCTGCTCAGCCAGTGACTGTGGGCAGGAGTACAGTGCTATGGTAGTTTTGAGCGGTGGTGTTGAAGCCATGTGTCTCCAGAATGTGTTTGAATTGATTTCAAGCCCAGACCATTGCATTTCTGCAGCACAGAAATGACACACTAAGATTTAAGCAGTTCTCCCCCTGACAAACAGGCACACACATTTATATCAGCAAAAACAGTTTGTGCAGCTAATTGGTTCTTCAATATCAAACATAATAGCTGGGATAAAAAACCCCTCAGATTTGGCAGGATAGTGGGCTTTTGAGACACTGAGGATAGTAAAAGTTAATTGCACTTAGAGAAGGAAGAAACCCCAAAATTAATTATGGAACTGTTAATTTGCATTGTATTTTTTTCAGTGACTCATTATAGCCAGATGGCAAAACTAGTTGGAATTACTAAAGGTATTTTCTCGCTAAACAGATGAATACAAATTATCTGTTTAGAACTCTAAGACCTTCTGTCTCAATGACTTCTTCACTGAATGAGTCACACTAAATATTTCAGCTCTTATGCCAAAAGATAGCATCTAGAATGGGATGCCTGGACAAACAAGAATTTTTCAGTTCCCATGCTGTTCTAATGCATTGTGAGCACTTTTTTGCCTCCTAAGTGTGGTGGTTTTACTTGGCCCAGTTTTTGCTAGTGGGTAGGGAGGGGCACAAAGATGGCTCCTGTGTGTCCTGTGCGAAGGTTCTGGACGTTTTTCACCTTGTCCAGCAGAGCCACTCTCTGATGGCTCTGAAAATGATGAACATGCTGCTGGCCAAACCTGGGCCAAGTAGAGTTGTTAGTTACGCCTCTGTGAAAACATATTTAAGAAGAAATCAAAACAATGGGGGCACGCACTTCTTTGTAGCCAGAGGAGGAGGAGGAGGAAAAAATATGTGAGGGAAAACAACATGGAGACACCAAGGTCAGTGGAGAAGGTGGGGGAGGAGGTGCTCCAGGCACCGGAGCTGAAAACACTCTGCCGGCCGTGGTGAAGACCATGGGGGGAGCAGGTGGTCCCCCTGCAGCCCATGGAGTCCAGGGGGGTGCAGAGATCCACCCACAGCCCGTGGGGAGGTGCCCATGCCAGAAGAACAGGGGGATGCCTGGAGGAAGCTGTGAGCCAGTGAGAGTCCCAGCAGAGACTGAGAGTTGCAAAAGCTGTGGACGAGAGAGAAAAGCCTTGCCCTCGGGATGGAAAAAACCTTGCCTGGGCTTGGGAGCCTGCACCTCGCGGACAAGCACTCGTGTTTGCAGCAGATTTCGGCCGGGCTGCTGCTCGTGAGATTGGACCCACGCCAAAGAAGTTCTCAGAGGACTGTCTCTCGTGGGAGGGACCCCATGGCTGAGTAGAGGACTCTTCTCCCTGGTGGACTGACCCTGACCAAAGGGAAACCCCCATACCCTGCCCCACCCCGGAGTTGTTGGTTGTGTGAAAGAGGGAGGGGGGTGAGCTGAGAAATGGTGTCTTAAGAGGGAGAGGGGTGAGTAGAGAAACAGTGTTTGTAGCAGAAGAATTGTGGTGATGGACTGACTAAAAAAAAGCCCCATACCCTGCCCCCCACCCGGAGCTGCTGGTTGTTTGAAGGAGGGGAGGGGGTGAGCTGAGGAACAGTGTCTTAAGAGGGAAGGGGGGTGAGTAAAGAAATGGTGTCTTAAAAGCTTATTTTTACCTCTCATTTATCCTCCGACTCTGTTAGGTTAATAAATCACTTTGCAACTTAAGTCCCTCACCTGTTTGCTCATGTTTTCGTGCGTCCCCTCCCCATCACTGCCTCATCTCAACTCATGAGTTTAGTGTGTTTGTGTTAGTTTGAGTCCTCTCCTCTGCAAAAATGCAGCAGGAAAGAGCATAGAAAGCAAACGTCGTAGGTCCCTGGCATTTGGCCAGGGTCAAACCACGACACTAAGATTTCTGGTATGGGCAGAAGCAACTGGATGGATGAGATCTGTATGCACCCAGTGCTCCAAGTTTGTGAGTAATTTTGTTAAACCCGAAGTCAAAAAATGCTTTGTTAGTGTTTGGATTTTAAATGCTGGTTGGTCTTAGCTTAGAAAGACAACTGAGCATTCATCACATACCTATCTGGTAAAGATATGGTATTAGAAGGAAAACTTATTATTAGCCTGTTGTGTTGGCAATTGTATTTCACTCCAAAGCAAAAGTAGGTATTATGGCACAAGAGAAGACAATGGAGCTATAAGTCACTGTTGGCTTCATTCATATGAATGAAGTTGCAAATTATTACTGAATGCAGTGCAGAAGTAAAATGTAGGAAGCAAGGTCCACAGTGAGCATAAATTAGCATAATGCCATTGAGTAGGAAGTCAAATGCAATGCACAGAGACAAAGCAAAGAAGATAAAGGTACATGATGTGGCCTAAGAAAAACTCTTCTATAGTGCTTATATATTTATATATGCCTTTGTATTACAAAACATGGTTTGATAGGGGATGCTTTTTCTTTACTACAGGTGAAGATAATTTCAAAATTTGTCTATTTCAGTTAAAGGGTTGAAGAAAATCTTATATAATTTCCTAGATATTATATGTTTCGTTAGATAAAATATGTAATCTTCATCCTTGGACTTTCACATAGGAATAACCAGCCGAAATTTGGATTTTCTCCCAGACAGCTGTAGCAGCAGATAAATATATAATGATTCTTATTTAAATTCCTTAATTTTGGTCCTTTTTCTCCAGAAATCCATTTGCATTACTTACTTCCTCTTTCTGGCAGACATGTAGCATTACTAGAGAAGCAAACTTATTTCTCAGCCTTCTCTTACTGGAGTTTCTTGAGCCTTATAGAGAACTTGGATGTGTTGTGGCTGGTGATGCTAAATGGCCAATACCTGCATCTCTACTGTTTCTGTCCCTTCTTTTCCTGATTTAATGTCCATACTAAGACATCTGACAGACTTTCAGACCCTCAACCTATCAATCCAGGGTATAACGTTACTGCTCTGGAATAACAGGAAATGCAAATGTAATATTTACAGCTTTACCTCTTTTGGTGATAGTATAGAAATGTAATCTTCATATATAAGTCTTGCTTTTTCTTCAATAACTTTCTTGTTTTGTTCCTTCTTTAGATCTTCACATGCAAGCCAGAAAAGCAGGTTCTCCTCACTATACTCTGTTCTAAGAAACTCTCTGAAAAGGTTCCTCCCAGCTGGTGTTTTCATCATCTTGTCAAAATTCTGAGCCCAAGACAAAATTTCATCTGCAGTAGGGTTTTGGCTGCAAAAGCAAATATCATTACAAATATGCTTCTATTTTTGTAACAGTGTTTTCATACATTAATCCAAAAATTCTCCTTTCAACTGCACTTTAGTCCAAAGTGAAAACTGGAAGCGACAAGGTTTCAGCAGCGACGGGGCACTTGTTTGCCCTTCGCTTGTGCATTCATTATCCCAATAGCCCAGTAAATGTGTTCCATGTTATGAGACATGTGCTGGATTTTCTACAAGTTTTCTGCTAGTATTCTTAGCCATGTGACTCGAAGACAAAATCCTACAACAGCACTGAATTCCTGCCTCTGCAGTTAAAGGAGATGTGATTCCAGGAAGCTGGAAATAGACTTTTTCATGAGGAGTTTAGATGACACCTGATGTCCCTGATTGCTTCTGATGGTAACTGTACACGATTTGGTTTAGGAAAAACAAGAAAAACAAAAGGCTCTTGGCAGCCAAAAGCATACTAATGAGGCCAAACAAAGTAGTAATTCAGTGAGATTTTAAATTAGCATATTTCTCTGTGCTTGTACCTAAGGGTTGCTAAGCTTCCCTCTGTTTTGTGCTATTGACCTGAATGATGATCTTTTGGCATGAGATGTGATGGATTTTGCAGGCAAAACTGGAAAGAAAAGAAATGGGAAAAAGTCCTTATTCCCATTTCCTGAAGGAAATTATTTGTGGCTTTTACCAGTGTATGCACTGGGTGATTAGAGGACTTACTTGCGTCACTAATTCATTAATATACCGATTAATAGCTTAAGAAAGTAATTATCCAAATTACTTAACAACAATTAAATATAGTTTCAAACTTACATTTGAACACTCACCCTCCCCTTCGTGATCCAACACAAGAGCTGTACTACCTGTTGTCATTAGCTTCTGTGTAACCGTGATGCACAGTAGGTGACATTTGTCTATATAATTTCTGTTCAAGTCAATTTATCAACTCCCACTCTGCATGCAAGGCAGACTGGATCATGGGAAGCTATTTGAGGTAAATGATAAATCAGAAAATGTTTAATGTTTAAACGATCCTGCAAAGTAATTGTAATCTGAATGAAAAAGTTTAAACACAGATTTTAAAGTGAAAAGTCCTCTGAGGACTTTGCACTCTCCTCTGAGGAGAGTGCAAAGAACCTGCTGAGGTGGATGGGGCTGACAAACAACGTGGGCTCCATTATTGTCTGTTGGGAAGCTTTCTTCACTATAGTATTTTGTAGAAATTTATGTCATTGTTTTGTCATAAAAGACCATGATTAGCAATGAAGGCAATGAGTTGTTTGGGTTGTTTTTACTATCAGATATGTTCTTTAAATCTTTAACTTGCTTTTTACAGGATTGGAGAACTCAGGGTCCCTGACAAGTTAGCATTTTTCCCCCACAATAAACATGGGCCCAAGGCTCTAGACAGAAAGAGAAGCTCAGATTTTGGTGTGTATAACCCAGTTTTCAAGGTATATGTTTTTTGGTTAGTTCCAGTGAAACCATAGTCCAAGCTGTTTTTGAAAGGTAGCCATGTTAAACATCTGGTCATGAAGTATGCTTGTGCCCATTAGTTTTTCTTGTCTGGACAGATGGAAGAAAATGATCTCATGTAGCAGAGGCTTCTTACAGAGACCCACATATGGAACCATCCATGCACCTTCCATTCCTCCCCACAGTTCTTCCCCACAAAAAAGAAACTGTAAATAAGCCTGACTTATGAATGTCTCTGCTGTCATTTCATTGTCAGGTCAGATTTCACTTCCTCTTGTACAGAATTTTCTGGAGGGAAAGCAAATAAAAGGACATTCCCAAAGAATTAAACCCAAGACAATTCTTGATATTACTTAAATACAAAACACTTACTAGACAACAGTTTGACCAACTTACCATTCTTCTATGACTTGGATACTCTCCAGTTTGGTCGTATGTGTTGGCCTTCCTGCATTGTCTCCTCTATCTTCATTCCTAACAGTGAGGCTGCAATGTAGTACAACACTTTATTTTGTCTAGAGAAAGTTAATTTAAAACAATGACTATAGTAATGCAAACTTCTAAAAGATATACACCTATATAGGGTGTCATTTTTCATTCTTGCCTCTAAAATTTTTGAGAAAAATTTTTACAATGACATTTCCCCTGAACTCTGTTGAATATTAATTTACATTTTCTATTAGCACATGCAGTTTTTTAGAAGCACAGAGTTTATCCACTGAAAGATGGGCAAAAACTTAGAGGTCACTTTTGGAGTGATTTCACTTAGTTAACTGAGAGTACTAGAAACAATATAAGTAGGGGGGATATGAATACCTGAACTGGACATTGATGGGGTTTTGATGCCCCACCAGCTCTGGATAGTTTTTGAGTCTTTATGAATGTTCCCTTTTTTCTCTCCAAGATATGGTGACAGTAAATGGCTCAGATACAGAATTTAGCATGTGGCAGCTCCTTGTGATTTCGTCTTCTGACCTAAATATGTTTTCCATTCCAAAAAGTAAAACATACTGGCCTCTGAGCAGAAAGGCACCCATTACCCTCATATTCCCACAAACAAGGGAAAGAAAGACTTCCTTTACGCAAGGATGTGTTTAAGGTTTTTTTTTTCTTCTTCCTTTTTGAGCGGCTAAATAGAATCACTTATTTTTCTGTAAATATAATTTTAATTAGATTTGCTGTAGTGGTAAAGACTTCCTCTGTGTGTGTCCTCTGTGAATGTTCTGGAACATGGTATTGCCAGCAAAATTGCAATTCCTGATAACTACTGAAATAAGGCATGTTTTGAGCGACATAGATATTAATACAGAAAACCTGGTTCTGATAATTAAGCTTGAGAAGTGCCATGTAGTAAGGAGATGGAAATTTCCCTTTATCAGGTGTTCCTTATATGTCCAGTTGAGAGAAAACAAGCAACCAAGCAAAAAAACCCCCTCCCAATCCCAAGAGCTCATATTTTGAATATTAAGTATTCACCATACAATGATGCTCTCAGTCACTCTAAATGTTGCAAAAAAAATATGTTGGTAGCATAAAGCTTCTCCCTCCCCCACTAATCTGAATAACTCCTGCTCAGCTCTAAGAAGAAATCCCAGCTCTGAGACATCTTTAGCACAAATAATCTTTCTTTATAGGTTCTCTACATTTATGAGTTTCTTCAACACTTTTTTCAAGCATTTGGCAGAGCTTATAGGTATTCTCAAATACTCTTCTGTAAACTGGAAGTTTAAGCTCCCAAGTAAAGCAGAGCACATATTAAGACTTAAACATTACAAAGACGTACACTTGCAAACGAAGCTCTTTGATACTGGTTGCTCCTTCACTTACCTGCCAAGACCTTAGTTCAGGCCCTTGGTCCTGCTTCCCCTGTTACAGCGTAGGAATGCAGCTCCAGTGCTGCTAAGGTTGTTAGGGTGTCATCAACTGCTGCAGGAGAAACAACACATCCTGAACTCTGGGGTTGGCAGGTAAAAAGCCTTTCTGTCTCCTCTGACCTGTTGTTTGTCACTCTACAGAGGGAGCACCCAGGAAAGACAACAGGAGGAGAAAAAAAAGGGGACCATCCACTTTCTTTGTCTTGTAATCTTTAAGTCCACACATGTAACTGCGTTGTGTCACCTTGCATCTGACCAGAGCACAAAGCTGGAGTGAGGGAGAAGCAGGGAAGGCACAAAGCTCTCTCTCCCTCCCTCCTTCCCTCTTTGCAGCCCATAGGTAGAGCAGCATTTTTCTTCTCTGCTGGGTGCAGAGAACAGAATGTCCTTTGGTTCCATGGAAGAGTAACACCATGGAAAGAGGAAACAGCTTGTGTAGGTTGAAAATACGATAGCATGTTCATTTGAGTCTGTCTAAAAGAGAATGAAGCTTTCTGTTGTCCTTCATCACATGAGCAGCAGCTAAACTGTACTGAGATAATTTACTTGTCGGGCAGTAGACATTCAAGGTTTAGATGCAGAGTCTTACTGGAAGTAGAAAGTGACTCATCTGAGAGCAGTCAGTCTACACTGCTAATTTAATTTGTTGTCTGGGATCAAGTAATGTTTGTTTTGCTCATGCAAAATCTCTGCTATACTTGGGAAAACCATAATGGGTTGGTTGATGAAGGGGAAACAGTGAATAGTGAAGTAGTGAGTGGTAAATAAGAGAAATAGGAAATGGAACAAGAAGGCCATGTTGACTTTGTTGCTTTTTTTTTTTTTTTAATCAAATGAATAACTGATAGACAGTATGCACTTCGATTTTCTTAAAAAAAAAAAATAATCTCAATAAAAAGTTCAGACTGTGGGCCTGGAAAATAGCATACCAGTTTTCTGGTATCTACACCAGAGTGACAATGCAAGGTACACACTTGGCCCTGAGTCCTTCATCTCACCATTCTTAGCTGGAATTTAATGGCTGAAGTTAGTCAAGGCTGCAAAATAGACAACACTCCAAAGACAGAAGTGCTATACTGGGTTGGAACACTTCCTCAGGTTTGGGTATTGCATTTAAAACTGTGCTACATTTATAATGCATCTTGGCCTAAATTCTGCATTAAGTTTCCAGTGACAAAACTAGCACTACGTTTCAATTTTTATTTATCTGCATCTGCCAAGGCTAGAGTTCCATCAGATATTTTACTTTTGATATATTTTTCCTGTGAATGAAACCATCATTTTTATACTGAAGTACATTCAATTCAGGTGTGTTCTGTTTTCACTCAAGGAACAGGTTCATGATCTCTTAGAAAAATAATTTATGCATTTGTGACTGCAAAGCTAACTTGAAAGCGGCCTTTAAGTAACTGATCACCATAACAGATTGCTACCTTTTAACTTGAAATTACAACACTGCACTGCTCTTTCCTATGTTGCTACCTTCAGCTGGGAAACACCCTACCTTTTCACATTTCTCTGTGGGGATTCAAGCAGTCCACAGCAGCAAAGGCATCCTGCATACCTGGAGCTGATGTCCTTGATACATTAATCCATCATTGAAGCTAGCTGATTGTGTCAGAATAATTATGCTGTATAGTGCAATATGAAACAGACTAAAAGTAACAGGCTAAAGATCAACAAAACGACCTTACGTAAGGCTTTACGAAGAGGAAATTCATACACCTAATCAAAAAGTAGCTACATGAAAGGGAGGTGTTCTAAAGAGACATCTGATGCAAACTAACATCTATGGTGCTATTATTATTTATTACTTGGAATACACCCAGCAGGTATCTTTAAAGTTTAGAGATGCAAGTTACCCATGATAAGAGCACAACAAAACTAATGCCTTAAAAGGAGAGAGTTTGGAATGTCTAAAGGCAGAGTTTAAATGGAAAGCACAAGCATGAGTTTGTTCTCTGTTCACATGGACGGTTTGTTCTGCCCACTTCTATGCTGATTTTATTGCTCTGGGGAGTAAAGTAAAAAATACTTCAGTGGCCTGATCTCTATGTACTTTTCAAATATATTTTGAGTTCCTGAGTGCTACAAAACCAGTAAGTTTCTTGAACTACTGCAACAGTATTTTTATGAGTAACTTCTGCTTGGAGTGAATGCATTTCTATTTTGCAGCTTCACACACTTTCTAAGTAAAAAAGTTAATGATCAGGGGCTCCTTGAAGAAGCATATGTATTGAACAAATAACCACAAATAAGTGCAAGTTGGTCCAGATTCCTAGCTGATGTGTCTTTGGGGCAACTGCTGGGATTCAGAAAACCACTCTTTATTTATTTGGTAGCTGTAATTTGGCTGTTAATATTCAAGTTCAGCAATTAAGTAAATGTTCTGTTGAGTAATTACTTAGCTAAATCAGTATTGAAGCACCGTGTTGCACGAGAAGGTAAAAAAGCCAAGCTAATTGGATAAAATCATGAAGAGAGCTGAACTAATTTAAGAGCAAATATCTCACTGATTCTTCCTCCAGGTGTTTCCAGCTGATGGTTTTAGTCTTTTTGTAAGTTGCATCCCTACTGCTGCACTTACTGCCATTAAGAAACTGATGTAATTTAGAGCTTGGGCCTGATCTTTCATTATCTGTATATCCAGTAAACAAATGGTATTTAATTGCTTTCCAAGAGTCAGGTTTTCATGTACCTGCAGCCTAAATCCAGTGAATCAGTGAAATAAATTACTGCTGTCACTATGGCAAGAAAACCATGCCATTGTGACAGGTGCCAGGATTAGTATTCTGCCATGCATGGCTGACACCAGTTACTATTCATTTGGGTATTTTCTGTTATGTGCATCATATGCAGTATATCATCACAGTATTTTGCAATTATGTCTGGCACTGAAGATCCTGTGACTATTAAAACCTCTTGCCTCAGTGGTGGTTTTTTGTGCTGCCATGAAGATAAGGAGTAGAAATCAAACTGGTGAACTAGTTTGGTAGGCTATTGAGTTGGCCATTCAAGAGATCTGTGCTTAGTTTCTACTTCTTGGCTGAAGTTTGTAGTCTTTGCTGGGCAGTTCACTGCATTTTAGGCTGGACCTGTGTATGTCACACAGTAGGGCCATGAACCCTCAGGCCACCACTGTAACAAAATTCTTTCTTATTCTTGGCCAAAGGTCAGATTAAGTTAATTGTTCATACATATTCTAAAGGCAGGATTTTGTTTTCAGATAAAAATCAATATTCAGATAAGATTCTCTGTATAACAGATGTTGTGACATGTTTCATTCACTGATCGACCCATTGAAAGAATATATCTCACTGGTACTGCACTTCACCCTGTCTTACTCCTGGAAATTTTTATTATCATCAGATCAAGAGACATAATATTTTTATCTTTCTTAAAAAACCCACCACAACTCTCTCCCCACAAAAGACCTTCAAGAGATCAAGATTTAATGTGATTTTAAAATTCCAGTGATAGATGATGTAAAATGACCATTCCCCAAAAGTCTTGAAAAACACAAGCTGAATTTACCAAATAGGTTCAGATAGGAAATATCTTTTCTCTTCTGTTTGAAAGAGGAAAATCCTTTAAACAAACAAAATATTGCACATGAAAATAAGAACATATGATTGGTGCATTCTCCTGAAATGAGGTTTTGAAAACTCTGAGACAAAGATGGTCACCAACACTAAATCTTTTGCCCACTGGGTAAATACCTTCACTCTTCAATTCAAAATGGGTGTGCTTCTGCTAATCTCCATGCTCTCTGATTCCTCTGCTTTTATTGCAAGTGTCTGGCTTAAAACATGCTATATGAACAGAAATACATTTTTTCTGGTTTTAATTCAGATATAAAAAACCTGCATGCTAGTATTGTTTTATTTTTCGATTGTAGTTCAATCTGATCAGACTGTCTTCAATACTGTGGTTCAACAATCATTGAAAAATCAATTGTTTGCGCAGTTCTTTTAGGAAGCTCACTCCTAAATGCTGAGGCATACACTGTTAGATGTCAGAGATAGATGTGGTCCACATATCCCATATGCTGTATGATAATTGAAAAGACAACTATACTGGGATTCTATAATTTCTTTTATGAAACCTGATTTGACTTATGATTCAAAACCATTTTGTCACCTTATTTTTTTCTGACAGCTAGAATATTTAATCTTGATGTCACTGAATATGAGTCAAGACTGTGTTTGTTTATTCACAGAGGAGAATGATGATTTTGCTACACTGTGCAAAGTAATAATAATGAAAAATGTAATATTATTGTGATCCATTCGTAAAGAACAATACAGCTATGTTAATCTCAAATCACTGTCTTCTATCTCCCTTTCAATGTCACAGAAATGGATATCAATGAGAATGAAATGTTACATGAACAATATTATCCAAGGATAACTTTTCTTTTTGTAAGATGAGTAAAGGGCAAAAAAACCTGCTTCCAGTAAAGTTAGGAAAAGAAATCATTTTTTTTGTTACAGTAATACAGTGAATAATATCCAGAATAATTATTATTAATTAAAATCATTATTTTTATGAAGACGTGATGCCTTATACTAGATGTTTTCATAAGCTCAGATAAACTTGCAGTATATCCTTTGGGCCCCTGGCTGTATTTGAGAGAAAGGGGATTAATCTCTTATCTGACCTCTGAGTTTATGTCCATGTAAGAATAGTAAGACAGACTAAAGCTCTACAATTCTTCTAATAATACCAGTGTATTTAAAACTTTGTAGTCAAATCTGTGGTATTCAATAAATTCTAGAGTGGACACTTTCATAGATGCCTGGAGGTCTGCAAGGCAAACATAAGTGACATGTAGTAAGCTTGTTATTCCCATATTCTGCATCGGTAGTCTGCGAGAGACTTTGAAGGGGAATGGTGGTCAAAAGGCTTTGGAATCATTTGCTTAAACTGATCAGAATCTGGTCTTAACAGTCAGCGGAACATAATATTTTTTTTTTTTCAAATAAGAAACAGATCAGAAAAATGTGAAGGATTTTTTTTGTCATTAGTGCCAATCCTAGTTCTTTAACAAGAAAATTATTTACAGTTTTTCACTGAATTCAATAAAGAAATGTAGAATGTAAAATTTTATATTGAAAACAAATTAGAAGTTTAATGAAAAAGAGCTACATCCTATTCTCAGTAAAAAATAATTGTCTTGTGCTTAGAACTAAATGATGAGATTGTGTTTAGCAGACTGACATAGGAAAGAAGTTTGTTGGGGAAAAGCCAACAATTACCATAAGGCCATAATCAGCTTACTTGGCAGTGTCCACTGAAACTATAAACTCCTTTCACAAAGTCCAGGTACCTGGGGTGCTAAGTTTTCTCAGTGCCAGAGTTACATTTGCCTTAGGTGATAAGATGGTGCACGAAGTATGTATGATCCAAATTGTTTTTGAAAGAAGAAAACAAACAAGCATAGACTCCAGCTTGGACTCAGCTGTTTTAGAGTGGAGAAAAATATGTTTGCAAGGAGAATTTACAAACTTGACATCCGATTCTGTGAGTCTTACCTCATGTAACTAAAAATCCCAAACAATTTTTATTTTTATAATACTGCAAGTATTTGCAAGTTTACCATCCTGGAGATTTTTTATTACAGGTAAAACTCCTCCAATATTACAAAACTTCAGGTGAGGGATGGAACGTGGAGTCAGAAACCTTCCAGTTCTTTGTTCAGCTTACAGTGTGGTCTCATCATTTTGGCCTGAAACTATAGAAGCTGCAGTAATAACTGGCCTGTTTTGTTTTTTTTGTTTTTTTTTTTTTTAAATAGGTTATAAAAAGTAAGATTAAATTAAATAACTGATAAAAACAAATGCTTTGTCTTTTTCAATGGCTAGAAAACATTCAATCTTTTACTTTCAGATTTTTCTTAGTGGTATTTTCCCTCTTGATTCAGTTATGATATAGTGTGTGTAGTAGTGTAGTTCATATTTTTCCCCTTTTTTCATCTCTGTTTGAAGAGCATACAGCTGAGAAACAGTCTGTAACAGACGTTTGGGCACTTCTATGTGCCATGAATGTGCTTTCAACGGAAAGGCTTAGGATTCTTGGCTCAGGATCCAGTAATATTAAATGCAGGCAGACTTCTGGTGCCCATTTCTGCACACTATAAATCCTGTGGGCCAAGAGGGAGCTCAAAGTGTAAATTTTTTGGTCTTATTTTTGCTACCCAGGATGGATGAAGAAGCTGTTTCACAGGCCTTTCCACCAGGGTTTTATGGAGAATGCAGCTGACTGGAGCTGAGTTTGTATTTTGCACAGATTTGACAGTTAAAATTAATTTACTTCTGAATTGGATTTCTAACAAAATAGTGTTTGTGTAAAAGTGTAATGACATTTCATAATTGCTTTTGATAGTTTTAAAAATAATTATCATTACAATTTAGAATTAAATAATCAGTTGTCTTGGTTTTATTCATTATTAGTTACCATTATTCTAACTACTCTTTTGTTAGTAATTCTAGTTAATGTAATAAAAGAATAGATATAAATTAAATATTGTGCCTTCACTTTAAGAAGCTCTTTAGAAAAATTACATTTTATTGCAGCAGATTTCTTTTCCAGTAGGCTTTCTGATTACAAGAAAAGAGATTTTCTATTAAGAAAACAGCTCATCAGGAATTTCAGCAGCTCTTAACTTCATGATACACAGAGTATTTATTAGAGCCTCATCTCTTGGAGCCCTGCAAACAGCATCTCCATTTTGCATTCAGAAACATGTTTATACCAAGAACTGTAGAGAGAAGTGTGAAGAACATCGCCTTACAGCATCAAAATTCCAAAGCACAGCAAAAACTGCGTTTGTCTTTTGTATTTGCAATATCCTTGCTTCCCTAAAACAGTCTTGAGATTTCTAGAAGAATAGCATTGATAGTATGGCTGTGGAGTGTGTGGAGTGTGAGGAATAGAGATGTAGTCAAAATCCCCTACATGTGTATCTTGGCCCCTTCACTGCCATATTTCTGACACCAATGCTGTAGCAGCAATCCAGGGGTGACTGAAAGAATCACTGCCCATTTTCCTGTATTTATTCTGTAGTGCTGCTCTTACAGTCCTATTTAGACTTTTCTTTGTGAAGGAATAGCTTTTAGCCCTGTGACATATTTAAGAATTCAGAAGGAAATACACTTTAAAATACTACACATGAATGGTGTCCTACCTTTCTTACTCGTGAAAACGTGGACTAAGTTCTTTAGGTTCTTTTGTTCAAAGGCTTATAGTAAGGCTAGATCATCTGTGCTCAGTTGTGAACTTTCCCATGAAAAATAAGACACTCCTCAGTTCATCTGAGATTGTATCTTTCTGCCATACTTTGAATGTGGAGGAGAGTGGGTTCAATTCCTTAATGCTTTTCAATTGCTGTGCTTTCTTAATACTGTGCTGCATTCAGCCTAATTGGTTAAAAGTCATTACAGATTCAACTATAAACCATAAAAGAAAAAGGAGTTTGGTGGAAATCACAGTTTGAGATATCGGGACCACCTCAGGCTATTAAGATCTCCTCAGTTAAGATGTTTAGCTCTGTCCTGGTAGTCCTATGTTGTGTATTCCTCAGCTTGAGCAGAACCAGAATTGAACCCAAATGATCTACTGCTTAAGAGTATAATAATCCCTTTGTTAATGGCAAGTCTTGGTCAAGATTTTGGAGTTTATGTAAGATCATTATATAAGGTTATTAAATTGCATCCCACATGCCACTGTGAAGGTAGATCATCCTTCCTGAAATATGAGTGCTAAAGTAAGTCATAGAGGCATGTGCTCTGTAAAACAAGTACTTAAAAAGGTTTTTACAAATCTGCAGTGTTTCACTCTTCTCTTCCCTATATATTTAAAGTTTTAAAATGGAATAGATCTAAAATGTGGTGACCTTTTCTCTTCATAAAGGACAGTCAGCTTAACAGTCTCTTTCTAAAGCCACGAGTTGTATTTTCCTGCTGTATTTTCCATCAAAGTTGAAATTAGTATACATTTGGCAGACAAGTTCTCAAACTTGTCCAAACTACATTTTTCTTTTGGACCTCATGAAAAATTTGAAAGCAAATCCTTGTAGAATTAAAAATCCACATGTCAATACATCTTCCATCAGAGATTGATATTTGCAATGTGATCTTTGATGTAATTTTTATATTGATTCTTCTTTTAGAAAATGTTCAGAAGTGTATTGGTAGTGGAAAAACTAACCTGCTGGAAAGCCCTTGAGAAAAGGGACATTCTCTTAAAATATTCACAAGCCCCCCGGAAACGTTCTGCAAACATTTAAGGTCTGAGGTTCAGTCTTGCACTGAGTTCAGTGTTTCCTGATGTTGAGAGGGAACCTCCTGTGTTACAGCTTGTTTCCATTGCTTCTGGTCCTGTCGCTGGGCACCACTGGAAAGAGCCTGGCTCCATCTTCTTTTTACACTCACTTCAGGAATTTATACATATTGATAAGATCCTTCTGAGCCTTCGCTTCTCTGGGTGTCAGCTCTCTCAGCCCTTCCTCATAGAAGAGGTGCTCCAGTCCCTTAATCATTTTAGGAACTTTTTGCTGGACTCTCCAGTATATCCAGGGCTCTTGCAATGGAGAGACCAGAACTGGATATAGTACTCCAGGTGCTGCCAGTAATGCCACAAACAACATATTTTAAAAAAGAGAGTGCAACTGAGGAATATTTTTGGGGTCTACTTAAAAAAATGCAATTATATTTACATTTCAGGATGACTTCAGAGTGAAGGAGTGAACTTGTCTCAAGGTCAATGCAGGTTAAATGTTATGTGAAAGAAGACTGGCCCTTTTAATGGACGGCCTCCTGAACGTGTTGTTTTCTTCCTCTATTCTTGTGTGACTGATTTAATCTACCTACCTACAGATATTGCAGCTCAGCAGGAACTCAAAGGCAGATGGAAACTACCAGTGTGCTCTGTACTTGAACTTCTGAAATAAAAGACAATATCTGCCTCAAACTTAGACTAGCACTGAGCAAAATTTGTAACTGTGCAAGAGAGGACAGAACTAGTGATTTAAAGCAATCTGACTTCACTAAACTCTTTTTTTTCTCTCACAGTATTTTGTTCTTCTGAAAATTTGTAAGAAAATATACTTTCTGCTGGATTTTACCTTAAAGAGATTATATTACTTTTACATAACGATAGCCACAACAGAAGTAATTACAACTTTTGGAAACTTTTAGTCCTTTCTAGGATATTTTTTGAGATTTATGTTATCATATGTGGAATGTAATTTCTGTACAGGTAAGAAACCCAAGGCTTGCCAAAGTTTGCTTACCAATGATTTCTAGTGGAGTTACTCTAGCTTTATTCCATTACTTTAGAGTTGATTTCTGCTTTAGGCAATATTCAACTCAAGGGTGTATTTCTCTTGGCAGGTCACCCAACAGATCCCTAGTCTGGCTGTCAGTTTCATTCCTTCCTTCAGAATAATATTACCATTCATTTTCCATCTTGTGTGATGGATACATTTAATTACTAGACAATCTGCAGTGTCCTTACTCCTGGCTGCAGCTATTTTGTAAGCAATTCCTTAATATATTTGAGACAATTAAAAGTAACAGTTCTGTAGTGTTCAAAGAAATGGAAACTGTATCCCTTGAAAGGGTAGCTAGATGAATAAAAGCCCTCCAAATCACAAGCAAGCAAACCTAATGGTCTCAATTAATTCTGATAAATGAGCCTAGTCTCAGTTTCTGTAGTGGTTTTTCCTCTATTATTCTTGGTTTTCAGATAGTAAAGTAGCAGCAACAGTAAAGAATTGAACTTGAATAGGGTCACTACCTTGGTAAGGTAGACAGATTACATAGATTTAGATGGAGTTTCCAAATGGGAGGAGATGCCTGGAAACATTCATACTAAATTCACATTTTTCCTTTCATAAGGTGTTGTAAAGTAATCCAGTTAAAGAGAGCTTTAGGAAATTTCAAAGGATAGTTCCTACTATGATGTTTATGAACACTGTATTTTGTGAAATTAGCCTGGACTAAACTAGTTTATGCTTACCCATATCACAGTCAAGTAAGATGGGGGCTCTTCCACTTAATATTCTTCCAGATAGCAAACAGGATTGAGATCCTCCATGCCGGTCTGTGCATATTACAGACATCTGTTTTGTTGGTGCTGGTTTCCAAATTTTGTTAGACAAAGCCCTCAGCTGGGAAGCATTTTCAGCATGGATGTCCACAAGAACTGAAATTATCCGTTCCTCCATAATGGGTGCACAGCATCTGCCAGTATCAGGCCCTCAACCAGGTATTTCAGAAGAGCCAGAGCTGCCATCTAGACAAATATATGGGCTATGGAATTATTAAGGGTGACTAGACAAGACTTGTATCTCCTTTGCCTTTCTGACTCCCATAATGAATGTCTGACCCACTTTTCTAGTGAGATGATCTCCATCTTGTATGTACTACCTACTAGGGGTCCAGACTAATTTTCATGAAATATTCTCATTTTTTCTCTTAAAAGCACTAGACATTTATTCCTATTTTAACTGACATTTTAAACCGATTTGGAATTATACATAGTTAAAAAATAAACCTATGCAAGATGGAAATTCTGCTGCTGACAGATTTTAGATTATATTGCAGCCTATTTTTCTTTTCCTTTTTATTTAGAACTACAGGCTGCATTTATTCTTGCAGATAAAATGGTCAGGGAGAGTCCTGAGGTTGACTGGCACCACATAGCCCCAGTCCATGAAAGCCCATATCCAAAACAGGATTTCTGCACCTGCCACAGGCCATTGCCTGAGACTGTGCACTTTGGCACAAATCTCTGCCAGGGAGGTAATGCTTGTTATCAATTTAATGCACAGACTGACTGTAGCCTGTGTTAGACCCTGGCCTGGCTTAGCTTACTGGTATAGACACTGTCTATTTAATTTGGATAAGCGTGTTTTGTTATTGTTTTTTGCATAATGTTTAATTGATTATTAAAGTTTTTATTATTCCACAATGAATAAAGTTCAGAAGGTTTGCAAGGCCACTTTGTCACCTTTAAAATGTCACCATCTATCAACATGCCTTACTTCAGCTTATATTTTTATCTCAGACCCATTGTGACCGTTTCACATACTTCTCCCTTTATGTGGTTTTCCATGGACTTCTGAGTTAATGCATCTTTGTGTGAGTATCTAATTGCAAATTCGCCATAAGAAAACCAAAAAGCAGCCCAGACACTATCAGGGGAGATTTCAAAGGCTCCAAACTTCTATCTGGAAATCACAGCATAAGCTGGACTCAGGCATTCTCAGCACTCCTGACTTATTTTTTTTCTTTTCTCCACAGCAACAGTCAAGCTGTGCTCTGGTGACAGAAAATCTGTCATGACATTACGAATCTTCCTTCAGCCACTGTTCCACAGACAAGCTGAATAGCATTTTGGCACAGGCAGGTGGGAAATGGGTATGAGGGGTGAGGGAGAGCCAAGATGCTGATGCTCTGAAGCAATCCATCCCTTAAACAGCCTCAGAGGAGCCATCAAGCTGCTTTTCACCAGTGAAAGTGATTCTGCCACTGCTTTCTCTCCCTCTAGTCTCCTCAAGAGCAGCTGTCCCTGAATACACTCTTGTGTGCTGTGCCAGGACTGAATCAAGATCATTTTCTAAAGTTAACTAGATTTAGTCTGCTGTCTCCTTCTAAGGAGCTACTGTTGGTATCTTTTTCCCCACTGAATTAGAATGAGCCTTGTGTAATCCCAAATCCCCTCCGAGCATGTATTTATTCTTCAATTTAGAAGAATTGCAGTTCTGATTTTTTTTCACTGTAATTTTCTTTACAGAACTGTTTGCTTGAAATAGGACTATTTTCTGCAGTTAGACTGATCAGGGTTTTGTATCTTAGTAGTATTACACACAAAGGAGTCTGCATTTCATTTGTGAATCTTCAGAAACGTTTATTTAAAATTTGCTAATCTATTATGTTTACAATCTACTCATTCTCTAACCTGCTTGTGTTATCACAGATGGGGAAAAATGTCAGTAAACACATGAGCCTCCATCTGTTCCTCAAAATGAAATGAACTTTCAAAGTTTAAATTATTAAGAATAAAATCCTGATATTAGGAAAGCTTGGCACAGAGAACCTGGGGCTGGTTTTGATGTTAATGGGATTCTACCACTGGCTTGTGATGAAAGTTAACAGACCAGCTGCATAAGAAGCTGTTGCTCTACTCTTCACATTACCTTCTATTTTAATTATTTTATTATTGAAGTTTAAATTAGATTTAGTATTTTAGATCATTTATATATGCTGAACTTCTGTGTAGGGTCTTGTGTATCTTCGTGCTTCCACCATGATTTCACAGTAGACCGGTAGTGCCTTAGTGATTATCCATTTGTACCACTTGCCAAAATAAATGCAGTGTGTAGTTTACAGCTTTCTTCTAGAGGACATGATTTTGATTTACTTTGCATGTTCCACAAAGCAATGGCCTCCATCAAAGCCATTTCTGCTTGGCAAATTACCTGTGGAAACCTCTTTCTGCTGTGGGAGCTGGTGGCTCCCTGTCCCTGCCCCTACTCCAAGGCTGTGCAAGAGCTTGTGCTTCCACAGGAATTTGGAGGTAGGTGGCAGGAGGCTGAGAAGAAGAAAGAAAGAAGATAAGAGGTAGTGCATGATCGTGGATTAAGGGATTTCTTGGCTGCTTTTTGATGAGGGGAGGTGAGATATACTTGATTGATTTTTGAAGAGGGCTCCACAGTGACCAAGACAGGTTCTCATGAGATTTAATAGGTTAACTTTAAGCTTCCTTTAGTTGTTTTTACATTAAATTTTGGTTTTATGTAAATTTTATTTCTAAAGTCCTTTTGGTTTGCCAGTAATATCTTGCTTTCCTGCATTGACATCTTACTCTTTTGAGGCAGATGCAGGAAAAATTATGTACTAGTAGTTAGGAGCAGTTAGCATATCTGTGAGCTCACCTACCTTCATACCTTGCGGCAAAGAAATGTGCCCCTTCTTTAAAAAGGTAGCATTTCACATCTGCTTCACAGGGAGGTGCAAGAAGTGGTCAAAGCTGCCTTTACTTGCCACATCTGGAGCTTTGGGATAAGGTGTGTACTGAATCACATATGAGGTAAGTTTGTGATCTGGCTCAAGGAGAGCAGACTTCCAGGAATTATTAGGCTAACACTGACAATCTGGCTCAGTGTTGCAAAGGGGACAAGCCCAGCGGTTGGCAAGTCAGGCTGTGTTGCCCTGGGAGAGTTGTGTAAACAAGCATGCACAGAGCCACCTGTCCCCAGCCTGCCCTGAGGAACTAAACTTCCATAAATTTCCAGCAAAATCACTTCCCCTGTCTTAATTGTAATGGAGAATGAGCTTATGAAATTTCATACCTATTAGGAAGACATGCTTCCCTGCTCTGATTTTTTTTTTGTGTTTAGAGATTATCCTTTTCCTTTAAAGGGAAAAGAAATGCTTTACTCAGGTATTATTTAATAAGCACTGTTAACTTACAGAACTACGAAAAAAAACTTGACAAGTTATTTATTTTTAGTGTGTCTTCTGCTTATTTTTCCAGATGCTGAGAATTTAATTTTTTTATTTTAAGTAGCTCAGGGAACCTTGCGATGCCCATTTCTGAGGACTAGGTATTTAAATCCTCAGTCCACACTTGCCCTGTGGTGCATTCCAGTGATGGCAGGAATGTCTGCCAGCTTTCTCTCATGGCCTCAGCACTGAGGATACGTGGATTTAAAGACAAGGTGATTTAAGACTGATTTTCATGAATATCATGTTCAGTAGCTTGTGTGACAAGTCAGATAATGGATTTTATCCAGCTTTGAATGCTACCCATCAAAGAACTGGTGCTACTTTCCTAAGAAAGCACCAGTGCTGCCCAGTGCACTCTGATGGTGCAGATGATACTGTCCCACAGCTGCACAAAGCACGAGTTCCTGTGCTAGCTAAGCCTACTCTCCCTTAGCATAAATTATTCTTCAGGAAAGAGACAGAATATTTTCATCTTTGACCTCTGCAATAGCAAATGGTAAAAATATAAGGGTGTTCTGTGATATTTTAAAGTATAAAAAGGCTCAAACTGGAACACCTTTTCCCACTAAATATTTTTTAAAATATCACCTTCTAGTTCAGTAAAATAGAGTACAATAGCCTGCACTTCTGTATTCTGCACTAGAGTACAATAAATCCTGATGCGCTTTTCCATATTTGCTTTTTCACAGGCGTGATGTTTTGAAAAGGTAAAACACAGAGAATTGAGTACATCTGTTTCAGATGTGTTGTCCTATGTGTTCAGGGAAGAAAAGAAGAATTAAAAATTAAATAAAAACCCAAAATATATTTTTAAGAATCAGTGATTTTGTTTCAAAGATAAAGTTTTTCTTGCCAAGAGCTTTAACAAAAGCTTGGAGCCTGGGTGAATTTTGTATGAGCCCACCTCTAGTCTGCTCCTAATCTAAAAGTTCTGCTGCAGACAGGCATGGAAAGAAGGATATGGGTTTTGTTTCCCACATACTTATGACCATGTGGCTGTAATTTATTGCATTAAATTGTTTTTTGTTTCCATCCTTTCTTTGCTTCTCTCTCCTTCAAAATTTCTACCACAGTTAAATAAAATAAAGCAGCCATGACTGTGGCCCCTAGAGATTATCTTGAGTAGACTCATGCAAAACCTGGACACAATTTTTCAATAGCAAACAAACATTGAATATGCCAGGAAAATGTTATTCTTCTCAAAGTACTAGAGAAGTGGGAAGTGCAAAAAAAAAACAAGGCTTTTTTTTTTTCTTTTTTTTTTTTTTTTCTATTTAGACCACACAGTTTTTTTAGGAGGAGGATAACATTGAACCCCATAGAAAACAAATACTAATGCAATTTAAATTTGTTCATAGAACTGTGTCTGCCACTTCAGATTCATGGCACAAGTGACAGGAATATTTTCTTGTAGGCCCAAGAAAACTGCTAAACCCTTGCAAGGAAAATGTTCCCTTTAATAAAGAAAAATATTTGTGTAGCAATGGCATCAGGAAGAAGTTTCAGAGTAACTCACAGAAGTCATGGACAAGTTATAAGAACTGAGGAGAGAAGTTCCTTGCCAAAAGCAACTCCTGTTTACTGCCAAGATGGCAAATACCCTATCTTCCCTGGCATCTCTTGTGTGTGGGAAACTCTCTTCCACAAGCCTTAAGCAGTCTTAATGGTTACTTTTTTGGGTAAAGGCCTTTCAGCTCACTCACTTCAATCGAGCTACAAGTGAAGTTACATGACCATCTTCACTTATCCCCTGGAAGCCTTTTCACATCCCCCAGACTGCTGTACTGCCAAGGTCGCTTGCAGAGTAGACGTTAGATGCCTTCTGAACCTTCTGTGTACGGTAAAAGGAGACAGATTATCAGGCATCACAGTGTCCCACAATTTTCAAGTTCCCTGAGCACCTTATGAAAGGAAGAGTGGATAAAAAGATATGACTCCTGCTCTGGGTAGGAGACAAAGGAGGAAGCAAAATAAAATTGGCAGAAAAGCCAACCTCCCTGTGCTAGCACCTGAAGAGTTTTTTTTGAAGAATGTAATTTACAAGTGTTTGCAAGAGAACAGCTGGTTTCATGTGTGTTCAGGAAGCTGGAGTAATGGATTGCTAAATGAGGTTGGGGAGGTGAAATAGCAGGCTTACTCCTCTTGTCTGACCAAGCTGAGCTCAAAACTATGAAATCACACCTCTAAGTACTAAATGGGCAACCATCTGGAGAAAGTGCAATTGAGGAAATTATGGACTGTCATGTTAGGAGTCTTACTGCAAATTTTGCAAGTCTCAGGCTACCCAAGTAATTGAAATTACACCTAGTAAGGAAGCACATTCTTCTGTCCTCTATTGGAATGGAGCTTTGAAGAAGCTTAAGACATGTGATGATTCAGTCCAGGACCATAGGTACGTAATTGGTACTTATCTGTTAGCTGCTTTAATTATGCAGTCTTCCTGAAATGAGTGTCTAAGGTCTATGGTCAGTGAAGAGAGGAAGGTCTATAGAAGATCTTCACAGGGATATATCATCTGCTTGTGCTGTGAGGTGACAACCTTTTTCTGTTGGGAACTTCAAAAGCACTTCCATTTTTTCCACTGAGGAGGACTGTTTCCTTCACTACTGATACTCAGAAACAAGTTCAGAGATTAAACTCTGGGCAACATTGTGAACATACCTACTAAAATAAAATAGCCATTTAAATAATTCTGTTTATCTCCATTCTTTTCCAATCTAAGCAAACCTTGGTAATAAGTCCTGCTTTGTCCTTGTAAACCAAGCAATCTACCATCCTGACAATTATCAGGGCCAATAGACGTACTGAGTCTGGCTGGGATGGACTTAATTTTCTTCATAGCAATCCATATGGCGCTATGTTTTGGATTTTTGACCAAAACAGTGTTGATAGCATATTAATGTTTTAGCTGCTGCTGAGCTGCGCTTGCACAGCATCATGGATTTCTCTGTTTCTCCCATTACCTTGTCAGTGAGCACGCTGGGAGTGCAGAAGAATTTGTGAGGGGACACAGCTGGGACAGCTGACCACAACTGACCAAAGGGATATTCCATACCATATGACATTGTGATCAGCAATAAAAGCTGCAGAAGGAAAAGGAAGGATGGAGGTTCAGAGTCTGTTTTCCCAAGTCACTGTTACATGTGATGGAGCCTGGCTTCCTGGACATGGCTGAACTGATGTGAAGCTGTGAATGGATTCATTGTTTTGCTTTACTTGTGCACACAGCTTTGCTTTATCAATTAAACTCTTTATCTCAATGAGTTTTATGCCTTTCACCTTTCTGATTCTCTTCTCCATCCTGCTGGTGAGAGGTGAGCAAGCATCTGCTCAGGGCTGAGCTGCCTACAAAGGTTATCCCACAATAATAGAAAAGTGCTCCAAATAGTTGTTACCTTTAAGAAAGAATTGTAAGAGAAAAACAAAAAAATGTTTGTAATAAAATGTACTGAATAATTTTTCAATCTAATTTTTACTGTTAACAAGCCTCTATTAGGCAAGATATTATTTCCCCAAACAAAGGTGTGAATATTTGTCTATGCTATTGTGCAAACAGAAGACTTAATGCCTATTCTGATTTTAACACAGGGTAGAACAGAAAAAAACAAGCATTATGTGATTCAAAAAAGTTATCTTCAGAATTCTATTAATTTGTTTAGATATATGAACTATTGAACTAATTCTCTGAAAAGGAAGAAGGGAAATTTTAAAACTAAAATCTGCACATACTCCCCCCATTTATACAAATGGCGAGGAAGTTGAGGCAATAAGAGGTTATTGATATAAGAGCTATCATCAGTCACATATAGGTGGAAACACTGAAGAAAATTCTTCTAATCTTGATAAAACATTGCCTTCCCCATTAATGAATCCAGCAATATTTCCAGACAGGTATCTCTTGAGGAATTCATAGTTACTCAAATATAAAGACTTGTGGAACTAGGGAAAGCATGTAATTACATAAGAGAGAACCTGTCACAATTGTTGATTAGGATTTTCTATTACAGAGAACTACCCTAGGGAATTAATTAACTAGAGTCCCCTATATATGAAAGAATAATAAAGTTAGTTACTTTTTTATTGTTATTATTTTTGTAGTTTTTTAGTGTAGACAACTGAGGTAAAAACAGTAATCTGTACTCTTCCCAGACAGTTCTGATTTACAAAACAAATTTGGCACCACAATCAGTCACTTCATTTTAACCAAGATTCTGAAACATTTAATATTGCCTTTTTTTCAAAGTTTTGTCCCATCTCTCCTTGAATGGATTTTCCACTACAGAATCACAGAAGACAGAGCTGGAAAATGCTTATTACATCACCTGTTCCATCTTTTTGATTTTAGACAACATGAGTGATGTAACTATTCCTTTGATCACTCATTTGACTTAATCTTGAAAACTAGCTAACAGGGTTTCTCCATGCCCAGTCTAATCTACTTTACCAAAAAAACCCCAAACTTTAAGCCCTGAAAAACCCTGAAGGACAGTAAAAACAATTACTAGAGCAGCTGAAGGTACCTCCTATGTTTTAAATCAATAATTACTCTAACTTAGATTTAATATGCATAAGCTGTTTACATATAATGGTATTGCCTTCTAAGGGCTGGAGGCACTCCAAGGGTCGCAAGAGCTAGAAAGTAGAGTATTGTTGTAAAATAAGATTTCTTGAGCTACAGCATGATTAAAAAATAAAATCAGTTTTCTTTAAGTTTTAGAAATGAGACTGATATTTTATGGCTATTCATGTTCTCGTATGCAAGGCAAAAGCCAACCCTAGATGGGCATGCACAATGATGGGCTTTATTACCATTCAGGAAAGAGATGTATTCAGGGTGGATAATTCTATGAAAACATCATCTCTGAGGTTGTTAAGAAAATAAACAAAGTGTTAGGAATTAGTAGCAAAACTTGAGAGCAAACACAAAACATGGTGCACCCATGTCTTGACCACTAAAGCAGATCTAGTCACACATCTCAGGCAGGAAATAGTGGAATAGGAAAGGTACATAGAGAGACACCAGGCAGGTGAGTAGATAGCACAGATAAGGATAAATCATGGTCTGAGTCAGTTTCTGTATCATAGAGATTAAAACAGAGAAGACTGTGGAAGAAAAAACAGCTGAAAGGAGATACGAGCACTCTGTAAAATCTTGACCATCCTGGGAACAATTAGTCACTGTTCTTCACAGTCTTAAGAACAAGGAAGCATCAAATGAAATTTGTTTCTAATAGGTTAACACAAGTAAAAGGGAGCAACACTTCATGGAGTGCACATGCCCATGGTAGAATTTGTTGCTACAGGAAACCCTCGATGCCAAAATTTTAGATGAGTTCAGGAAGTTGCTTCAGAAAATGGTTTGACAAATTAAGGAAAGAAAATACCATCAAGGTCTATAAGCCACACAGAAATGAACTTTGGGCCAGGAAATCCCTATGTTGCAGATTGACAGTAGTTGTGAGGTGTTTTACTGTGGGTAGGCTGAGGAGGTGCATGCCTACTTGTGTTATCCTTTCCTTGTGGTAGTTGATAAAGGTCATTTCCTGAAATAGGACACTGAGGTAAATGAATCTCTGGCCTGTAAATTTATACTGTGCCTTTGTCCCAGAGCAGAGAATAAAGTGACAAAATATCCTCCTTTACTTCCTATTTAATACACTTCCACCTATTTTGCAATATGGATTGAACATATTGTAAAGTAACTTGGTAAAAGCATGAGCTCTGGCTCATCCTTGCTCCAAATATGCTCTGCCTCCAGGTGAAACTGGAAGTAACAGCCAAGGCAGGTCCATCCTGCTACTGCCTCCAGGATTTGGCAGTATCTTGGAAAAAAAATGTGTCCCTTTTGGTACCTAGTGCATACATGCTGGCATGTATTTTTAAATATACTGAGGCAAATAGCCTCAGATTTTAGATTGGAGCCAGATGGCTGATTGAAAGGAAAATAACACAGATGCATTAGAGGAATGGTCATTCCAAAAAAACTTAACTGTCTTGGTAATATGATGCACAGGCTCTGCATGTCATTTACCTTATATTTCAATACTGTGTTCATAAAAATAAGAAATAAAACCTGATGCATATCAAGACACTGAGAATTTAAAGCTATTTCTGAAACTGGCTTTAAATCTTTGACTTTACAAGTAAATCCTTTGTTGAAGGAGGGACAAGCATCCACTAAAATTATGCCACACCATTTAAAAGATAAAGTGGAATTTAAGGTTTGTGTTTTCAGATTTACAGAATATATATAAGTAATGTAACAGGACACCACATATACACATTTATGACCATCTCTCTTTTATCCTCCTGAATGTGGAGAACTACATGAGTGAAAGTACAACCAGAAAAAAATATTTTGAATGCAAGCTATAAAATGTTCATTATTGAGTCTCTCACTCACAAATACAAGTTTTACAACTAAAATGTCCTCATTTAGTTATGGCTTAAGTAGGGTAAATATATCTTGAATTTACTATTCTTTCCTCTTCCCCCTCACAATATGTCCAACCAAATCAGGGAATTTTTAAATCAAATTTTTAAAAGTTAAATTGTGCCTTCTCTCCCAGAAGGCTGCATGTTCCCAGTGCTTTCCATTCTCATCATTTACCTGTGGTGGTTATGGAAGCAAATATACTACAGGACATACCATGAACAGCTGCAGCAACAGCACCAACAAAAGCAACATGTGTTGTTGGGCCTTTGGTTTCCAGGTGCTTGAGACACAGCTGATGTTCCTTCATTTTGTGACTGCTGCCTCTTTCTCATTTCAGCTACTTCAGTGCCCAAGTGGCTATAAGAACACAGACATAAGAGATGTACAGCATTACTACAGACCATTATAAATTGCATTCACATTTCTACAGCAATCTCTGATTCAACTGGTTCTCACAGCTTGTGGCAACAAGAGCTCGTGACCATCAACTGAGCTGGCCAAGACATAGTTCCATTGTGTTAAAAGCAGTTTCCAGAAGAGCACATTTCAGTGACACTCTTGCACTTCTGTGCTGTTGAATCATGCCCATTCTTACTGCTTTGGCTGGACTCAAAAGGGTGTTTATTATCAGTGTTTTTAATAACAAGCTGCACAGCTTGTGTAGCACTTGGTAAAGTCAGAGTTGTTTCTTACCATAGGACTATCACAGCTCTTTCCATTGTACTAAAAATACTGTGGGATGGCTATTCACTTTAAACATGAGTTGGAAACTGATCTTTTTAATTTTTTGATTTCTTTAGTCCATGCTGGACCAATGAAATTGATGTAAGTGATATTATATCATGGGCACTAAGAGCTGTCTGATAAGAGCCAAGATTGTTGTACGTATAAGAGGTTATACATATATATACTGTTATATAATAAGAGGTTTGCTACTTAAGAGTTATTCTCTGTAAATAAAATTAATAATAAATATGTATTTATGAAATACATTTCCCCCTTTGAGACTATTTTATGGTCACAGGTCTTCTCTTGCTCATTGCCAATTCTTCCTAAGTTTTATAAGGCCAAGGTTTTTTTCCTCTCAGTGACTTGAAATACCCAGCTGGAAATAGTATACCATGCATTATCTAGTTTTCAAAAGATGTTAAACATTTATTGCTAAGTTACATTATTTGGGAAGGTTTAGATGCCAGGGTCCTTCTAATATCTCACATCTTTGTACAACAACTATAAGTCTCCCAGAGTAAAGGCTAGTACAAACATGTAAATTAGCATAACTTTAGTACTTTTGCCTTTGAAACTAACAGATTACTGTGGGTAAGAACCTGGTTTAAAACAGCAGCAGGTAGAGATGGCCTGGTGTGAGCAGCATGCACTGTGGTCCACACTCGCAGGGCATCCTGCTACAGGCAGGAGTGCTGGGGAAAGACAAACTTTGATTTGCCACCTGGGTACACCATGCACAGACAAACAAGAAATGTGCCACTTCTACATGCATTGAAGCAGCAGCTGTGAGAGTTTTCATTTACACAGTTGCTAAAACTCCCAAGATTTTTATTCTGTAAGAGCGTCCTTCTAGACAGCTTACACGCAACCACACATAGCAAGGATACTAAGCTTCAGAACTCAAACTCATGCTCCAAAACTCAAGGTTGGTAGTTATTTCAGCTTCTTGCATAGATACCTTTTCCATGTGTACTGTCATTGAGTAGAGTCAAGTAATTTCTGAAGTGTTTGGTCAAATGAAACAATGAAGAACAATTTAACTATCCATGGAAGGTGCACCTACTTTTGCTATTGATAATACTTATGATTTATAGCTGCTCTTGAAAACTAAAATGACATACAAACAAAACCCACACCTTTTTTTTTTTTCATGTCAAATGCAAACCTCTGGTGTTAGGAAGGGATGCTCTGACATAACTGGATAACTGCCCATGTTTTTACAACAGATAGGAAGGAAGGAAAATCGTTGAAACATAATATGTAGCTCAGAGAGTAAGTGTCAGTATGAAGCCTCTTCCTCCAAATTACAGTGCGGAACTTCTCCTGACTGTGCATGATGCAGTTAAATTATTTCATAGATAGCCGTGTCATGCTGTGAATTGGTATTTTCTTCAGCAAGTGCAATGACTATGGTTAAAGGAATAAAAGCCAGATATTTTCACTTGGAACATTTGTTTCTCTTAAGTAAGATAGAGATTCTAGAAATATTTGTACAACAAAAAAATCAAAGAAAATTTATTTGTTTCAGTCAAATTACCCATATTTAGGCATTTATTGGGCTGTAATCCCATTCATTCTGCCTGTGTACCTGAAGTCAAGCTTATTTTTCACAATTTTAGCTCTATATGAAAAATGTACTGTGGCTGGAATATGTCTCACTATAAATAAAGGGTGCAGGAAGAAGGTTATCCATTCAGATATGATAATGGCACTTGGTGACTTTGCTGTAGTTTCACAATAACTTTAACACACCACAAGATGCTGCTGCCACTGAAATGAACACCCCTCTCCCTTTTCTCCTGCACAGCTCAGTCACTCATTCCCTCACCTGAGCTGTCCCCCTTCTCAGTGTTGGCAGCAGCATTTGTACAGGTATCTGGTGAATTGGATAAAAGAGTAGGCATAATTTAAATCTAATCTAGAGGGGAAAGCAAAAGAAAAAAAGGTTTAACTTGTTTTAAGTCCCTTTCTCATTTACCTCAGGGAGATGTGAGCACTTGATCCAGAGCAAGGGAGTAAAAAGAACATCAGGCAGGCAAGGAGTGTGGGGATCACTTTCTTCCATTCCTGCTCACACTGTCGGCAAGTGATGGTGAGATGGGTGGGAACTGTGCAGCTGCAGAAAGGTAAAAACTGCAGTTCCCAACACAGAACATGGCAGAGAGGGACAGTCAGAAGTGGAGTTTCACAGGATTTGTTCACACCTTTAATCCTGCCCAGCAACCTCAGCCACTGAAAATCACTCATTTTTTGTTATGGACTACCATGGCCAACTGTTTCAGAGGTTTGCAAGTCTGGCAGGATACAGAGTTGTGAGGAAACATGGCTCTCCATTGTAGAACATTTCGGGAGAAATGGCTTCCTCCAAGGCTGCTCAGAGCCAGGCCAGCCAGTGTTTAGAGTGGAGCTCCTTGCTTTGCTATGCTCTAACTGCTCTGGAGTATGGGGAGGCACATAACCCATCCCCTTTTTGGCCATGCATTATCTGGAGAAGGAGGAAGGCAATCCTTTTTTGCAGGTACAGTTATATTTATCTATTTAGGATGTATTTGGAAAAAAAAAAAAGGAAACAGATAAAAGAAGGAAAAGAATAATGGAATCATAGAATCATAGAATGGCCTGGGTTGAAAAGGACCTTAGAGATCATCTAGTTACAATCTCCCTGCCATGGCCAGGAACACTTTTCACTCAACCAGGCTGCTCAATGCCCCATCCAACCTGGCCTTGAACACTGCCAGGGATGGGGCACCCACAACTTCTCTAGGCAACATTTTCCAGTGCCTCACCACTCTCACAGTAAAGATTTTTTTACCTAAGGAAGAAAGAAAGGAAGAAAGAGTGAGCAACTTCCCAAAATCCTGTATGTACATGGAAGGAGAGTTTGCATCTTGGCCCTAGTACAATAAAGCATTAATTGCAATGCCAGCGAAATGCTGCAATGGAGTATATTTTGAAATGGGTTGTAAACATGGATACTGTGTAGTGGGACTATCCTTAGCTTCCTAATATAACGGGGAAAGATCTTACTGACACAGTGGGAAAAAGTTGTATTTAATCCATTTTAGATTCTGTCCTTTCCACAGATGGCATTGGTGCTCACTCTGAAGCTTGCTGTGTCTCACAGTACAAAGTGATTGTGCTTGGCATGACTGGTGTGCTGACCAGTAAAGCGTAAGGCTGAAACCCAAGCAATGGGACAATGTTCTCAGTGAATACATGAAGTGTTCATTCCACAGGCTCAACCTCTGGCTGAAGTCAAAGTCATCAGCCCTGTTCTTCTGTTTGTGTTACATTTTCTCAGAAAACTTCTAAGCTGAAGTTGATAAGAAATATGAAAAACCCACCCTGTGATGCAAAATTATAATACGTTTACTGAGGATGTAGCAGGATGGGCGGAAACTTTAATTTCATGCTTATTTTGGTTGGATTTCATGCTTCATGTTTTATTTGCAAATACCAGATGTCATCTACGCAAAACAGTAATTGATTCCATTAGATTATTTAGGATGCAGAAGCAGGAATATCTTAATTCTTGGCTATATTTAGAGACTGAATAGACAGAGGGTTTATATTTGGTGACTTGGTCCAAGGCACGAGAAAGAAATTTAGAATCTTTGATTCAGCAAGTCACTCTGATGAGATGAACAATTTTTCGGCAGTGTGAAGGTTAGTACATAATTGTGAAGAACTAGAATGTTGTGAAATGATTCTGAGTAAACCTTCTAGAATAGTAGCACAAATAGTACACACTGTCTCCAAAATCTCAGTTTGCCCTTTAGCTTTTTCAACATTTTCATTCTTCCCGAGACCCTCTAGCTTGGCAAAAGTACTGGATGGTGAAGATGGGCCTTTTGTCCAATGGAAGTTTTTCTCCTTGCTGCTCTACATATGATCTCTCAGACCGTCATGTCACAGGTGTCAATTTCTTCTGCCAGTTTTGCATCTGGTTCTTTGCCTCAGTTTGGTGGCATGGTTTACTAACAGTGTTATGATTTCCATTTGTACTGCTAGGAAATAGGAATAGTATTCCAGCTTGCTTGACTGACTCATTCCCTTGGGGGTGGGTAGGTATTATGGCCCTTTGAACAATCCCATAATCACAGAAGACTCCATTTTGCAGAACATCTGCTGTCCCTACCTTGTAGCTGAGGAAAGCAACCCAAGGGTACAGCAACTGTTTATTACACCAGTTATGAGACAGGTGGCTCTCATAGCTGCAGAGCAAGAAAGTCTGTGCAACCCTGTGCGTATCTTTAATCTCGCAATGCTGGAAGATTATGAAAACTTTAAAAAAAAATAAATAACAAAACCTGAGAAATTTGGAGTAAAATTTCCTATTAGTTTTGGAACCAATGGACAAGGATTTATTTCTGTGTTTAGATAGCGTAATTACCACTTATTCCACTGGGTTCCCAGGAGTAATAATTACAGAAATCCCCTGTGCACAGTGCACAGAGCACTGTCTTGGGAAGACCGCTCAAAAGAAATAAGTGATGGAACAATCATTTGGTTTATTACATTTATATTTGGGAAGCCCTATTCAATACAGGCTACAGTCCTTTCAAATTCCTCAGAGTACCACTAGAAAATGAAAATAAGGCAATTTCTGAATCGTTGCACCTCCCCGACTCTCCACCTCCTGTAGGATTTATGCTAAGTTTTAGCTAGGTTTTAAAGTGTTTTCCCCAGAGATTCACAGGGTGCCAGACATGGCAAAAAACACAGGCTGCATAATTTCAATCATTTCATTTGATGCCTCTTTTCTGATGAGAGGCATCAAATGAAATGATTTTTTTTCTTTTCTTTTTTCCCCCTGGCCTCAAAAGGCTGTCATTACAGTACTGCAAGTTATCTGAACTTTTGGCATTGTCCCATCTGGCTGCCTTTGCTTGTTTTGGAGCCTCCCTTGCACATGACACTCCTGTAATAATTTCTGTCCCTCTCTTAGCATTATGAAGGTATTCCCTGGAGAAGCTCATGCACTATGAAATCAGAGAAAAATCTTGAGACTCCACAGGGGATTGAGAAGTTCCTATAGCATCTTCTGGATTATCCAACGGCTGTTTAGAAAGAGAGAGATCATATTAAGGCTGAGCATAAACATGCACCATTTTACATGGCAAGGAAGTGGCATTTTGTCTTTTGTTGCAGGTAGGACACATAATGGCTTAGATTTCAGGATATAATTGGTGCAGAATCAGCTAGAGCAATCTGTCTTTTTTTCAAAATTTGCAACAGGCAAGAAAGATCACCTTGTAAAAGAAAGGTGCAGTCAATGACTTAAGGATATAGAGGGTGATTTACTCTGCAGGCAAGAAAGTTAGCCCTTAAAATATCTTTTTTTTGTGATCTGTCACATCAGTTGTTCTGCAGTGCTTTACTTCTTTTGACATTGACAATAAAGGACCAAAGCCTAAACTGCATAGGTTATATAAATTCATACCTTATATCAGTTATTTCAGACCCAGATGTGACTCTATCAATCACTTAGCCATAATTAATGTTTTCACTGTCTTTACTGGCATTCACTTGGTTCCTAACAAGGATTGTTTTTAAGTTTAGGGATTTTGAAAGCCTTCAAACCCTAAGTATCAAGGTAGACACTGTCCATTTAAAACCCCATCCAGGCTTCATTGTAAGAACCAAAATGTATGCTGAGAAAAACTTTGTATCCAGTGGACTCAAGACTTCAAACTACTATTTTAGATTTCCCATATATGTGGAAAATCTCAATGTTTATAAGAACAGAGTAGCATTAACACATCCTTGAATTTTTATAATTAGTTGTTTGGGGGATAATTGGATCAACTTTACAAGATTTTGATTGATTGCTTGGGTTTTAGTTTTCTAAAATAGTCAGTGATACAGTGACAGAGATAACCCTGAAATTCTGTTGCTTTTTTTTTTTTCAAGTAGTCAGGGTTTTTTCAGTAGTCAGTCAATTTTTAGTGCATAGACCACTTTTTAACTTGAAACACTAAGCAAAACCCCTCAGAGAATGCCACAATGCAATACATCTAATGATCTGTGATACGCTATTTCTTTTAAATTCATAGGGCTTTTCAAGAAAGACATTCTAGAGTAACAGAACCATGCAACACAATCTGGATAGAGCTGCCAGTTAAATAATATCAGAGATACATGTGCTGCACTTGCAATGCAAAGACAGCCCTAACACAACATCAATTTTTTATTTGTGCTGTCTTCATTCATCTGGAGAGGCGTTTTAAAGGTACCACAAGCTAAATGAAGACAGACCACAAGATTTTAGCAGATGTCTCTGAGCTATAAAGATTCCCATACACCAAAATCAAGACAGCAGAACCATGGGCACCCTTTTGAGTGCTGCTGGCCACTTAGCAGCCATCATACAGCAACGGCATTCGTACTACTCACTCTGCACAGGAGAAACCTTGACATGGGTACATTCTTTTTTGTTACTAAATCCTTAAACATTCACAAATAAATTAATACAAAGTAATGGAGAAGAAGTCTACCAGAAGAAGTGCAATTGAGTTATCTTGGGCTCCATTGACTTATTTCAATGTATCTGTAGTCTTTTACAGAACAATTAGAAGCTATTGGCAACCATGAAATCTCAACTGCACTTTAATTTATATTGCAGCAGTATGGGAAGTTTTGAACGTTTGTATTTTTAAGAATTTGTATTTTGGAAGACAAGATCAATTGTCTACCTTTTGGTAGCAATTTTTGAAATCACAGGTTTTGAATACTTGTTGGCTCAGAGAACAAGTTATTGCACCTACTGACTTTTGCTTTTGAAGAACTGAAGACTTGAGTGTCTACAACTAAACATCTTGCTCTTCTATTAGTTACTGTAACCCAGAAAAAAATTTCCAGATATGCAGTCTACTACTTCCATACAGGCGTTTTTCTCCTGTCAGGCCTTTTGATCTGGAGATGCAGGACTCTTTCTAAAGTCTTTCAAAGCAAGCTCCGAGAAGATCATAAAGTGGACATTCTATCCATTATAGAATAGGATAAAAAGAAATCTAGTGGAAAACTGGCAGAAAGTGTTCAGACATTTAGTGTTTTATTTAGGGTAGAACACTGCTATGCAAATATTCATTTAAATTGAAACTGCAATTTGGCTGAACACTATGAAATCCTTGTCTTTTGTACAGTAATATTCTTTCTATGACTTTACCAGATGTCTTCTGTACTCATAAAGGATGTCTGAGATTTCTTTTTATTATTTTATGGTGAACTTGGTGTCCTGAAGAATCCTAGCTTAAATCTTCACATCATCAAGTAGATACGCATTTCTACTTCTGAATCAGATGTTACTGCCCAATAACAAAACATTAAACCTGACAGTAATGCATTATTGAAAAGTTTGAGATGGCTGCATGTGGTTTTTAAGGAGCTGTGCTAAAATTATGATTAAGAGCACTTTACAGTCTTCAGGAACATTTTATAAAAAGCAAAATGTAAAACTCATCAGGAAACCTTTTATTTCTTTGTAAGTGTATTGTTTTTATTGGTATGTATTTGAAAAACATCTAAGAATCCTGTTTTGCACTACATCTATATACCTATTTATTATGGCTAGCATGGTTTCCACTGACTTACACACATGAAGCCAGTACACTTTAGAAAGCTGAGAAGATAATTTTCTTACAGTGGGGAAATACAGACTTTGATATATTGCTGAAAAGAAGCGTTTTGTTAAAGTCTCTGACATTCCTCATAAAGAGGACACTAAGAAGACACTTGAGAACCCAGAGAGCTTTACTGCATGCATTAGCATTGTAATTTCTAAATAAGTTTTCCTGTGCTCAAAGTAATTTCTCTATATAAAAAGCCAGCTGTCATTTGGGAGTTATGTGAATGGCAAAGATTCTGTACAAATTTCAGCAGAAGTTTAAGAAAAAATCATAGGCATAGCACACGAATTTGTAGCCAATATAGGCTAAAGATTTGCAGGTGCAATCCAAGTCTCAAAGAAGCTTTAATGCTGGTGAACTACTTTTTCTGCAGATAAAGCCAATCTGGAAAATTTTCATCTGCAGAAATGGCAGCATTTAATCAAATAAGTGCATATAACTTTTGTTTATGGTGCATGTGCTACTTGAGGCTGAAAGACAAAGGAAAAGATTAAGAAAATTGTTTCAGTGTGAGAAGAGCTTTTCTGAAACCACATTGGACATGGTTCTAGTCTCTGAAACGACAGAATCTACATTTTCACTGTAAGATCAAGACTTGTACCCTCTACTTCAAAGACCCTTTATTTTTTCAATTTCCTTCTTAAAATGAAAATCTCAAATTTGAACAGAAGGAGCTTCAAAAAGGCTTTCTGACTACAAGCTTTTTGAAATAACCAGGTATTTGGTAATCATGCTGATTTTAGTTACACTGACGGACTTCTGAGGTATCTTCTGACATGATCTCCATGTGTTCCAGCCCTCCCTTCCTCAGTCACAATAAAAAGGAAAAAAGTAAAATAATAAATATCAATAAAATTAAGATATTAATGTGGTGTAGAGAAGATATTGGGTTAACATGGCATAACTGAGAGAGAGGAGCAGAAGGTGGCATGAAGTAGAGACAGCCTTGAGGTCTTTCTGGTGGCTTCAGACAGTGGGAGAAGGTGAATGCAAGCCCTACATTTCGACAGGCTCTTTCCACACCAAAGGCAGGGGCAGGGATTGTCCAGGTACCATGTTCTGCTTACATTACGGTTTCTGTCAACTTCATGACAACAGAACTACACTGATCACAGCCACCAGCACAGGACAGTCATTGGGAGGAGCTATCAAGGGCTCTTTTATCTCTTTTTGGTACTCTGCAAGTTACGAGGAAAAACTGGCATGAAATAAAGAGGGCAGCTGACTAGAGTGGGACAACAGGAAGACAACAAACAAATAATAATGGAAAACAAAACCCAAGAATTTACCTGACTAAATCTTGGGTTAGAACCATTTTGGAGCAAAAAAATTAGAGTGGGTGTCTGAGACAGGACAAGCTTTGTAGCTTGAAAGCCAAACTTTTAATGATATATAAAATATATATTTTTGATATATAGAATTTTAGAATATATAGGTTTTTTGATATATAGAATAGGCACACAGCTTTCAACTACTGTGTGCCTTGAATTGTATTTGTATGTTAACAAATGAACATTTCAACAACAACAATGTGGTCAAATATATAAAAATTCTACCTAGATTTCATGGAAAAAATGAGGCATGCCCCATGCCTAACATCTCTGTGCAGTGGAAGCCACTGCTCTAGGCCCTGAAGCTGTTTGCTTCTAAGGTTCTCTGACAGCAGAAAAAAAACACCACAGGGTCTTAAAAAATTATGACATTCTGAGCTTTGATTTGTACTCACCTGCAACAACCCAGGGCAGTGGTACAGGATGCACTCAGCCAATAGAAGAGTGACAGACTTTCATGGGACCATCTGCCTCCTCCTGATTTGCACCAGTGTCCTGGCACAGTTCCTTTTCCATGGCCTCCTTCCCTGTTCTGAGGCCACTGTCTTTACCTGGCTAAGGTGTCTGTCAGTTCTGCTGTGAAACTGATAACCTGCAGAGCAATACAGCAGGCACATGTGTGTCTAATGCTGCTGCAGCGAGAATCACTACAACTCACAAGGCAGCACAGAAAATAAAAACAGATTTGTATAGAAAAAACAAATCAGACTTCCAGGTTAAATCCCCTTGCCATTATAAGAGCATTCTACACCTCACTGTCTTTTCAGTGAGAGAAATCGGGTTTCCTTTGTCTTGTCCTTGTTTTATCCCTTCTCTTGCTGGAATGTGATTCACAGAAAGCTGCAGCCTCCTTTGTGTACCTCATCACTTGAGCATCTATCTCAGCTGCCTGAATCCTCACTAGGATTCCTCACTAGGAAGTTTGTTAGCTTGACTGGAAAAAGGGGTTTCTTCAGAGCTACTCACAGGTCAACACCTATAGCACAGTCTCCCTCCCCTAAACATAGAGGGAGGATGCAAGTGTGAAGCAAAAAGCCATAAAGTCTACACACACTTTACACACAAAATACCTAAGAGTCTAAGTGGTATCTCTCAATTCATAGAAATTCCAAAAATACCACACTGAGGCAGAGTGCTTGAGATGTTCTGAAACTACTGTGGAAAGTCCCTAAAACTATTTAGCATGTTGTGTGATGGAGGGGATGTATGGAGGTTCTGAGAAAGAAAATAAAATCAATTATTTCTTCTCCTCTATCTTCCCATGGTCGTTTTTTAATGTGTCAGTTTGAAAATACAAATGCCAACCATGCCAGTAAACAAATTTTTTATAGCAATACTGTGCATGTATTTTCATATTTACCAACAGTAAAGAATAAATTATGTCTTCTGGCAGAATCTGTCAGTTATTGCAGTATGGAGAACTTACATATCAAAAAACAATATAGAAGGCTTTTTTTCCTTTTTTTTTCTCTTTTACCCTTTCAAGCATGTGAGTTATTTTTTCTATCATTTCTACAAATGCTAAATAAAAATTTCATGGAAAGAATCCATAATTTTTCCTTCTCAGAAAGGATATTTTACTTTGGAGGACAAACAACAATGTAAGTGATATTCCAGAATTTAATTTGTTCCCCCTTTTCTTTGTATGATGTTTGCTTGAAACAGTATGTGCTTAGGGAAGGCTGTGGTGCCACTGCATTCTTTCAAAGCTTAAGAAAAGAAAAAGAATTGCAAATTATTTGATGACCAGAAAAGAGTAAAACACATCCAAACACAGAAAACCTTTTTAATACTACTTATAAGTGAATTACAAAACGGTCTTACATAAAAGGTCTACTTTTAACATTTTGGTTTCATAAAATTTAAAGGATGGAACTTAAAACTACTCTCCCATAATATGAAATTCATGATTTTTCATTATCTGAGCCTATTTATTAAACCAGGGATAAAAAAATTCTGAAAAACTACTAAGGACTGAAAACAAGCTGTAAAAACTTAAAACCATAGAAATCTTTGGAAACATGCAAAATTTGTATGGAAGTGTCATGTCAGGTCAGATCCATACATTTACAAGCTCTCTACCCTCCGTTATACTGAGCATTAGCAGAGATTTGTAGTCACCACCTCTGTTACTGTATAGCAAGGCATTAAAGCAGCTCTTCCACCAGAGTATGCAATGGGATAAAGTGAATCGACTTCATTAAGAGAAATAGATCTTTGAAGATCAGCAGACAAGACCTCCCAAAACACTGCTGTCACATGAGAGTGAAGTTTGATATGAATGTCTGGTCTAGCACCCCTCTCCCCATAAAAGCTCTGCTCACTGGCAGTACAGTCTGATGTCCTTGTTTACTGCTACACAGATGACAGATTCCACAAAGGAAGTTCAGAGGCATCCTTTTATCCAATATTTCATAATGTAAAAAAAAAAAACCCAAAAAACCAACAGAGCTTTGCAGAAAGAGATATATATCCTTTAGCCAGTGAAATATACTTAGGTAGGGGGATTCTCCTGAATATTAGAAAAATTCTGTCTATAATGATAAGAGGACGAGGTAATGCTTTAATTTAAAAGAACTGTGCAAGAGCTCTGGGAAGCTTGTTGACTGTATGTTTAAACACAGCATTAAAAGGATTGAAAAGAACTATGGGCACGGCACATCTGGCCCATCCAGCTATCTGCAACTCCACCTTCCCCACAATTTGCCCTTTCCCAGATATTCAGCTGTGATTCTCTCCATAAAAGCTTTAGTAAGACCTCTCTCCATTACTTGGCTGTTGGATTTTTCCAGGCACTTGGCTTAAATTTCTGCCTTTGAGATTGTCTTTGAAAGTGCTACCTGTCATTTAGTTGAAATTGAATGACATACAATAAATTAGTGGGGAGAGATAGGCAGAAACAGCAAGGTCTCAGAAGGATCATCTGCTTGGGAAACCGACACAAAAAGTCAGAAACAAGATGAATGTGAAGAGCTTTGAGTAGTACAGCCTGCTGGATAGCCCACCACTGAATAATTTATTTCTGTTTTTTCAGCCACACCCGTGATCCAGGAGCTACCTTCAGTCACTGAGGCAAAAGGGGAAGGCAGCTTCTGGAAAAGGGAGGGAAGGTAAGGGAAGGGAAGGGAAGGGAAGGGAAGGGGAACAGCGCTCGCTTTCTAGCCCAGCTATATTGAGTTGAGCAGAGCTAGACCCCTCTGTGGTTTTATTTCCCTATGTCAGGAGTATTTAGGCTAGATTCAGTCCTGTCAATTGTGCATTTTCATCATGTGCTTTGGGGAGGAGGAACAAACTATGCAATAAAACTAGAAAATATGGTTGAAGTTACCAAGCTTTGCAGCAGGTTAAGGAGGAAGTTTAATACTAAAAGCTACTTAAGTGTCTTTTTTAAAAAGGCAAAAATTAGAAAAAATGTTTCTTTAGACTCTTTTTTTAGTGCCATAAAACATAAAAATTCAAAGTATTCCATCTGAAGGGCTTTATCTAGCCTCATTTCAGGTCAAAATTCTTATGTCCTGTTTCAATTTGCCTCAGCTGATTCTTTTGAGTCAAAAGGTAGAGTATCTTATTCTATAATATTTATATGTAATATGGAATCAGTTGCTTTAAAATCTCTACCCTAGAAATTTCTAGTACCTTTTCTTCCCAACCCCTTTACAATAAAAGAATAATGAAGCTTTTGTTGAGTGAGCAAACTGGAAATTAGGGCACTGTAGCAAGCAGACCAAGACATATCTTTCCTCTTCTGAAAAATAAAACATGTTCTGTATGACAGGACTTGAAAAAAATTCCATATTACTGTAGTACTTTTTATACTGAATCAGCTCTTAAAAATCCTCTGAAGTAATGAGCAGATGAGGCTCTCACTCTGAATAAGGTGAACATCTCTGAAGATACTCTAAAAACCTTAGGTATAAAATATTTTAGCTACAGAATCTATATAAAAATGCATAAATCACAGAAAAATGCATTAAATTAATTGTATTTACTGCAAAGCTATCTGTGTTTTAAGTATTAGACAAGGTTGTTTCATACTGGTGGTTTCTAAGGTTTCATTGTGTAGATCAGAGACTCCTCTGACATTCTAGCTCTTTCACAAAACAAAAAACATTACATTTGCTCCAGCTAAATAAATCCTTACCCTTTGAGAGAAAAGATGAATATTTAACACAACTGTGCAACCTCTCAGTTCTACTTTATGTCTTTCCTTGTTGATATCTGAATGGTGTGCAAAGTGCAATGACAAGTAAGAACAGAGGCCTCAGAGAGGGACATTAAACACAACATTTCTCAATAAAGAGACCACAGCTTTGTTGCAAGAGCTCTCAAATGAAATTATTCTTCCCTGTTATGTTTTATATTTGACTCATGCCTCTTGCTAAGTTTTGATACATTCAGTGAACACACAACTGAAAGAACAAAACTCAGCATTTCTTCCCAGCACCCTTGACACAAGTCAGAATGCCTAATGCCACTCTGCCAGTCCTTGCTAGTTCTAACACACATTTCTTGGAGTGGCTTCATTCCACATTACAGACAAGGAGGAAAAAAACATCCCAGTGGAGCTACTCAGTTATGCTTGGAGACAAGTGATGGAGAAGAATTGCCCTGTGCTGTACAGAGGGGCTCACAGATGTGGAAGAAATGAGACTGATATGGCAGGTAGATGTGGCACCCACAGCACATGTGAGGGCAGAGATCTCTGGGCTACCATGCCACTGGAGGCCACCTGAATTCCATATATTTGCAGTTAACAATTCATTCATCTTACATTTCAGGGCTGTCTTTGACTGTAATGAAGCATTCTTCTGCTCATCACATTTCCTAAAATTTGCAGAGTCTTCCTAAGGGCAAATTCTAACACAATTCCTTCCACTTGTCTACACTGGCCAGGCATACTTATGTTGTTTGTGGGGTGCTGCCCATGGTGGACTTTCATTTCTGAATGCCTTTCTACTTCAAGTCTATTTTGAAATGTGTTTTATGTATGTCCTCATTTTCCACAATGTCAAAGTCCTGTTTATCATTCAAAACTTCAGGCAGAGTCCCTTCCTTTGCCTATAGATAAACATATTGATAAGAATCAATAATGGATCTTTCAGTAGGCCAAAGGATTTGTCTCAAATTGCAGTGGTTTTGTACCTAAATTTACTTTCCCCAAACTACCTTTGAAATCTAGACCAGTCCTAAATTCCATTTTCACTTCCATGTAATATGTCATTATAAAATTTGTTGTTTCTGGGGCTCTTTTTTTTTGCATTGTTCCTAGTTTGAGCACAGCATAGGTCATTAAACACCTCTACTTGAATTGTCAAAAATAAAATAACCCAACAAATTCTTTGGTACCATCTGCTTTTGGAAACATAATGATCCTGCCCACCTTCCTTTTCAAATAACACTGACTCCTGTCAAAATAAAGGAATATCTGAAACTTCTCTATTAGCCTTTCCAATTTCCAGACTTCCAGCTCTCAGTGGAGGATGACTTGCTCCTTTCTTGCCCTCAGGCTGGGGTGACAATTTCCATTACTACTTTGTCTGCTCTGGACTGGTGCCTGGCTGTGGTTGATATCCCTTGCAAGGTCCTTGTATGTCCTCCCTCCTCTAAACCCAACGTTCAGCTCTATCCCTGCTTCCCATCCACAGAAGGATGACATTCCATACAGGGAACTGCAGGAATAAGGTCCCCCAGAATGGGCTGAGACAACTCCACAAGAAATTCGTACTACAGGAGGCAGGAACACGAGAGAGATTTTTTTTCTATTTTTATGTAAATACATCTGCCACCCTTCCCTCCCGTGTCAAGGCAGTGCTTTGAATCACAAGCAGGAAGTGGTTAAAGGCATGTTGCCAGGCAATTCCTTTCAAGTTGACTAATCATTATGGATAATCTGAATCTCTAATCGTTGATGAAAATGATGAGAACCTGGAAGTTGTGTACTCCATTGGTAACGTGCTCTGACAGGAAAGCTAATTCAGCTGAACCAAAAATGGCTTAGGAAGAATTATTCAGATGGTTGCTGGACACTCTTGCTCAGGTTCTTGTGAACTCAACAGGTATCTTACTTGTGATTTATTTAGCCAAAAACAAAACTTCCAGATAACCTTCTTTATCTGAAACACATGTGAATTACTCAGTAATATTCACAGCTATGAGTGCACATTTTTCCCAGAGAAATAGACTCAAATACTGCTGCTCACACCAGATATTAGACAACCTTTCGAGAGATAGTTCAAAAAATACAAAAGATTCAGCAGAAGCCAACAGTTGTGTCTTGCTGCAAATTACTGAAAAACATTTAATGCTGTTCTGCCAAGGATGAATCAAAGTTCTCCTGTGACTGCTGGAAAACAGCATTTTTGCAACTCTACAGATTCCCAGGTCTGGGGTAGTGGTGGAAAGATTTTGCTGGTTATGTTCTAAGTTTCTGGTTGGGGGAATTTCCCCCTCTCCCTGCCTCCTTTCAGATTTGTTCAATTCAACATTAGGCTGGTTCTGCCACTGATGCCATGATTCATCAATTTCCTGAATGCTGGGAGCATTTGCTAGATTTATCTTCTCTGATGCACTGCTTTTCCCTCACTGCCTAAACCCTACAATGTATCACTGAAGTCCCATTACTGGAAGTGCCCCGTAGGAAACAGCAGGTGGAGAAGATCTTGGTGCAATGGAAAGGTGCTCTTCTGCAAGTAATGCCAGAAATATTGACTGACTGGAGTTGTTATAATCAAAGGCCAGAAGTTTTGCAGCGTTATTTCAATAATCTGAAATGAACACAAATATTTAAGTAAGGCTGATTACCATTGGATTGAAATTCTAATTTTTGTCCAAGGCAATTTTTGTTTTGGAGCCAGAAGAGATGCTCAAAAAGTCTATTGCCACTTCTACCAGCTTTGTGGTCTTTTCAAATTCAAATTAATCCAGAAGAAATATTTTACTGGAATGGGTCCTTTCCTATTCTCATCACTCATTATTTTAATTGCCTGTATTGAAACTATTTTTTGTATTAACGAGTTGACATTTTAGTGGCAAAAGGCCAAATTCTGATCTTGCTTAGTGCTAAATGCAACTACTCTGTTGAGTCTATTGTAGGTGTTCTCCCTTTGTAGAGGTGTGATGAGCCTGGGTGTTCTTGCACTAATCAGGAATGCCAGCCACTTAGGCACTTCTTTGTCTTTGCCTACTTCTCATTCAGCAGTTCAAGGCTGCAGACTTTGTTTCATTACCTATTGAGGCAGAGAAAGTGATCTGTCATACTCTTGGTACATCCAGGGCTTTAATGGCAGCAAGGCCTATGCAAATGAAATTATTTTTGCTGTTATGGTTGAAAGAACAACCTCTGATATTACACTAAAACCCTGAGTATCTTCTATCTTTTTGTTCCCTAAAATTCGTACTGAAGAGTAGCTGCTGTAGTGAACTAGGCATCCAGGTATCTCTGTCATTTTGTCAGTTCCGCTCCAGAATTACATGATGCACATCTTCTCAAGGAGAGTTTGTTTTCTTCTAAATGAAGAATTATTCACCAGAGATTCCCAGCATAATTTACTCAAACTCTCTTGAAACATATTGATTAGCACGTTCAAAGTGAGTGATTTATGGCAGTGAATAAATTCCCCCTTGGGGAACAAAGGTGTCTGCTGAAGATGAGACTTGGAGAGTATCCCAAGGCATTCTCAAGTGCACAAGAAAAAGACTAATTATATCTGCCCCCAAAATGGCTGTGGCTAGAAAGATGGAATTGCACAGGGAGACTGTAATCACTATTCTCCTGCTGTACTCTAGAAGAAAAAAGAAGGAAAAAAAAATAAAAAGAAGAGGATTTTATTTGGATGAATAAAATGGTTTGAAATCTCTCCAGCATTTAATTTCCTCTCCCTTGGAATACAGGATGTCCAACTCATCCTACATGGACCCAACCCTTTTGATACTGTTCTTATGATTCCACTTTTTCCACCTCCACAGGTACAGCTCCAGCTGCAAGTACCACTGCTGTCTGTGGCAGTGCACCTCACCCAGCCTCTGCTTGAGGCAGCAGTAATAAATCTGGTGAGAGGTGCAACAACAGCAAAGAACAACCCCATTTCTTTCTTGAAAATTCACACTTAAAGTGGTGAGATGCTTTATAAGCAGGGCTAATTTGTAATTGGCAAGCTAATTATTCTATTAAGGTATTTCAAGAGGAACAGGAAGTTCTGCAATTCTGTTCATGCACAGAGTTTTCTGTAGCCCTGCAATTAGCAGAATATTAGCTTTTCACTGGGCATCAACATCACAAACGCTATTCCATGGAGTAAAGGAAAATCTAGATTTTAATCTTTTTTCATCAAAAAGAGATGCTGATGACACACATTCCCTTTGAAATTTCAACTTTTAAACGCTGGCACTCTGCATATGGATATACTACTGCTAAGTCCTGCAGAGGTGGGCAGATGCTTTCCAGGGCAGGGAAACAGTCAGGGCCAGTTTGGCCGTGCTAGTTCCCTTGTAGTCACAGCAAACAAAATCAGTAATGCTTTCTGCTCACTACGAGATTTTCTAGGAAAGAAGTTGCCTGAGGTAACATCACCTTAATTTTTATGCCCTCACGCCCCAGCCTTGTTTTCTTCCTTGGTTACACAAATATCATATTTCTTTTGCACAGTGTCCAACTTCTAGCCAACTCCCATGTCAATGTAGTAGAGGTATGGTCATGAATGTTTCACTTAATTATTTATTAGAAAAAACTACAACTGTTGAAATTAAAACTAACTGCTGAAACAATTTTTTTTGCAGAAGTTGTCTTAAAAAAATTCTTTTATAGCAAGTTTGAAAGTTGCCAAAATATCTCACTGAAGTGGTTTAACTAGTTTTGTTTTGTTCTGTTTTGGTTTGGATCAATGAAGACCAGTTTTTTGTTTAAAGCAATCTTTGGCTCGAAATTAATCAATTTATATTGGGAATTGAAATAAAGGAATAACAAAACCTTGTTTTAATTAGTCCAACCAAATAGTCACATTTTCCCATGTATGAAGGGTGGTTATATTTAAGAGACTTTTTTTCAGTATTTGGGGCAGGAAGAGTTTTGAAAATGTTAAAGATGCTCATGGGACAGGCCAAATCTTTCTGGCTCTAGACTGGAATCATTCAGGACTCTGTGCCAACTCATTTCTGGAGATGCTAGCAAGTGAAAAGTAGAATACAATACGTTTATGATAATATTTATTTACTACTTGCCTATAAACCACTAATTTTCTAGATTTAAAAGTTTAATTCCTCTGGAATCCAATTTATCTTGTTTTGAAGCAGTTGTGCTGGAAACACCCTGAGTGCTTCCACATGAATAGTGAAAATGGCTGTAGTACGACTGAAAACGGGAAAACAATTCAGAGGAGAAAGCACAGTGCAAGCCATAGAATTCATAAATACTTGGTTAGGAAAAAAGCTAAACCAATACTTAGCAAATACATTGAGAATTATTCTTGTACCCAAACCATAGCTGCTTGCTTCTTATAATGTAAACAAATACCTTTATTTTGTCTCTAATTAACTGATTGCTACTGATTCAGTTGGGTATACTGGGTTATTTTACAGGAGAAAAGTGTTCCCCCAAAGCAAGCTTAGTATTTAACTTAGAATGAATACTAATGAAAGTGTTTTAGGTTACAAAAACTTTTCAACTTAATAAAAACAATTATACTTGAATGGCAACAGTATGTACAAAGGCAAATACACAGCATCTAGAAGTAAATTGGTTATTCTGAGTATTTCACAATAAGGAAAAAACCCATAATATTTAGAACTTTTAGACAATGTAATCTCTTCTATTACAGACATCTAGGTTACCTCTGCTAATTAGCTCAATTCCTTTGGAGTACACCAGCAGACAAACAGATGACTGAACTGGAGGAATGGGACACTTTGCGCATAACGGAGAGGAAAAGCTACAGCTTCACACAGTCAAGTAGTGTCAAACAGTCAAGAAGTACGCAAAGAAATATAATATCATAATAATGTACCTGATATAATAATTATAATATCCAATGTTTATGGTAAACCTGTGCAAAAAGAATTCTTATATGTGATAATAAAAATTACTTCATGCATAAAGCAATTGAGTGACCACAATCACCTTTACTGAATGTTATAACATGATAGTCCTGATTGCACTTCAGCACTTGAACTATGTGAAAGGTTCCCTGCCTGGACAACTGAATGGATCAGGGATGCAAAACTGAGTGATACAGAGTGACTGTTTTCTGAAAAATTCTGGTTCAAATATTATGAAATTTCCCTGGTACTTCTTTCACAAGACAGGTATCTATTATTTGCGTAGCTGCTTCCTAGTGCTGCTGAATCATAAATACATCTAGGAACTATTAGGCACCATTTACCATCCCTTTACTTAGAAACTGGAAAAGCTATAGAAACTGGTATTTTAAAATGAGAAAGTGAACAGTGAGCAAAAGCTTTACATGAGCTGTTGGAGAAGAGGCATAATTTAAAGAGCAGCTGCAGTGTAAATCAAAGAGAAATCATTTCAACCAGTGACCCAAAAAAGCTGCCCAGATGTATTTCTGGTTTAACTCCATCTTAGCCATTGCAAAGACACAGTTTGGTTAGAAAACAGCTTTATGTGCTTGCATAGAATTTCCACCAGATTCCAAACACATGAGATATGCTTTCCTTTCCTAGAAGGAAACAGAGTTTTGGTTTCCTGTAACTCCATCTAAAGATAAAAGCAAGTGCATAAGGTTTTGGTGGGATATTTTGCAGAGTTATACGGGAAACCACCAAGTAAGTCTTCAGAGCACAAGGTTTTCTTGAATGACCCAAACATTCCCAGAGAGAACTGAATATATTTCATAATGGATACAATTAAAGTTTTGGTGGCTTTCCCCCCTCTTTTGTTCTCTTTTTATGGTCAGGGGAACAGGGGAAAAAGTTCTTAACACAGAATGGATAACCCTTGCATTTTTTACTCCTACAAAGAATGAGGGAATGGTATAGGACTCAGGTTTTTGACTTATTTGCTTGACAGCCAAGAAGGTGAATAATGAGATGTCAAATTGCTATAGAACAAGCAGAAGCAAAGTGATTACTTCTACCAAAAGCCAAGTAATAGCTTGGACATACTGTGTCTCCTAAATGAGTCAGGGTTACTCCTGGGCAAGTGTAGAGGAAGATTTACTCCCCACTCTTGCTCAAGAGGATGACATATGCCATGATGCAGGGATTTGCAGGTGCTTCCCTTGTTTTCCTTTACAAAAGCTATTCTGCCAGCTGTCTCAGCTTTTCCAGGTCCTTTCCCTGTTCTCTGTCCTCCCTTGTTATCCAGTGAGTGCTTCTGCTTCAGTCACAGAGATATCTACTGCGAGGCTCCAGTGGCAGCTCACAGCCATTTGGCAAAAAGAAAGATGGTTTATTCTTTGTCATGTCAGGAAACTGATTTGAATCAGTGAGGTTCAGCAGCCATGTAGCTATAACGGACTGACCTCAGATTTCAGGAATAATCTCAGTCTGGTGTACTGCTGTAGCTGTGCCTTTCTGGTAGTTTAGCCCTCAAAGTCCATTAGTTCAAGTGAGTTTATAAAGGATAAGCTGCAGAGAACAATACTCAGTTCAGGAGAACAAAACTTTATTCTTCAGCACCATGTCATATTTGGTCCCCAAAATTATATGAAAGAGATGCAGAGTTTTCCATCCCATGCTAAATGATCGACACCATTGCACACTTGAACATTTTCTTCAGTGACAGCTGACATTAGTTACCCTGTGGGCACACTTGCAGTTTACATGGGTTACTTCAGTATGCTTCCTTTGGCAAAGGTTGAAGGATGATGTTTAAAATAAACCCTAACACCAAAACCCCAACCCCAAGTCCAGCCACACAGCTCACATACCACAGTTTCTTGAAAAGATGAATTTCTTTAAATTTTGAGTCACTAATCCATAATCTCCCAACTATCTTATATTAACCCAGATGCAAGCTAAACACTAGCCTCCTTCAGAGGGTATTTTTTATCAAATGGGGTTAATCAATTATTCTTTTGATGTGATGTTCAAGACATAAATGAAAGGAAATCAGAAACTGCAATAGATGGAGAAATTGAAGCAATATATAAACAGTTAATTATTCTTTAGACATGCTTGGCAAATTTTCCTGGTAAGAATGCTATCACTTTGGAAGATAATTTAATAGGCAGAGAGGACAGGAAAACCAGTTTTCTTCTAATGGCATTGCTATGGTGTAATGGGGCTGAGATGGCTGTATTCAAGACAGATGCTATTATTTGTTCTAGTTTTACCATAAGTGACACTATGATACTTCCAAAATCAAGCCTGAAAGCCCATTAAAAACATTTTGCTGGCTTGACTCATAACAAAATGTAGGAACTGGTTTTTTGAGTCCTGATGAAGAGAGAAGCTTTCAGAACACTCAGACTGATGATCCCTAGCTTTTACAGCAAAGTGCAAGGCAAACTTAGCAGTCTAGTGATATGCTTTTATCACTTTCTCTTTTAATGGTGTGTCATTTTCCATCTAAGTTATTGTAGCAATGGATAGAAATGTTGCTTCCCCATTTATTAATTTATTCCCATTTCTGTGCATTTGTGTCACTTTCATGAGAGCATTTAAAAAATTGGTGAGTCTGTTTGTTAGACTCACACAAAGATGCTTGCATGCTTTTTGACTAAAGAAATAAGTTCTGAGCTTCTGGTGCAATCCTTGTAATTAAAGTTTAATTTAGCCTAAAAAACCCTCTCACTTATTGCACTTTGGTTTTAACTGTGTTCTCTGCTGTTGTATTCCCCTAACAGACCACACAGATTTTTCATTTTATTAGTCTTTCAGAGTTCATCTTCACTGCTCTCTCATATCCTAAACTTTGCCAGTGTATAAACAAGACATTGCTTTCAGGGAAAAAAAATATCCAACAGCACAGAGTTAATGCTTACGTTAACTAAATAGAAAATCTGGTTTTGGAGATGCAAGCACTTTCTCAGTTTTTCCAACCCTACACAGAAGGAAAATCTGCTATGATTCACATCTGGCAGTGTCTCAGTAGATAAGCCAGAGGCATTTTAGGAGCAAGTGTTCAGATTCCACTAAAGAACATAAGCACCAAACTTTCTAGAACAGTTGGCTGTTCACAACTTTAATGAACAGCTAACAAAGAAAGTTCCATTTGTGCCCAAGTCAGCCGCTGTACCACATTGATCAGAGGTAGTCAACAAACTGGAAAGATGATCCAGTAGTTGAGGACTATCCTAGAATTTAAGAAACCTGACTAAATTGTTGTTTATTGTCTTTTAGTAAGCTATTTCTTTCCATAGGAGTTGGAGACTAGAGGTTGTGAAATGTATTTCAGGTATGCTCATACAACATAATTTTTCCATTTCATGAAACAAATATATGATTTTTAAATCTTTCCAGGTTTGAATTAAGTGACTCCAGACTTCTCTCTTGTGTGTATGTCACATCAAAGGGGATGTAGCTGTTAGCAGATACAAAGCTAACAGGGGATGCAAGAGATGTAGGTGTTAAGTAACTTTTCTGCTCATCATGAACTTAAACTTTGTTTTCTAAAACCCGGCGGAAGAATCATGACTGATGATGAGGAGAAAGGAGTTTTTCTTTTTGACTAGATAGTCAAAAAGTTGACCTTGGATTTGAGACAAAGACTTTAAGGTTCTGAGGCACTTGGACAAGATGATAATGACAGATACAAAAGAAATATAAATTACAAGAGAAAAACTTTAACTTGTAAAAATTTACCATTAGCATTTCTCTAAGCTGCTGTGTGAGAAACAAATGTACCTGCCTGCATTAATGAAGCCCTGTCTGGAATTACCAAAACTGATGTACATTTGTTTCAGTCCTACAGTCACTTTTAAACAACAGCTTTCATCTCCCACATATGGCTCCTGTAATACTGATAATTTCATGGACTAGGGAAACATTCTTTTTTCTCTTCTATGTCTCTCTGGAACCAGGGACTGACAGATAATTCAGAAATGTTAAGTGGAGTTTCCTAAATCCATCCACATTCTGCTTCCATAAGCATGGGTCCTGACCCCAGGAAGTGATTTCTTTACAGTTTTGTTTGATGTTCCCATGGCACTTGAAAGATTAAAAACAGGTTTGTTTTTTTTACAGAAAGCAAAAATTTCAAAATTGTCTGACACAACTCCCAGAAGAGTTCATCTTTGCCCTGACCAAAAGCTGTGTTAGACAAAATGCTTAGAAAACGTCTGTCTTCAGTGCACTCTGCATCCACGTGAAGTTTAAGGCAACTTGATTACAGTATAACTAGAAAAAAGAGAAAGAAGCTATGGGATAATGGGTTTAGGACTATCACAGAGCTGCAAGGAGAAACATCTTTTAGGATGTCCAGTTCTCTGAAGAGAACTTGGCAGACTGTCTGTTCTAAGCAACATTTACTGTAGGTGTAGTCTTTGTCCCATATAGGCATCTAGGCTGTGCTGGTTTGAATGTGCTCCCTAATTACATTTTTCTACTTATTTGAACAACATTGGTAAGCTGGCCACTTTTTTTAGTTTTTGATTCAGTTATTTATTATAAGTCATTCCTATTGAATATGATATTTTTTGTAAGATAAAAAATATTAAAGCATGACCCTGAAAGTTAAAACTCGGGCCAAATAAATAGAACACCAGAAGAAAAAAGAAATTACAGTTTACATGACTACTTTCACCAAAATGAGGAAATAAAGAAAGCCAGTGTGATGCTCCTTCTGCTTCTAATGTGCACGGTGTGGAGTGCTGGGTACCCCAAAAATGTCCCCACTCAGCTCTGGGTGCAAAGAGTCTATGAACCATTTGCTTTTAGAGTGTTTTTTGTGGGGTTTGGGGGTGTGTGTTTGTGTGTGTGTGTGCACGCATGTATTTTTGTAGTTTTTGTTGTTGGGTTTGTGTTTTTTTTCCCCTTCTCATAGAAGAGAATAGCCTTGTGTGGAGCACCTGGGCATCTGCAATACCTTGATAACATGAGACACCTCAGAATGAATTCCCAAAAGCAGCACCCCAAGCATAAGGCTCCTTGGCAACTTTGGTCAAATTAAGTTCAAGCCACCAGCCCTTCAAGTCCTGCTTTCTGGTTGATGTGGCTCTACCACATGGTAACACAAATCAAGCAGGTTTTTCAAGTGGCAGAAAAGTAACTGTAGAAGTAAATGATTATCTGTCAGGTGGATTAACTCTCTGAATTGATTCACTGTGGTCACTTATATGTGGCAGGGAGAGAGGGGCAGCAGTTCTGCCTTAGACTGGCATAAAATGCTGCACAACTGGGAGCAAAGGATTAGTGACCAAGAGAGTGCTTTGCCCTTGTCCCTTCCTGGGATTGAGAAACCTAGCCTGGACTGCAGAATGACTGAGATTTGCAGCCATGACCCTCACCTAGATTTAGGACCCCGAGTCATTCCTTAAAAAAGACACATTATGGACTAGAATATGCTTTGCGAAATGAGATGGTGGATGTGCTTTCTTGCTTTTATTCAATATTGCAAAGATTAAATAATGTGGCTCCCACACTCTTTAATGCTTAGAATAGGGCAGAAATCAAGGTGTTCCTGCTCCCAGGTAAACATTGTAATAGTGAGTGCTTTGCTGTCTCCCTGGCTAATTTCTCTATAATTGTTTGATGGGGTTTTGGGTAGGTTTTTTGCAAAACAGCATAGCGTCAATGGTAACAGTGGAGACTCTTTCACCCTTTGAACATCTTCAGGACAGAAAACTGGATTAGGGCAGACTTTTTATGATGGGGAGGGGAAGGTCTGAATTCCCTCAGCTTCACATTGGATGAACCCAGGCGTATCACATCCTGGCTGAAGCTGACCCTCCTGCTTTATTTCAAGAAAGAAAAATTGAGAAAATGGCAAGAGTTTTGGTGAAGGTAGTAGGAGGGAGGAAATAACCAAAAACTTAATGTCTGACCAGCCTCCTTCTCTGGCTGTGTTTTGGAATGACAGTTCATTGGTGTCTAGTGTTTTGTGATGAGCTCAGCTCTTTCAGAAAATGAGAAGCACACTCTCAGTGTGTCTTCTGGACCAAGCTCCTCTGAGATCTCTGGCAGACAACACGTCCTGCTGAGAGCTGGTTGTGACCTAGTTACCAGGAAGCTGTTTCAAGCATGAGTAATAGGCACTCAACGTGTTTGACTGGGGAAATTTGGGTACCTAAGGGTGAGAGGGGAACGGGATATTGTGTGCTCTTAAAAACTCAATGTCCTCTTAGAGGACTGAAAGCCAACTAAGTCCTAGTTTGGATGCCTAATATCTGTAGCAGTTTGGGGTCCAAACGAATACAGCAGCTACTGTCATCCCAGCTCAAGTAAAGAAGATAAATTCCTCCTTGGCCATCTCTATGATAGGTCAATTCCACCTATGCACAAATACCTCCCTCTGGAAGGCTGCATGGAAAAAGCAGCTCCAGAAAACGTTTAAATTAAGTGAAATATTTTAATTGCATTTTTTAATTCTCATCTAAACCCAGTGCCTTCCTCAAGAAGATGACTATCAGAAATGCCTCTATCCCCTGAATTACAGAGTTCTTAGATTTGATCCCTGAATGTATATTTATGGCAATACTGAAATGGCCAGTTTACCAGAGGGTTCATATCAGAACACCAGTGGTGCCAATAAGTATGCTACTTTAATATTGTTGCATATTCCATAAACAGAATTGTTGAAAATAATATTAAGGAAATCTTATTTATTTTTAATAGTAGAAAATTGTCTTAAAAAAAGACAAAAACAATGAAATAAAGTTAGGCTAAGGATACTGATCAGGATACAATGAAATTTCAAAGTATCTCTAACAGCAATAAAATCTTTTGGAGACTTGCAGTTGACTCAACAGTATCTTCCTCATTAGAACCATAGTCTTGTATTATAAATTGTGCTGTGGATAAGAAAGGCCTCCAGTAGATTTGCCACATGCAGCAAATAGTATGACCTTTCATTGCTATCAAAAGTTTCCTGCCTTCTTTCTCTTCACGCGCAGATCTCCAGATCTAATGAACACACAGCATTGGGAAAGCTGATCTCCTTTCTTTTCAAGATCATCTGCTCTTGCTTAGCCAGAAGTGTTTTACTTATTTTGACCATGGTGTAGGATCAGAAAAGAGGAGCAGGAATAGAAGCATACTCTAATTGTTGGTTGTTACCTCCTGTTATCTCCAGATCAAGGAAATTTAGTTGAATGGTACTTAGTTTTGAGTATTTCAGGAGGAAATTCCAGTTGCAGATAGGAAAGAAAAACAACCTTGGTTTAGTGCAGGTTTTTGGGTTTTTTTTGTTGTTGTTTTTGTTGTCCATATGTCATTATTTATTGCACATAAAGGAATTATTTTAATTTTTAACACTTTGTTCAAAGCAGGTCTTCTGTAATATCTTTCTTAATAATGAGGCTGAACAAACTTCTCCTTATAAGACTGAATTCCTCATATGCTACAAACATCTAATAATCAAAAGCTATTAGTAATCAACTTATATTTTTTAAGTGACTCTAATACATTTAATTTTTTCAGTGTCCTTTTCTCCTACTCCATACCTCCAAGATTTTACCACTGTAGTCTTTTAATTCACCTGTTCTTTACTAATTTCCTTCTTTCTTCATTAACTAGCATCCAGACTCATCACTCAGTACCCTTCACTGCTACCTACTGAGATTTCAGTCTCACTGTTATGCCTGTTTCTTGCCCTTTCAGAATTTAAAGGTCCTTTTCAACTTCTCTGCGTTCTCTCAGTCTGTGCTGGTTATTACTTCTGCTCTTGAGATTTGTCCCTTCATCTGGAACATCTGGATAGCCAAATCTGAGATGTACACACTCTAAAATTTTCTGTCCCTGTCAATAATTCAGTCTTCCTGCTCCCCAAGTTCAGCAGTTCTTGCCTCAGGATGTAAGCAAGGAAACAGCTGGAGAGCCAGGGGCAAAAATCTCACAATGAATATAAATGTGGCATAAAAAGTTCTTTAGATCTTATGGAAAGGCTGTATGGAAGGCAATGAAACAACACTTAGCATCTCAATAGAAGATTCATCCCACTCAGTGAATAGGATAAACTTCTGTTCTCTGTGGAGCTGACTCAAGCACTTCTTCCTTCAGGGATTTTTTTTTAAGCTTTGTGGAAAGAACTACTGAGAACTAAATTGAACCACCTGCATGTCTGGCCACAAAGTAAGATTTTGCAGATTCTTCTGCTAGGGTGAATGCCTGTGTTCATGTTTCATTGGGGGGAAATGTAGGAAGGAATTTTGCCTTGCAGTTTCTGGTTTGGACTAATGTGTTTCCTCACTGGGGCAGACCTGTAGGCAAGTATTGTGATATTTTCATAGAGAATATTTTTAAATGCTCAAAGACAATCTAAATGTCTCAAAACTCCCGGAATTTTCTTTCTCTGGCTTCACCTTAACTTACAGCCTTATTATTATAATTGTGCTATGACCCATGACTTCTGCAGAAAGACTGAAAAAGGTTAGATACTCTTGCCAGCAGTATTCTGTCTAAATCCACACCTGAAATTTTCTTTTTGGGGAGTTGCAGATTAGAGTCCTAGCAAGAATAAGCATGTGTTGAGGAGTCCTTTTGTTTGCCTCTGAGAAGTTTTGCTTAAAAGTGGACAAAATCCAGAGTTCCTTGCCAGGTCTAAGCATGGCAAGTTCCCATGGTCCATACCCATTGCTGTCCTGTGAACAAGAGGACAAGGTTAGCTGGGCCTGCATCTGGCATCACAATAGCAGCAGGGCTGGGGAGGCTCAAGCACTCAGGTGGGATGTGCAGTTCCTGATGGAGGACCATCCACTAGACACTCAAAAGAGAAGTGCTCATCTTGGGCAGCCAGGCCATCTCAGTGCTGTCCCCACATGCTTGTTGGGAGTCTCTGAGCTCCATACTCGCCTTTAACAAATGCTGTGTGCACACCTACAGTCTTGAGGTTCCTTCTCCTTCTATCAGGGGACAGCTTTCTGACACACATGAATAACACATGGCACACGTTGCCTGCTGGTATTTCATCCATGCAACATCTTCAGAAGGAGATGCGGATGGAAATGTTTTCAATGTGCTAATAGCACTGACCTTTCTACTTCCATTATACACCACTCAGAAGCAGTGACCTGGCATTCAAAATCTGAGTCTGAAAGCCAAATTTAGACATTTTCTGAATGGGTTTATATTTTTTTTGAACAATACAAATTTTTTTTAAGTAGAAAAAGTAAACTGAATGTTATAATTGCGGGAGAGCATGGGAGGCAGAGCTGCCTGCTGATCACATTAAATGTCTGATCCTTATTCAGTCACCAAAGGCTTGGGTGCAGCCAAATTTTTTTCCTAGTGAAGTGCCTGTCCTGAGATAGTGCTATTTTTCACAGTGCATAGTAGCAGGTAGGATGGTAACAAGTGGAATAAAGGTTATGGCATAGTTATTGTCAGTTCAAACCTCTTCTTGGCTATAAAGACAACTTTTTAGGTGTGACTCTGAAACCCTCGTAAAGAAAAATGATCAGTTTCCATTCAAGTCTGTAAGTGGGTCAACGTAACAGAACTGGAGTCTGAGAACAGTCATCAACAATCACCAATTCATCTTAGTGGCCCAGATTCCTCATTTCTTTGACAAATGCTTAATTTTTTCTTGTGATCTGACTTTTCTTTAGAAGGTGAATCATGCAACAACAAATCAAAATGACAGCATTTCTGTTTGTCCTGTGCAATCTCATGTAGGTGAACCAATGTCTTTGCAACACAGTTGCTATTGCTGGAACCCTTCTCTTCTAGACTGGTATATATACTAGTCTACACTAATATTTTACAACTTTATCTAGTCCCACAAGATACCAAGAGTCAGAAGCAGTTTTAAGTTCGTGACACAAAAGAGTTTCCTGAGAGAGCCATTTTGTCTGAGAAGAAAAATTATACTCCTACTGAAGCTTTCTTGTATCCAAATCAACATGGAAATGTATTTTGACAATGGATGAAAAAAAAAAAAAAAGACCCTTTAGAGGCTGCCCCAAAATTTATGTAGGTGAATCTTTTGTCACACATGTGACCTTGTGTTTTGCTGCCACTACTCACAGTGAGATTGTACTGGGTCACAGCATTGAAATTCAAGCAGCACTCTTCTAAGATTTCTTCAGGTGTCAGCTGCACCTCGAATACTCCTTACCAAGGGATCCCCTTTACGTAACAAGGAGTGAGAGAATGCTCATGGAACAGTCTCACAGGCTTTACTGCATTCCTGCTCCAGGGAGCTCCACTAATGAGTTATGAAGGGAAAAAGCTGGAGGAGAGATTTTGTGATTACGAGGAGAGCGGTTGTCATGACATTTGAACCCCCTTGTTTCACAAGATACGGATTCTGTACTGTGAGTGTTCTCTTCATTTTTTTTGATGTCCATTTCATCTAAAGAGCATTTCTGGGACAAATGTTTAAAGGGGAGGGATATGAATGTGTCAGGTGAACAAATGGAAGGGAGGAAGAACAATTCAATATGGAAGATAGTACAAGAGCAAATGGAGAATAAGCAGTCTTTGAGGGAATGTGGCTGAAAATCAGAAAAAGGTTTTCAACAGATCTGGGACAGCCTCTGGGTAAGAATGGATGTGAAAAAAAGACAAAAAAAAAAAAAAGAAAAGCCAACCAAATCAAACCAAATAAAAAACCCCAAAAAACACCCTCCCCCCACCAAGCAAAACCCCAAACCAGTAACAAAACAAACCAAAAGAACTTCCTGCTTTTAATATCAGCTTGATCAAGAGAAGGAAAGAAAAGGTAAGAAGTAGTTGCTAGAAACAAACGGAGTTTGGGATTCAATTAGCCAGGGATATTCCCTCAGCCTATGTTCCTATTTTCCAATGTTCCTAAAGCTGCAACTTTAGGAAAAGTGGCACCTGCCGGATTCGGCCATACAACTGCACAGCAGCCTAACCTAGAGTGCTGCTGAGCACACACTGCCTGCTTGGCTCAATAGCAGCTGATTTCCTTGGCACTCTGCTGGATACTCTCTCCACCTTAGAGGACGGCACTACAGCACAATTTAAAACAGCATCTCACCTAAATAGCTCAGGGTTTAATGTAGAAACAAACCAACAAAAGAAGTCAGTCTGCTGTATGAATAGTACCCACCTTAGTTTTAAAATATAAAATACTGTCTTTAGATTATTGTAGATAGTACCTCACTACAGTCAAAATCCAGGTCTCTGGCATTCAGTCCCCTTGTTGTGTGTGATCTCACTGTCCAGAAGAGTAATTTCTGCTTAACAGAGCCTAAATAGAGCCTTACAATCATATGTCTGAAATATGAATGATGACTAGAATTGCTTGTAAGAACAGTTTCTACCATAGAATTCCATTCCATTTAATGAAAAAAATGTCTTGGACATTAATAGCAATTCAATTATTTGGAGTCTTAAAACCCCCATGAACTGTCTCCCATCTGTAGCTGGATCTGCAATAAATTACACTTTCAGATAAATTTAGTCTTCTTACATTAAAGTTCTTTTAGACCATATTTTCTTGAATTCAAGGAGACCTTACTCCATCTTTCAAGGGACATACAGTAATTTACTTCTTGTCTTTACAAAATAAATTAAATTACATTTACTTGGGCCATCAGCATACTTCATGGCAAATTTACTGGAGGAGCTGATTGGTGGTAATTCATACCACAGCCCATGGGTTTGTTCTCTCACTGTAACAACCATAATGCAATTAATTCAAAGTATCTGAGGCTAAATTACAAAGAAATGTATATAAGCATATATAAAGTATATGCTGATATGGACTGATTAAAGCATCTCCCCTAGTTCTGATTGTGTCCAAGAATGAAATGTTGTTAAAATTCATAGTAATTTGGGGTTAGAAAAGGTATGCTGCCTTCATTGTTAGAATTAGGTATACATTGACCAGTTAGTTCACCCCCTTTTGTTACCTGTAAAAACATTTACTTGTATTATAACTGTGATATCACAGGAACTTATGTCATGAAAACAACCAACCAAGCTAAAAGAAGTGTGCATAGATTTTTTTATACATAATTTGTTAAAGCTCGGACAGGCATTATTCTGTTATGAACAGGACTGAGTTCACTATACTGGAATTACCTCATTTTATGAGGATGACAGATCTACAGGTAGTGGTTTAATGGATCCCCAAAATCCCATTTCTTTTTAAAAAACTGATGAGCTCAAAGTCATGGGATACATATATGCAGAAGGTATGCTACTTGCCATACGCTTCCATTCTCTCCTTTACATTTTATAAATGTTCAACCATCCACCATCCAAAATCTTCATGTTTTTCCAGCGTTTTGCTTACTGAGCAATTTTTTTACTGACATGGCCCTAATTAATATTTTTCATATTGATATTCAGAAAGGAGTGATGTAATTATATTGGAGAGGTTTTGCTCTAGTTATCTTCCAATGAGTAAGAATCCTTGATCAGAAAGACTAACTTCTGACTCAACTGTAAATTCCCAATTTTGTCCTTGAGATTGTCTGGATCTGGAGATTTTCTGGATCTTAAGATCATTCTGATGTTTATATATGAGCATTACTTTGGTAATAGGGAAGCTGGAGTGGGAGACAAGATTCTTGAAATCAACTAGAATTTTGCCCTGTATGTTTAATTTCTGCATCTGCCACTATGTTACTGTGTGATCTGTGATCTTCTGATTAGTTAATTGATATGTATCTGCATTTCTTTTCTGTGAAACAGCAGTGCTGCTGTCTCAGCATGCAAAGATGATGTGGTTGTTTGAAAATCGAGCTTGTAGAAAAGCCAGCATGATGGAACGATTATCTCAGAGCACTTACTAGATCTAAATCCCAAAAACATGGAAGGACAGGAATGGCCTCTGCATAATGCGTTCTTTATTTATTCTCAGTGCTTACCAAATTGCTAGATTCTCAGGATAATAAGAGTATGATGAGTAGTCCCCTCCTCTTTTAGCTTCCTGGATTCTCTGTTTTCTTAAAAGTTCCTAAAATGTCACATTGTATGAAACCAGGACACTGTATTTGCCACAGCATTATATGCCTGACCAAGAAAAATGCTCAGCAGAAGTAAGGTCATACAAGTTATATAATTTTCCTATTACCTCATGCACATAGAGATATGAACCACTTACCTTTACTAAATTTTACACTTTCTTTAAGAATATGTTCAAGCCATTCTCTCCTCTGTTATGTATGAAAAAATGAATATTGAACATAAATCATAACCACCTTGTCCCAGAGATTTGATAGAATATTAATAGTAATAAACACATGAAGGACTTGAGTGAACTCAATATAGTTAAAGCCATTCAATATGAGTTATATTAAATGAAATTTTTAAAACCATATATATTTGAGATGGGTATGAGATGGTTATATTAATATTTTATACAAGATCGCCAAATTGATGGTACTGTCAATATAAATATTTTTCCGTTAGGGAACACAACATTGTGATTGTAGAATAAACATGATAAAAGTCAACATGATAAACATTAAATGTATTAAAAGATTATACATTTTGGTCTGAAATTAAACATGGGGAATAATTATTAAGCAGGTGTGTTATTAACTGGATCCTTCAGGAATATGTTAATTTATACAACTTGACAACCTTCCCCTCTGTGGTGAATAGAAGGAGCCATAAAAATCAGCAGTGTTCTTGTTTGTGGAAGGCAAATATTAAGGGAACAATGTAAGCTAACAAAGAAAAGTCACTGACTTGAGATGATCTGGATCTATTGTTAAGTAAATTGCAGCAAACACAGTTTCCCTTGGATAATATCATATGCCTAAGAAGAAAGAACACAGGCCAAAGGCAGAGGCCTTCCTGAAGAGATGCGATGTGCCTGTACTGGAAAGCTAAACAGTTCCAGGGCATGTTCTCTGGCTCTGAGGCTAAATGGCCAATTTAGTTTCATTCATACAATTAGGGTGACCTGATCTGCCTAACAGGACAATCTAATATTAGCATTTTATTGGGAATGATCCCTGGAATGTGGTAACTTTCCAGTCAGATCTGGGACCATTCTAACAACTCAATACTTAGATGCTTGAGTTCTTGTGCTAAAACTTAGGCTTCTGTTAGCTTGTAGAGACAAAACCTGGGACTTTTAACAAAAACTGAGAGTCATGGCAACTAAAAGAATGCTCAGTGCAATTCTGCACCCACAAGAGTTGTGCCACCTTGGCTACATAAAGTTAAAATCTTAGACAGCCACATGAAAGCCATATTATGTCTGTATTTTCTACTGACTCTTATTGAAACAACAGTTGTAATTTCCTTAAATGAAGATGGTTACTGATCAATTGAAGCAGGTTAAGAAGAGCTAAGACAATGGTTGAAGGAGTACAGAACTTATTTGATGGTAAATATCCTCAGGAGTCATTTAGGTTAAAAACAGAAAAAATTCAAGAGTGTATTCCTCAGTTTCTGAGTAGCCTATACTGCAGGATGCAAGACAACATTACAGATAGTAGAGGTAAAATAAGATAACTTTCTTGCTAGTGATGCTTTATCTAGATTTTTCGAGTGTCCCACCTTTGTCAGCTGCCTCAGTCCTAGACCGCACTCAGCAGAGCAGACATAGGCTTTGAGACAGATACTGGATATGGGATGGGCCTTCTGCCAAGAGAGCTGAGGACAAATCCAACAAACAGTCAGATTCCTGTATTCTCAATCCCTGACCAATGCCCAGTCCTACATAAGCTATCAACTCATAGCTGCTGCCTCCATAACTTCATATTTTATGAAGTAGCTTCATTCCCTGGGTATAGGTATTCCCTCTATCCCTTCAAGATTCTCACCACACAGGTACTTAATTTTTTTATGGTTGCTCTGTGACTTAATTTTACATATCAAGAATTCGAAAACAGCCTTGTCTAGTCTGGTCACCATGATGCTTACCATACAGCTGAGACTCTGTTTATTAATATCATCTGGGGTTTTTACATTGTGACAGTCGGTAAGTGTTTATAAAAGTATTTGGACAAACGTAATACATATAATAGTGAAAAAATGCTACACATTAGACTCCAGTTACCAGGTTATCAGATATATCAAGCTATATCAGTTAGATTATCAGATAGTTATAGAACAACTGCATTACAACAAACTAGATATATTTTTAAACCATTCTATATGAATGATAAAAAAATAACTTGTACATCTCTCTTCCCAAACCCATCTTGAAAACTATGAAGCATCTGCTTAATATTTTAGGACTTTGTAATTTCTGAAGATAATAGGACTTGGAATTAAAAGTATCTTTTGGACACTGAGTAATTAGGATGACACTTCCCACCTACATTCATAAAATCAAGGCTACTTGTGAAGCTCTTGTACAAGAAGTTATTATTCACTGTTCTCAATTTTCATATGATGTAAATCATTGAGAGAGCAGCATCTACACCATCCAAAGGTCTGGTGCAATGTGAATATCAGAGAGCATGTGCTGTCTGCAGTACTGCCAGAATAAGGCAGACTGGATAAGAAATTCCTTACTTCAGAATGTTGTTCCCATTCAGCAAACCATAAACTGTAACAATGGTATTAAAAATTTACTATACATTTCTTCACTACGAGGCTAGTGAGGCACTGGAACAGGTTAAAAAGCTGTGGATGCCCCATCCCTGGAAGTGTTCAAGGTCAGGCTGGATGGACCTTTGAGCAACTCAGTCTAGTGGAAGTTGTCCCAGCCCATGGCAAGGGGAATTGTAACTAAAACATATGTAGGGGCCCTTCTAGCCCAAGACATTGTGTGACTTCCCTCTAATTTAAGCTTCTGTGAGACCAGCATATATATGGTGATACTAATCAGCCAGGGTACTGTGAGAAATGTCAGCACTTCCTGCAGCTCCTTGCCACAGCTGCGATGTGCCTAGGACACACCGCGTCTTAGGGCGCTCAGTGTTCTGAGATCTCTCTGTCAAAAGCTGTCTGAACTACTTCTGATCAGAGAATCACAGCATAATGGAATGGTTTGGGTTGGAACGGACCTTAAATACCAGCCAGTTCCATCCCCGCGCCCCCCCCCCCCCCCCCCGGGCGGCCAAACCACACACAACCCCGGGCTTCG
>VZTX01025468.1:107073-120892 GCA_013400915.1 Pardalotus punctatus
TTTTAACCAAAATTTTTTCTTTTTTTTCCACCTTTTTTTTTTTTTTTTTTTTTTTTTTTTTAATTTTTAAATTAAAACCTATTTCAATTGTTTTTCCAAAGAATTGTCTCTGTCTTTTGAAAAAAGAGAAACGGATGGAGAAATGTATTTTAAAAGAACTTGTGAAAATCTTTAACAACATGTACTTGAGAAGGCCTTCTGGAACAAAGAATCCAAATAAATCTAATGAAATAATTTTACTTCAATATTGTGAGGTTAAATGTCTGTAGAATTCCTATTGAATGTAATGGGCATGAAGCTAGGTTCCTTATTTTCCAGTATTAAGTCTACACAATTGTTAGTTGACTATATAATTTCAGTCAACTTCATATTCTCCCTGTAGAAATCCAGGCATTTAAAACTTGTCATGGTCATGAACTCTTCAAGATTACAGTCAGTTAATCGTATTCCTTGCATATCTTGAACATAAAAGAAATCAAAGGCTACCATTAAAACAACTCAATAGTTGAAGACCTAATATCGATCATAAAGTCATGATCTTTTATGGTCCCAGCATGACTTCAATGTGATACAAAATGAAACATTTAAAATGTGTTTGAAACACAGATAATATACATACTTTTACAGAGAAAAAGTGGCAGTACTGTAACAGCTTAAAGACTCTTATATTTGTAGTGTTGTCTGGGAAATGGCTCAGCAAAATGTCCTGCAGTTACAGAGATGTATTTATGTATATTTATGGTCTGCTTCATGCAAAAAAAGTGAATCTTGAATATTTCTTGGATATGTCTTTGCAATACCATGGTTCTTTTTCAGCCGTGCTTTTTTTTATAACTATCAGGCTCTCTAATGCCATTTGCCACATTAAGAAGCATTTAAAGAATTAAATAGAGCTTTCTATGCTGCTATACACAAACCAATGAAGATTTTAAAAACTGAACAACCACCAACCCCCCCACCTAACTCTTCTTTGTCCAAAAGCAAATGAGTTGAATAAGTGATCATCTTCACTTGGCTCCTTGGATGGAAAGCTTTCTTGTAAAATGTGATTAGAGCTACAGCATCTTAGTGGTAGGGAGATTTTCTTTTTTTTTTTTAAATTTTTTTTCTGTAGCAGCAAATTGAACAAACACAGAGTCTGTCTCTGAGCGTCCACTTTCAGATTTCCTCAAGCGACATTTATAATTTGGCTTGTTCGTATGCAGAAACAAAGGCTTCAGAAGTCCCTTTATTCAAGAACTGCTCTTTACAGATGGCAGTACTCTTGTAGCTTACTCAGAGAAAGACCCAGAGATAATGACATCTTGTTTTGCAGCTGGTTCTGTTAACTTTGGCTGAGAAATCAGTTTCAAAGGCTGGTTTTATGTGCCAACAGCCACCAAAACCCTAAAGTCTGTTGACTCACACGAAAAAATGTCACTGCCACTAAACCAAACTGAACTATAGCTCTAGTTGGCTTCACATGGGTGTGAGCTGCCCTGGTGGTTCCTTGATCACAGCTCTGTAGTAAAGTAGTATTATCATTTTACCATTTCACAAAATATATTCTTTCATCGCAAGCTAGGCAAAGATTCCTAGCACCATTCCTAGAGCTAAATATATTTAATTCCCCTTCTTTAGCAGGTAGACTGAAGAGGTTTGAAAATGTTTCATTGCACAGAAGCAGGAGATGGAAATTTGCTTCAGTGACCAGGTTATCTTTGCATTCTGCAACAAAACATTTTTGGTCTTTAAGTGGCACTGAACAGAAAGGACCAATAGTAAGATTTTAAGACTAGTAATCATAAACCCTACTTGTATCTCTCAAGGAATGACATTTGGCATGAAATATTTGGAGCATGTCTATTTCTAGTGATTGATAATCCCAAGGTTATGAATCTTGACAAATTCACAATAAATTATCGAGATTAAAGTTAAACAGTGAAATACTAGTTTTTACTTAGTTTGCTGATCCACAAACTCTTTAATGTTTCTTTTTAATATTGACGTACCCAATATCATCCCCACCCTTAAAAGTCATGGGATTACCATGATGTGATGTCCCTAAAACTTTGTTTTTTCTCAGTAAATAATTACTTTTAAAACTTGATCCTGAGTCAAAAAAGCCTTTAAGTACATGCCTGTTCTCAGTAAATGAGACAAATATAGGTTTAGTGGTAATTCCATATTTAAGATGTTTTGTAAGAATAGCACATTGATTGATTTCTCAAGTAGAAGTTTGTAATTTTTATTGTGTTTTACTTAGTTTATAATGTCATATTTTTCTGAAGGTAAAATGAAAGCACAAAGACTTGTGCATTATATATATATATATGCATAGTTGGTCTACTTCATGTTTCCATGAAAACTTTAGTTAAGCTGAAGCTAAAGGTCAGAATTCAAACAATAGTAGTTAAAAAGCCCCAAACCCCCTCCACCTCACAGTACAAGAGTGGCTATAGGAGCTTATATTGTTGAAATAAATTCAAAATGGTATGGTCTGACTTAAAATCTCTGAGCATTTGAAAACACAGAATACAGGCGAATACAAGCCCACCTCTTAAAAGAGGCTAATATTTCAGGTGGAGAGTTGTAACTAAATACAGAACAAGGTAGATGTGTTGCAATAAGATTGTTTATCTTATTTTGTGATTTTGGGTTGTATCTGTTCTCTAATATAAGTACAGGCAACATTTTCAGTATAATGTGAAGAAGAAATTAATTTTGTGTCTAGTTATTAAATGAGTGCATTTCTTTTAATTATTATTTTTGAAATATATTTAGTTCCTCTTCCAAAGTTGGTAGTAGCAGCAAGACTTGGGATGGGGAGCAGATATAAGTGACCACCTGGAGTTTCTGAGAGAATAAAGAAATTTTTTAAGGAGAAAAACCATGAAATACCACAGCAATGATTTATATTACAGAAATAAAGGGTCATGGTATGTATTTAAATTTGTTTAACATGTAGCTTTTGAAATTCATGTGGCTTTAATCCTGTATGTTTCTGCCTATGCTATGCAGCTGGTGGCAAGGCAGTGAGGGTCTGATCTGTGGCTGAGACTTTCCCTTTCCTGAGCATCCTGTAAGGCAGGTTTTACAGTTCTCAGCCTCAGAAGTTTTATTACACAGTCAAAGGAGCAGGGTGAGCAGCTTCCTGTGCTCTGGGTGGTGTATCACCCTGTCAGTCATCCCCACTATGTTTGGCAGGAGTTTATTAACTCAGCCTAGAGCCAACCAGCATCAGAGAGGCAATTTTCCCACCTGGCTCTGGTGTCAGTCACAGGCTTGTGCTAGGGGTTTGTATGTTCCCACCATCTCCAGACACATGGGGTAGCCTCGGTTCCAGGCAGCTGGGAAGTCTCCTGTGCTTATCATCTGCAGCTGCACCCCTTAGCACCATAACAAGGATTCTGCTCTGGTCCTTCTGCTGCCAAGCTTGGTGGCTTCAGCAGTAAATGCCATATCCCATTGCAGTGGCATTTCTCTGTTCTTGATTCTCTCTTTGTCACTGCATATTGAAGAATCCTGCCAAATTCATATGGGTTTTAATGGCTGGGAATCAGCATCTGACAATAATTTGAAAAGATTCCTTACCACAAACTAGACACCTTCCTCTCTTCTTGGATCAGCACCATAAGCTCTAGTTACAGTTGTGGTGGGTCCCACAGCAGTGGTGGGAAGACCCTGGGAGACAAGCTTATGTGAATGGATCCCTACGTGGGATTCCCTGTGTGTCACAGTACAGCTGTCCTCCCCCTTCAAGCATGTGTTCATCTGGCTTTTGGATCAATGAAAAATCCAGATGAAGAAGTCTCCTCTGGCTGCCCTTCCTCTCCATCACCAAGAGATGGAGGCAGAGCTCTCCCTCTCTGGGGCATGGCCACTGAACTCTACCTGTGCACTTAGAGCCCTTCATGTGGGGGCAAATAATTTAATTCTGTGTTCAACACAGCAGATTACTCCTAACACAATCCTCTTTAGAGGATGTCACGTCTTTCTACTAATATTTTTATTTGCACACGAACAACCATGTAGACACTGTTCTCTGGTTAGTGCTTGCTTTTTCCTCTTTTTGATGTATATAAACAGAAACGTTTTTGAAGAAAAGTGGTACACAGCCATAGTGAGTCCACACAAGGTGACTTAGGTAAGTAACATTAGCAGATGTAGTGAAGACAATAGGCAAATATCATTAAATTGTCCTTGTGAAGGATGCCTCATGTATTTTGTGATATATTCTTTTGGGGTATCCCCTCTTCAAGCCAGTAATAAATGGAAATATGAACTTAATTCTCTGTCTTGTAAGCACTTATAAAATCCTTGTAGATAATTCAGTGTATTTAAAGAACTTGTCAATAAAGACTGACAAAAGTGATCGGAGCATTTTTATAAAATCAGAACAAATGGCCTCAAAATGTACTTCAAGGGCTTATTTAATCTGACCCCCACAAGAAAATTTGAAGCTCTTCTTGTGCCATTTTCAAATCGTTTTTCGCTGTCTCTGATAATTTTTCCAAATATTTGAAAAACAGTGTCGCATCAAAATTTGTATATTGTGCAAGAATAACAAACTGGCTACTGCCCTAGTCAGAAAACTTTGAATTTGCATAATAAAAAAGTAATGCTTTCTATTTGAAAATAACCTTCTAATAAAAGTTATGAAAGCAAACTCCATCAGTCCTTACAAATCAATGACTTCACTGACCCTAAGATACATTGACCCTAAGATGCCATGTGCAAGCACTGTGACTTTCATTGCAGTTATCAACCAAAAAATCTGGATCTGTATTTTTTAGGTTTTGTTTCTCCTCACCCACTTTTTTCTTCTTTTTGCTTTGACTGAGAATAATGGGTAGTAAAGCTGATACAAAGCAGCTTTTGTCAAATCTCCACTAAAATAGTCTTTTTTTTTTTTTTTTCCAATTTATGTCTTCTGCAGGATACTGGAAACTTAGTGGCAACTTCCTGACTTCTGAAATACTCTCCTGAAAATCAAAACCCTGATGGATTTTCTTGCAGGATAAATTTACTGTTTAGTCTGAAAACAAATGATTTTATCCAAATGCTGAGAGATCAGGATATTTTTTACCTTGATGTCCTTCTCACAGAACAATAGAATAGTGTTGACCTGCAAGTGCCATATGCAGCTGATCAGAGAATGCTGCTTCTCAAACTTTCCTATTAAAGACATTCTAAATTTTTTGAAAACATCCCAGTGCCTGTACAGTTTTGCTACACTCAGCCCAAAATTAGCATAAATTCTGAATGCTCTTATATAGTTTGCTTTTTCCAATTTAGTTTCTTCTCTCAATTGCAGGTGTTAGGTCATGTAGGATGTGTTCCATTTATTCTTTTCCCACAGTTGCTTTGTGTGGCAATCCCAAGCTGATAAGTGATGTACACCAAAGCTTTCCTTGCCCAGCATCACTGTTGTAAACTGCATCAGGTTGGGACCAACAGCATCCCTGATGCTTTCAGGAATTTGCAGCAGGTGAAAAGTAGGGAATGGGTTTAAATCCAGTGATTTGTAAAGCACTAATTTGAAAATATGCTGGCTTGTGCAAAATGGCCTTTTTATGGCTCCATTTGGACTTGTTTAGCTTTTTGTTTCTGTTATTATTCTTGCAATCTTATGGACCTGTGGCTTTATGACTCTGGAAGAGTAGAAACTGCACTCTCACTAACAAGAGAAGACAGGGGTCCTTTATTTCAGCTATGTATCATTTTTAATGATACAAAGTCCTGAAGACTTAATTGTTCATTTTTTTTAGTCATATTTTATGTCCTAAACTTATGATTCATTTAGAGGATAAAGAAGAAAGGTATTTAATTGCAGAACCAAAAGCATTTACATTTAAGTATATCATAATTACAACATGAATCCAAATTAAAAGAAGACTTATAAATTTGTCACCCAAATTTGTCATAGTATTTCAATGAGCTGAACACCTGCCTGGAAACCAACAGGCTTCATGTAGTTACTCTCATATATGCTTATTTCTCATACATGGTTATTATGTATCTGTCAAAACTCACTTTTCTAAGCAGACTCCTATATTAGTCTTTATTTATTTAAAGACTTTTAGACTGGTCTTTATTTACTTAAAAATGATAAAGCAATTCTGATGTTAAAACCAGACAGCCACATCAGCTCATTATTTCATTTTTAGCCTCCCTCCCTCAAAAATTTCCTGTATTTATTTTCTTCTTCTGTCCCACTTGATTTGAATTCCCATGTTATTTCTCTTAAGCAACACTCCACATTTATTTTCTAATACATATGCCTACAGCACTTTAAAGAAAGGGGAAGAGCTTGCTGTTGTGTCTGTTGTGTCATATTGTGCAGTTTGATGAACCTAATTCATAAATGTGACTCTATAACATCGTACACAGAAATGCCAACTCACACTCTTTTCAGGAAAATCACTGTGAGCTCCTAAAATGAAATCAGCCAAGACTTTCTCTCCCTTATGAAATTGTTGGCTAGTGTCTAATCTAGGGCATATTACTGTAAATCCTGAGAAACTCTGTTTAAATTAACACAATCCAGAATGATAGTGTGGTAAATTAGGTTTCACTAAATCTTCTATAATAAAAGATAATTGATAAACTCTTGGAAATTGGTATGAAGTCAAAATTTGCTTACCAAGTTTCTTCTTCTTCTTCACCCTGATGAAGTCCAACATCTTTTTATCTCTAGTTTGTCTCAAAACTAAGAAGGCAGAACTATAAACATGCTGTGGATAGCATCACTGTTTGCAACTGTAAAAATCAAGCTTTTTAAGATCAATCCTTTGTTTGATAAATCTGTCTGAAGTCTAATAATTAAAAAAATCACATGTGGCTGATATTGCCCAATAAAATACTTTAGGCACAACAAAGAGGAGGAAAGAGAGTCTTTTTGAGATTTTTTTTTTTTTTGGAGAGCAATTCTTGTCACAGCCCAGAAGGCAACAGACCAGAACCTGAACAGCAAACTAAGACTGAAAAATGGATGTTTAAAACCAGCACCCTCTAATCAAAAAGAACTGCTCCCAAGATATAATCAGAGCTACAGTGGAGGGAAAGCATCTGGAAATATAGTTGTGCTAAGGAACACTACAAAGAATTCTTAACTACCACTTTATGAATCAAATCAAAGGACATAAAATGAAATAACATCAAAGCACCTTAAACTGTAGGCCCTCTTATATACTGACCAACTGTTATTTATGAGATCTAGGTATTTCTCATGGCTGATGTGTTGTCAGAGGCAGGTAGATAAAGTTGCCAACATTAAAAAATAATATTTCAGAAATTATTCAGTATTTTGACTCAACAACCTGAGACAAAGCCTCTCATTTTCAGAGAGAAGATGGGGAAGAGGCATGGTTTGCTCATGAGTTTCTATAATGCTGGCCTTCTAGAAACAAATTGGTTCACTTATCAGTTTATAAAAATCATGGTCATAGTTTGATCTCAATTAAAAGTTTATAAATTTTAAAAACAACTCCACCAAATTTAATATAATTTATTGAACAGTAGTGCTATTTTAATTTAGATCAAGATGAAGTTCACAGGACTTTTAGGTCACATAGGCAGCAATATGAAAACATTTCTTTTTCATATAAATCCCTAATGGATAATAACATAATCCAGGAAAGGGGCCTTTGGTATACAACCTTAAAAAATAAAATAAAACAAAACAAAACGAAACAACAAAACCCCACCAAACCAACAATGAACAATATATTTTTTTTCTTTTAGTAGAGGACTGATATTGCCAATAAGAGGCAATGAGTAAGAAAAGAGGAGTACAAGCAGTGCCTGTGTATTTTAAAAATTATTTCTGCTCTGTTTGTCACAGTGTTAGATGCAGTAGCAGCCTCTGAGAGACATACATAATCACTGGCTGTAGGAGAAAATAATACAAATGGTATCGCACATGCATGCACAGACACACAATGCCTTTGGTGCTGTGGGCTTTCTGTGAAAATATTTTGACAAAAAATTACTCAAGCAACTATCCAGGTCAATTATTTTAATAGCCCTTTATAAATTCAGATCTTGGAGAAATTTGTCTTTTCAATTATGACAGCTCAGTCTGGGAGTCAATGACCAAATTCAATTCTGCTTCACAACTGAGTAGATGAAGATGTAGTTCAGTTACACAGGATTGAGCAAAGCACTTTATAAGTATGCTTTTGTGCCTGAGATTTGCTCACGTGTGCCTTCCAGAGCTCATCTTTTTTATGCTAAACCCCACCTCCCCAGCTCTGACCAGGCTTGGGAGCGATTTCTTCAACAGCATCTTTTAGAGGTTTTTAGATCCTATCCTATTATGAAACTTAATACAAGGAAATGTGTCTGACTTCTGGTGAGGCTGACAGCTGGACTATCATTTGTAAGAATCTCAGCATCACCAGCTAATCTGTTTGTGCACACAGAAAATGGCAGGGAGGTTAATTTAATTACCAGACACTTAAGCCCGGGCCCCACCTATCAATTTGCTGTGAGTCAAGTCATAGAATCATGAGCTTAAAGGGACATTAAACATCACCTAGCTCCAACTCACTTGCCATGGGCAGAGACACCTTGCACTAGATCAGGTTGTTTAGAGCCCCACTGAACCTGGCCTTGAGCAGCTCCAGGGACGGTGTGGCAGTGACCCAATCTACTTTCTCTATGAAAATCAATGAGAACAGTTGGGCGGACTTTCCCCCTCTGGACAGCGACTCAGAGGGGGAAGGAGAATATAAGGCGGGGGAATTCCCCACACTCCTCGCCCTTTGAATTGTCCATCAAGGCTTTGGTTACACCCCTTTCTCCTCCTAGCCTACACCCCTTTCTCCTCCCAGTATTTCCCTATGCATTAGGCTGTTTTAATATGCATTAAGTTCTGGGAGGTTCTGTGTTCTCTGTATCCTCATTGGTTCATTTGAATATACTCCTCCCCCTGTTTCATTCCATTGGGCATTTGCAGTTATGCAATCTTTCCCTATTGGACCTTCCCTGTTGGATCCGCCCCCTTCTGTTTCCCTTAACCCCCCCCAACCATCAATCCTTGCTCTTTGTATATAACGACACAAACTGCAGAAACATTTGAGCCCCTCTCTTCTTTGCCTCCGCCATGCTCGCTCTGGTAACATCAGCTAGCCCCAGCTGGGGTCTTGGGCAAACTGAACACCTGGATTTTAAGGGCACAAGTGGCCTCGCCTACCCAGGTACAAGTGTCTTGATGCCTGCGGATGACCGGGCAGTCCAGCAGACAGCATCAGGATGGAGCAAGTCTAAATGTAGGAGAACAAAAAAAAATCCTGACAGTGAAACCAAAGGCTATTGAATGAAATTACTTTATAAAATATGTGTCTAAAGTGAATGTGGTATTTTATTCCTTACCCACTCAGAGGTCCCCTGGGTTTTGCTGTAGAACTATTGTGTTGGAATTGTAAATGAAGTTGTGTTTCAATGTAAATAAAAAGGTGTCCAATTTAAGAGAATAGCATCATGACCAACACACAAGAAATGCAATTGTAGGAGTGGGATAATTTTGCTGATGAGATGGGAAGAAAGGAGAGGAAAAACGCTGAGGACCCACCTTTGCTGATGGCAGAGAGCTTAACATTTCTGTGTAAAGAGCTGTCATGATGTAACCCCAGCCAGGAGACAAACCCAGGCGGCCCCTCACTCACTCCCTCACCAGCAGTATCAGGGAGAGAATCAGGGTAAAAGCTAGGGAATTCATAGGTTGAAATAAAGAGAGTTTAATAGGGAAAGCAGAAGCCGCGCACAAAAGCAGAGCAAAGCAAGGCATTAATTCCCAGCTTCCTGTGGTCAAGGGAGGTGTTCAGCCATCCCCAGCAGACCATGCCCCATCACACCACACGTAACAGTGACTTGGGAAGACAAATGTCATCACTCCAAAGATCCCACCCTTCCTCCTTCTTCCCACCATTTTATATTTTGAGGATGATGTCATATGGTCTGGAATATCCCTTTGGTCAGTTGGGGTGACGTGTCCCAGCTGTGTCTCCTCCCAACCTCCCATGCACCCCCAACTTCCTTACCAGTGTGGCAGTACAAAAGCAGAAAAGGCCTTGGCTCTGTGTAAGCCCTGCTCAGCAATAACAATAGCATCTCTATATTATCAACAGTCTGTATTCAGCAAAACCCCAAATCATAGCCCCATAATATGAAGAAAATTAACTCTATCCCCAGTTAGTGTAGAAACACATAACCATGGACAGGTTATATGCAAGGTGCTTTTATTGAGGTGGCCGGGAAGAGGGGTACAGACCCAAATCAATCCTCAGCTATGGATTTCAGGTGCTCACATTATATACCCTTCTCATTACATTACATATTAATCATTTACTCAAGCACAAATCTCAACACCCCCCTTTCCCCCCTTAAATGATCATNTCCTCCCAACCTCCCATGCACCCCCAACTTCCTTACCAGTGTGGCAGTACAAAAGCAGAAAAGGCCTTGGCTCTGTGTAAGCCCTGCTCAGCAATAACAATAGCATCTCTATATTATCAACAGTCTGTATTCAGCAAAACCCCAAATCATAGCCCCATAATATGAAGAAAATTAACTCTATCCCCAGTTAGTGTAGAAACACATAACCATGGACAGGTTATATGCAAGGTGCTTTTATTGAGNCATCACAAGGAGCTACCAGCATAGACCATCAGGAATGACAGTTGTGCATTTCAATGCTTGGCTTATGAAGAAAGAGCTGCAATTGCTGAAATCAGGATACCCAGCACTTAAGAGTTCAGTGGTAAGTGTGGTCAGAGAAACCAGGCAGAGTGGAGAGTTTATACCTATGGAAAGGGCTGTTCTAATTCTCTCTAGGAACTTGGTAGCTTTTCTGCCTGGCTAAGACAATGCCATTTCAGTATGATTAGATGTTAGCCTAGATTCTATTTAAATATTCCAGCATTTTCCATGTTTAGTGCAGCACTCAGATTGTCTGATTGGTAATGTGCTTTGGCCTAGAGTATGTCCTGGTCTCTGCATTGTCTTCTCCTTATTGTACAGTGTTGTCCATTGAACCTGCAAAATTTCTGCAAGCCTGCAAACCAAACTCTCTATGCAAGCACCATATCAATCAATGGATTCACAGGGACATTGAAATCATTTGACTAATTAACACAGGGTTAATTAGCATCAGCAGATTATTTGGACCTAAGGTTGTGTAAGTCTAAATGTTGGGATGGAAGGCTTGAAATGTAACTTGGAAGATTTTCATCTGCATTAATATTGGTGGCACTCAAAATTAATTGATGCTGCAGAGTTTCCCTGGCCTATGGATCAGTGATTATGTTTTGTAATTTACTAAATAAATGTAAACATGATCACCCTACATTTTTAGTGAACAGTTCAAATTATTAGATGTCCTTTTACTTTTTTTTCTAATCAGTGTGTAATAATGATACTTTCCACTGTTAGGTCCACATTGTTAGACTTCCCATCTTGATCCCAGTGTTCATTACTGAAAGTTTACAGTGAATGAAAACCGGGTCTGGGATTTGAAAATCTGTTTCAAAGAAAAAACTAGAAGCCTTTCTGGTTCAATTATAAAGCTCATTTATGTAAGCTTTTTTTTCCCCAACAGGCAGTAAATAAGCATCTCTACTGTTTTTTCCCTTTTAAAAAATAATATACATTTACCTTTTTTGTTTATGTGATTATCATGACATCCCTCCTACACAGCATTCACATAACTTTTCTCTGTGGGGGAGGAACAGAGAGGAAATCTCACATGACAGGCATTAGTCTTCTTTGTTTAGTCTTAATTTGGGAAAGTGTTCAGATGTTGTGATGATAGGCACAGTATGAATAGGAAAGGACAACAGAGTAATTCTGCTTCTTGTGCCACCTTCTTACTCCCGCAGAAGTCCATAGGGTCTAACTGAGGGCAAAATTTGTCTGACAGTTCCTAAAATTAACTTGGATCCTCTTCCTTCTAGGCTTTATTGGAGTAGGACTGTGACCTTGATCCTACAAAGGTAGGATGTGTTGAAAGGAAATGAGTGTTGTTTCAGTTTTAAAAACATTAAGGTATGTTTCTTAACCAAGAATGAAGAGATAACACTGCTCACATAAAGAACAATAAGTGTGCTGAGTCCATTAAACCACATTTATAGTGTTTTTCAATCCCACAGTTAATTTACAGTAGATTTGTTTGTGAAATCCTGAGCTCTCACATGTTGTGTTTGAAAAAAAAAAACCAACAAAAAACAAACAAACAAAATAACCCAACTTGGTTTAAAAGAGTTGTGTAAAAGAAAATAAATTCCTTCAGATATACCAGGTATACTTGGAGTACATATTTTGCTAGATTTTAGCCACACTAACTTTAGGAAAAAAATACTAAATTCAACGCCTTCTGCTTTCAGTTTGAGTTTTATATCTTCATTCCCCTTCACTATACAGAGAGAAAAATGCCAGCTGTCCTCTAACATCCATGTGTTGAGCTTTAAGACCTCTGCCAATTTTATGATAAAAAATTGTAAAAACAAGCTTTGTAATTCTATAAAACACCATGGACAGTCTAAATCAAAACATTTTATAACCTGTTTAGATTTGGTGTTGGTGTCAGATTTGTCATCTGCACCTTGGTCTTCTCGGACCATGAAAGTGAATACAAGAGTCCATTCAGTGTTTCTAATAGTGATGTTCTTACACTTTTTGCTGCAAGGCAGTTGACATCTAATAGTTTCATCCTACAAGGCATCAACTGCCTCCTCCAGAGCCCTAAAATATTTAAACCCCTGCAGTAATTTGAGGGAGTAAGGAGAGAAGCTGGGAAATAAACAGGGTTCACTTTCCTGGTTATTAGAGCTGACTTCTCCTAAGCATTATGTAGTGGATGCTGTATTTGATGTAGTCCTTGCAGTGCTCTGCAGTCCTTGCAGAGGTTGCTGAAGCTATTAAATAGCTCAAGCTTTAACACTATGAATTAACAGAACAGTGAGGTGGGAGAAACATGCGCTCCCTATTAAAGCTTTGTCCCTGAAAGAGCCCCAGTACCTTCAGAAATGAAGCCAAAAAGCAGACTGAGAAAAATGAGTGAAAGCAGCAGGAATTTAAAAAGCAAATGCTACATCAAAGGCACAGGAAGGAACTGCAATAACACTGCTGTGATTGCAACTGGGCACAGTCCCAGGAGGTTGGGGAACAAGCACCTCCAATAAACAGAGCTGTTTCTGTACCAAGTACTTAAAAAGCCTTGGTGAAATAGGGCAATATGCTTAGTAAAAGTGGTGAATATGCTGGTATCTCACCTTCACAAGCATTTACTCAATCATCAGCAAATACAAAGTCCAATAAAGACACATCTTGCTACCAGCATGTGAAGTCTCTGTGAACCCCAGTTAAAAGGATGCCCCCATGAAATCATTGTCTGAGCTAACCAGACAAAAGCATTCATATATGCCAAAAGGCCCTGTGTAAGAGCTCAAGGCTTTGAAATGGATTAGGGAAGAAAAGAAAGCAAGAAAAACCACGAGGCTTTTTTGCACATTATTTTAGCTTAATTCCTCCCAACTGAATGAAACGACAAATCCAAGGGTTGTCACACTGACTGTACAACACCAAGGCAAATTACTAATTAGCTATTCATTCTTTGCTGAGTACTCCAAGAAAAGGAGAGTATTTAATTCTGAGAATCACCATCTAGTCCTGCCTTGCACCCTGATGATCACAATGCAAATAACCACTGTGACTTGGCATAAGTTACTTGTCCCACTGTAAGCGTTCCCAAACCTCAATCTGAGAACCAGAAGCACAGGAAGAAGTGCCCGCATTTCTCTTTTACTGAATAGGTATGTTGTCGCAGAATGTCACTTAT
>VZTX01025476.1:0-25757 GCA_013400915.1 Pardalotus punctatus
CGCCCCGCGCGGGAGGGGCGGGAAGGCGCTGAGGGGCGCGCGGCGCGCTCGGCTCCTCTGGCTGAGCGTGTTTGTAACCCATTGACGGAGTCGATTAGGTTGGAAAAGACTTCTGAAATTGTCGAGTCCCACCATGACCGAACACCACCACGGCACTGAGTGCCACGTCCAGTCTTTCCTTAAACACCTCCAGGGACAGTGACTCCACCATCGCCGCGGGCAGCCTATTCCAATGTCCAATCACCCTTTCTCTGGAGAAATTCCTCCTAATATGCAGCATAAACCTCCACTAGTCCATCTTAAGACCGTGGCCTCTCGTCCTGGGAGAAGAGGCCTATCCCCACCTGGCTGCACCCTCCTGTCGGGGTGTTGCAGAGAGCAAGGTCTTCCTGAGCCTCCTCCAGGCTGAGCTTCCTCCCAGCTCCCTCAGCCGCTCCTCATCACACTTGTGCTCCAGACCCTTCCCCGACTCCGCTCCCTTCTCTGGACCTGCTCCAGTACCTCAACGACTTCCTTCATGCAAGGGCTGATTCCCACTCTGGTCTTTCCCATGGAATGGCCTGCAGGAGACTCGAGGGCAAAGCTTGTCCAAGTCGGTGCCCACCTCACCCCCAGCTGCCGGGGCTCTTTTGGAGAACTCCCACCAGCCTGGCCTGGCTCATCTTCGCCCTCTGCTCTGCAGGGTCACCTGGCTGAAATTAAGGGACAGCTTGGAGCTGCTCTGCTGGAGCTCCAGCGAGTCATTCTATCTCTTCATGCCCCAGTGCACAACCTGAGACTGAGAGCACTAGAAGTAAATCAGTGATGCACAGAGAGTGCTTAGGAAGAAAAAGGTGCTATTAACTTAATCGAACTCTTAATACCTTACAATTATACTTACCCTCATTATTTAATTACTGGAGACACACATTTTAATGACAGTTACAAAAATGTACAGTTTCACCTTTGTCATCTTTCCCTCCAAAATCTAATGCAGAACAAAGATCTAAACAAGCATTGGAAAGGAGAGCTCTTGTTTGGGACTGAGCACTGGCAGTGGGAAAGCCAGTGCTAATAAAACAATAATTGTTGAAATTGAGACTGACAAAGAGCTACAGAGATGTTTTAAGTCCACCCTCTGTAATTGCAGCACAAAACATCAATTTTCTTCATTAAACCTAACAAATAAATAGGTAATACCCTCACCTCAGTGATTTGATGTTTTCTGTTTAGAATTGGTCCCCAGCTTCCAGGCACAAGACATCAGAGAATAAAACACCACTTCAGGAATGTTTAGCATCTCAGTTAAGACACAAGTACTAGCACAACCCAGCCCTGTGAGGCAAAACATGTGAGCAGCAAAACTGCTGACCTTGTTACAGGCACAGTCTTTGCTCCTTTGCTCCGTTCTTCGGATGTTCAACTGTCAACACGTCAGGGAAGGGCTGTCTGAGATCCTGTACTCGGGATAAAACAATGTTACTTGGATGCTTCTGCTGCTACTGACACGAGCATTTCATAAAATAAACACATCCAACTGCTTTTTCTGTCCTGCTGGGACTCCTAATACAGTATGCCAGCTGCTCAAGATTCTGTAACAGATGCATTGCTGGGAACTGCATCACAACAATTTATATAACCCAGACGCGAGGGGACCAAACCTTCCGCCACAGCTACCTACTGGTCATGATTACCTGCTCCTATGGATGTGCCCTCAGTGCCTCTCCTGCTAATTAAACAGCAGTTTGGGTCATCCATCAAAAGAACTGGAGGAGTAGAGCAACTGAGGCCGTTAAAACAAGTCTTCAGCTGAAACAGGTGTGCACAAAGGTTTGCAAACAAGGCTGAGCCAGTGCACAGAAGCAGAGCTGCTGGGGCTGTGTGTGAGGCTGAGGAGGTCAGCCTTCAGCAGCAGAGCTGTGCTCCACAAGCACTCAGTGCTCCAAGGACACAGCATTGCTCCAGCTTAGCACTCAGTATTTGGCAAACTGCCGAGGTACCAGCCAAAGGCTACAGCAGGCTGTGACACAGCGCCTCACTTGTGTGTGTCAGCACCTCAGCTACAGCCTTATTTATACTCACAAAACTTCTCCTTTCCCTTGGCAAAGCCCCAGTTCAGTGCAGGTTTCAAAACAGTCCTGAAACAATGTGGATTTTAGCTACTCCTGACAAGCACATACGCCACGCTCCTGCATAAATTGGAAGCAGAAATGATCTCTGCCCTCATTATGTCTCTCCACTGCTCTGCCGAGGCTGTAATGACAGAGACAGGGCATGTACTGGCAGGTCTCAACTGGAATAAAAATGACTTTCTGGACCACGGGAGAGTTGCTGATATTATGCCCCTTGTACCTCTCTGCTTCAGTACTGCCATGGGAAAAAGGAAATGAGAGAGGAAAAAGGACTCAGTAAATTAAAAACAGCTTTTCTGCTAATCATATGAATATCCTCTTCAGAACACACCTGGTGACAGGAGCAGTGAAAGATTTGTTAATAAAAAAGAGAGTGCCCAGGTATCCCGGACAGATAAAACAATGCCAGCAGCTGTGTGAGCACCAGCCTCCCAATGCTGTAAAGACACAGGGAGATGGGCTGTAACTGTAACAGGGATCTGTGTTTGTATTTCCTATTATCATCATCTTTGTATCATTATCCCCCTTCCAGATCACATAAGCAAGATTTAGGAAAGAAATAGAACAAGACAATTGAAAATATCTTCCTAGCTTAGCCTTTTCCTCCTATCATCTCCTGCTCTCCCCCCCCCACCTTTTTCTTTGCAACCAACAACTCCTCTCTATTTTCAGCCAGATGATTCTGAAACGTACAACCAAAACCACAGTTTCATATGGAAATATAAACAAAACAACACACTCAATTTTTTATGGCACTGAAGAACTATCAAAGAAATCAGAAATCACTTCAGAATACAAGCACAGTTGAAAGCTGGCAATTTTTACCTTCACAAGCCACTTTTGTCACTGCATGGTGATATTCTGCTCCTTCACAGCAGTTTGCTCTGAGGCTGTAGAGGGAGCTACCCTAAAGTCTTCCTAGGTGCCTGCAGATGAGAGTGCTGGAGAGACAGCTGGTAAAAGAGGGGTCTCCATCTGAAAAGCAGCTCGTAACCAACTAGAAAACTGCAGATCAATCAAAGAAGCAGCTCAACACAGCAGACTTACGAAGGAAGCAGTTCCCAGTGAAACACCACTGCCTTCTGCTTGGCCAGTGGCTTGGAGCACTGAATTCCTGCATCCCTAGGAGATGATTTATTAGTCACAAAAGTTGTGTTATATTTTTATTGTCTTCACAGATAAATCAGGCCAACAAGACATCCGTAATCATACACACAAAATATTTATCAAAACAATTAACATTACAAATCTCCTTTTAAAATAATTTATTTCACCGATTTTTTTTTAATGGTACTGTCTTACAACATACATTATTCAACAAAGATGTGCAGAACAGACTCTAAAATAAGAAACACTTAAATTAAGCAATTGTCTCCGATTAGAATTTCAATTTCACCCACATCCTAACTTGTAAACGTTTGTTGGAATACGCTTCTCTTGTAGGCTTGATTTTTGTGCTTACAAAAACAGCATCAAGTTTCCAGATGTTGAAGAGAACAGGTTATTGTATGGTAAGTTTGCATTCAGTTCAACATACAAGGCAACCAAATGATTCTGTCATTAACGTTAGCATCATGTATATTTTAGTTCACTGCACTAACATTTAAACTAAAACCTCAAACCACGTAATCTTTTAAGTGACTAACAATTAAAAGGCAAGCAGTAATATCCTGAAAGCTTACAAAGGACATGGGCACACAGCTAAGACGGGGGCTCACTCGACAAAGGCTGCGGGTGTGTGTATGGCTGCTTTTTCTTGTAGGACGCCCACCTGCAGACGGGGCAGCAGTGCCGCCCGCCCGCCAGCCACATCACGATGCAATTCTGGTGGAACACGTGGCCGCACGGCAAGCCCATCAGCAGGCAGCCCTTTGCAAAATTTTCTAGACACACCACACATTCTGTACAGTGCAACATGTCAGAGGGCCAGGCGGACCAGTCTGGCTCCATGTCACCCGCAGAGCTGTACGAGCCGTAGGACCTGGCTTTGCATTCGCACGGCTCGTGGTGACAATATTGACTGGCACACGAACAGGTCTTGACATTGCACCGACACTCTCCTTTCCTGCACCTGTGAAACATGCTCAGCTCATCGTCCTCAGAGACTTCTCTGTTGCTACTGAAGACCTCTTTGTTTTCACTGTCAGAGTCACTTTCACTGTCTGGAAAGGTTTCCAGCACTTCCTCATCAGAATGGGCGCCAAGGCATTGAAACCTCCACATGGGTAAGTTTTTTATATAATCAGTTGGTATCAGAGGGTGAAGCCAGAGATCGGGGAAGGCCAACCGCTCCAAGAACAAATCTGGGTCTTCATCCCAATCCGAGTCAAAAGGGAAGTGTTGAAAAGAAGCAATGGGATGAAACAAGTAGCTGGTGTACCAGTCCCACAGGCTTGACAGCCACTCCAGATTATTAGCATTTACTTCATCCGTGTTGTTATTGCGTCTTCGCTTCTTCTCAAAGTAATCAATTAGTAAACCATGGCCAAGGTACGTGCTGAGGAAGAGGGCTGGATGTGAAGAGTAGAACATCCAATCGGCCCTCACCCAAGAAGCCAAAGTAGTTGTGTTAGAGTACCTGAACAGTTTTAAACTGTACTCATAAAAGCTGTCTAAGTAAGGTAGTTGCAAAAAACCTAACACTGGTAGCCAGGAAATAATTAATAGTGAATTATACGTCCCTAAAGTGCTTATAAGAACAACAAAACGCTTTATAGTGGCGCCTTGTGTAATAAACAGGTCCATCCAAGCCATCAGGTTAACCAAAACTAAACTTAAAACAAATAAATCGTTAACTTCTGGTTGCAATGAGCGCAAAAAGGAATCCATGGCACGTAGTGATATAAATTCACCAGTGTTATTTCCATACCTATAAATCCCCTCAGGAGTCCTAAGTATGTATGATGGTGTCTTGTAGATACCAATTTCTGCCATGTAACTTTTATTGTCCCAGTTTTCCACATTCACAAAAATAAACTCTACTCTTCCAGTAAACTTTACACTTAGTGCAGAGAAGAACGCCGGAGGCTGGTCGAGGTTGGCAAACAGGTATATTTTCACCCGGTACTGGTCACTTTTGTTCCATTCTTCTTTCAAATGTTCAGAGTTGTAGATAGTTTTGATCCGAGAGGCAGCGTGGGCTGTGATCCATTTGAAAATGTGCTCCACTTCAATCTTGCGCCCGCTGTATTCCTTAAGCATGACTTTCCCCTTGGAGGTACTGGTTTGTGGAACCGACATAATGAGGGTGGATTTCAGCCAACCCCTCCTCTTGCAGTACCTACAAAGAAAACGGCAGGTTAGATTACAGAGTTTCATAACCCTGGAACTGAGTCCTTAAATTTCCATTCTAAGCCCAAAAATGAGATATGCTGAGCACCTGGGAACCCTTACATATAATAGCAGGAAATAAGGGCACCCAATGTTCTCTGGCAAAGCATATTTATTGTTACAATATATTCATATCTTACAGGAATGTTGTGAAGAGATATGTATTCATAAAACAGGAAGAGGAATAGTGTTAAATTTTCATGGGTCATTAAAGTAAACAAGGCCATGCAGTCATTCATACTTTGTAACTGGATTTGAATAATATACATGCTGACTGTTCACTTTAAAGCTTTAGTATTAGAAACTACTCTTCCTTGGCCTTCCAGCCAAGAAGAAAACCACTCTAGTGTAACTCAATATCCCACAGCTTTCCTAGTGCTTCCTTCCATCCTGGTTTTGCCAAGCAGCCGTGGGATGAAGTTGAGCAGACTGTTCGCCCTTGCTTCAATGAAGCTGACAAGTGTCCACTTCCTACTGGGACCATTTTGGCAGAATGCAGACAGGCTAAGGGGTGAGGTGAGAGAGCTGGCCACAACCAGTGGAGCAGGAAGCAGACACATGCTGCTGGATGATTTGGGCTAAAAAAATATCCACATTGTCTGGCAGGCAGATGGGATGAACCCCAATCCATACCTAAAAGAAAAGGAGGCTTTTTACAGCTGAACCTTGAGTCATGGTCCAGAGCCCAGTAACTCTGAGATTAATCTGATGACTCACAAGATCCCTTCTCTCATGCATCCTTCCTACCAATATCACTACACCCAATTATCTAGTCCACCTTTAAGGAAATATCTGGCAAGCTTCAACAATCAAAATATGACAGAGCCAACAGGCACACAAACTACCTCTGAAAGCCCTGCACATTGGGACTGTCAGCCTCATTCACCAGCCAGCTTACCTACATCCTCTCTGGTTTTGGTCTGTCAGCATGTATTTGGACAACTACCACTCCCCTTCCCAGGAATCTGAATGCAGCATTTTTAGAAGAAGCCATAAAATACTACCTGTTGGAGGTTGAGGGGTGTGGAATTTTTCGCCATTCCTGGAGCTAGGTTACTAATGGCTGGATGTTTAAGGACTATTACCTCCTTTTGTAAGAGACAAAGAGCTAGCTGGGCGTGGGGAGGGGAGAGCAGATGTGGTCATCAGATAAGGCACTCAACCACTGGCTACTGGAGAGGCAACAGGGGGAAACTGTGGGCTCCTTGCTACAGCAGCAGAAAGGTTTTTCGGATCTGCGCTGTTTTCTTCTCGTTGGTGAGTGAGCTTTCATCTGGAAAGGGGACATTCCTGGAGGGTACATCCTCCTGGCTGTGCCGGCAGTTTTCTGCGCAGGGGGGCCGGCAGCCACCGCCCTGCGCTCTCCCTGTAGGAGCACTGCCACGGCTGGGGAGTCCCTGCCACCTTCTANCACCGAACGGGAAAAGCGCTTGGCAGCCCAGAGACTTCTGTTACCACATCTTCTGGTTTTTGTTTGTTTGTTTGTTTGTTTGTTATTGACACTGTTGTTGTTGATTGTTTGCCTTGCTATAGATACCAGTAAAAAACTGTTATTCCTTTTCCTTGCAGCTTTGCCTGAAAGCCCTTGATTGCAAAGTTATAATAATTCGGAGGGAAGGGGTTTCAAATTTGTGGGTTCTAAGGGAGGTTCCCACCTTCCTTAGCAGACACCTGTCTTCAAACCAAGACACTGCCCTTCTAATAAAGGTATCCTGATTACTGCAGCATGCAGTATTCTTCTGAATTTCAGATGCAACCTGATGAAAACTATTCATAAGGGTTTTCTCAACAAAACATTTCTCATATTAAAAAAAATGAATAAATTTAAAACATAGTATTTGATCAGAACATTAATGCTACTTAGGAGCTATGCAAAGAGAAACACTGCCAAATTTTTAAGATGTTAAAATACCAGAGTTTTGATTATACAAGATTATTTTGCATAAGTACTACAAAGCCTAAGAATTTCCTCTTATGATTAACATTGAGATTTCTGTAAACATTTAGGACTTAAGCTGTGTAAGATTTGCGTACCCATACATGCCACTGGAATTCTAGACAAAGTCTCCTGTCATGTAAAGCAAATGCTTCCAACAAAATGTTAAAAAAAGCCTCTTTTTACAGCAGCAGAGAATTATTAATAGCTTCTTTGGCTCTGCTCTTCTTCCTTGTTCGAAATCATATGCAAACACAGTGACTCTTGCACAGCACACTGTGTGTTGTCCAAGGGTGTGTGCCAGTTTATATATAAACATACATTTGTCAGAGAACAGGATTTGTCAGTAATTCTGGGAGGCATGCACTGTATGCAAGGTTCGTGCTAACCTGTGCTTCCCCCTTCCAGATGATACAACAACCCTAACACTGATATATTCGGCTTTGTCCTAAGCAGGCAGAGTTCTTGTCCCTGAATGCCTGGACTCTAAGGCCAAACTCTTCTTTTCATTCCTCTCCACTGCTGCATTATGCTCTCCACAGTCTAATCATGCATTTCCCACACAACGCTTTAGGAAGCTGCAGAGCTGATAAATAATGTAATGGAGCATTCCGAGCAGACTTTAGGAGAGATAAAAACATGAATAAAGCCACCTTCTGTCACAGCTACTTTTACAACACAGCAAGCCCTGCTGCCAGAACATAGCTGAGCCTTAAGATATTCTTGGGATTTAGATAATCCTTTAAGGATATACCTGGGGTCACTGGAACAGTTGAAAGTGCCAGTACGTATGCCAAATCTTGAGACTTTCTTCACCATTTTCTCCCAGTGGACTTTACCCACAAGCGGGCTTCTGTCGTTTGCTATGACCTATTGCCAAAAGGAAATTATCAGTTTAGTATCTCAGTCAGTTTGGTTCTGAAATAAAGAGCAAGTTTCAAGAAAATAGAGAGCCAGTCATGCTTGATACACTTTCCCCTTCTTTTACGCTGTAGAGTAGGAATGTACAACTAGGAATCATGGTAAATGTCTATGGAGAGTGAAGCTCCAAGACAGAAATGTGGTTTCTGCAGACAGAAATGCATCATCATGTTAAATACATGTTAAGATACTAAAATCAGCGGTAGTTAACAAAAACTTTGATAAAATAACAAAACTATCAGTAATCAGTTCAGAGTAGAGGAGACAGGAAGGGGGTGCAGAAGGTTCCTCTTCTTTGCAATAAAAAAAAGACCATTATTTTATTTAAATTCTCCCTCAAAAGCTACAACATACCAAAGAAATGTTGTCTCAGAGCAAGTAGAATGAGTGGGAATGCATGTACCTGGTACCAGATTAAACTGCCAACAGCCATTCCTGAGCAGTGAAACTACTGATTAAGCTCCCAGATAATGCCTAAGAATCTTGACTCCTTCCAGCTTTGCCCGTGACTCACTCTGTAACTTTATGTGACTGTTCCACCAACTCCAGTGTCCCATCTGCCATTTCAGGATGATCATTTGCTGTGATATATCCCAAAGATTAATTTGTTCTAACCCAGTATATTAAAGTCGTACTTCAGGTTACCTCGCTGTAAGCTTCTGCTGACACAGATGACAAAGAAGCAGCATTCATCCTCTGACTTATAACTGCACAGGGAGGGGGGGGGAAAACCACAAGGAAAAGAAAATCTGCCTGCCTGCAGTTGACAGGTAATTTTGAATGACATGACTGATCATGCACTATTCCATGAGCCGTTGCATTTTCTATTTTAGAAATGCCTCACATGCTTCTGCAGGCTTACTGGCAGCCACTTAAAATATATTTTTAAATTAAACTTTGAAACTTCCATTTGTTAGTTATTTGTTTACCCGCCATTAAACTTATCCCAATCGTTTTCTGACTTAATAACCTCAAATGTCAGCTTGCCCCCTGGAAGCAGGGCTGTCACCATGATTAACAGTTCACTCTGGACATGCTGAGATTCAACCTAGAAAGTGTGTCCAGCTTTTGAGATTCATAAATATTATCTGCTTTGTGGTAAGTAGCAGCCTCTCAGAATCTTAAAATAAGAGAATTCACCAAGGAGAACGTTCTACATAAGGAAACAAACGGAAGTCACAGATTACATTCCCATTCTACTGAGCCCAAAATGTTTAACCAACACTGGAGGTGAATATCTAGGTAAGAATCCTTCAAGTTATTCTCAAAACACACACATCACAAAGAAAAGCCTTTTTGATTAGATAAATGGAACCTTCAAGCACCAAGACAACCAGCTGGGAAATGTGCTGTGTTACTGAGGCTTCTTTACATCACCCAATATAACTGAAGCTTTGGATATTTTAAACTTCTTCCTTTCATGCACTTCAATCAAGGGAGACCAAATTCCTAAAGACACCTTAAAGCCAGAATATCCTCGGAGCTACTTTGGCACGATAAATGCATCCAACATGGCAAGGAACCACAATGTTTTATTAGTAAGCATAGAAGCAGAATTTTGGTGACTGAATCACTCTTTGGTACAACTACTCAGAGATCGGCTTCTTCCAAAACTCTGTGTGCATGTTCTGAAACAGTGCTGAGAGAATGTTAATGTTGTGTGCAGGAGGACAGATCCTGCTCACTGTTTCTTCTGCCTGGCACTACAATACTCACTTTAAGTGTCAAGACAAAAATTTGTTGCAAAAACAGTCACCAATATATTTTACTGTCGTCTGCCTATACTGGTGGAATTTTTAACACCAGCTTAATTCCTTTCCTATGAAAATGTCTTTCCTCTTGGAGGAAGTTATTTATACTGACGAATAATGACCTAAGAAGCAGTCTGTGTTTTGTAACAACACAGAGGAACCCTACTATGATTTTGCACACTGAAGCTTTGTGAAATTTTCTGGGCTCATGGGTTTTTTTATTTCATTATGGAAAAAAAATCCAAATAAACATGTCCATTGCAACTGCTCCTTGCAGACAACACCCACTTACAGCACTGGTAGTTCACCACACCGAGGCAAGGCTTGCTATTTTGGAAAGCAGTCATGACCTCTATGCATGAGGGAATCCAAGAAAATACTGCAGGTTAAGCAATCAAAATGTACTTCAGTTTAATTTAAAAATAACCTGCAAACACTTGTAACAGATTTTATTTAAGAAGTGTGAATTTTGATAAGTTAAGAAATTTAGCTTAAAAACCTGTGACTGAGGAGACTGGGAATTTGAATGTGGAAGAGGCCTGGAAGTTCTTCAAGCCCATGGTGTTAAAGCTATCAGGATTTTATATTTCAAGTAAGGAAAAAAAAAAGGGTTGTCAAGTCCTGCACTTCTTCCTAGCAATCACTTCCAAAGAGATGTTAGAAATAGTTTGACAATCTACAAGGACTGAAAAAAAGGTCAAAAGGAAGAGCTATCAAAGAAAGACATGCAAGGAAAAAAAAGTAAGGAAAAATGAGCTATTCAAGTTAGACCATACAAAGACTATTACAAGTTGTACCAGAAGGTTTTTCAGTCATATGAATAAGAATAGAACAGGGGGGAAGCAGCAGGATCACCAAACAATGAAGACAGGATAGAAATGTAAGATAATTTTCTTTTTAAAGTTAAATTAATGCTGTGACTCAGTTTTCAGTGAAGGGGAGATGGCTGGCCATGGACCAGTTAGCAAATTTATGGGAAGAAACTGTATCACCTGAAGGTAAAAGCAGAACTCAAATTACTTAATGCACTTAAATCAGAGTAAGCAGGAAATCTCCATCACAGAACTGTAGCACAAACACAGAGGATCACAGGTGAACCTGTGAAAATTTCTTACCCCTGTCACACCAATTCACATTTTAACAGGAGAATAACAAGTTTGTAGCTATATTTAAGAGGAAATGAAAAAAAAAAAAAATATCCCACCAGTTTGATTTCAATAGGATGCAAAACTGTAGAAGAAATTTTAGAGATGCAGAGACAGTTGAATTTTCCACCCCTCTCCAGCACATCATTACTAAAGATGTATCATTCCTGATTGAGAGTTGAACATTCACTGAAGGAAAAGAACTGAGTTTCAAGAAAAAGGGAATGTAGTTCCCTTTCTGTAGTTTGGTAGAGTATCATGTATTATACCACATGGAAAATTTACATGAGAACTGCTGATAGGCTTTTATAGTGAGTTTAAAAAAAGAAAAGTTTTAAAATGAGCAAGAAATAGGCTACAGCAAAAAGACATCAAAATGCCAGAAAGGAGCTAATAGACTTCCTAATAGATTTACCTTAGATCTTAGTTCAGCATATATTCCCATTAATGCCCTTCCTGGAGGAACTTGAAGTCTCCCAAAGCCATTTGTAGAAGACATAAAACTGGGAAACACATCTATGTGGGAAAGAGGATTGTAATGCCATGCAGGAAGAGCTGCACAAATCTTGTAATGCAGAGTGTCACACATGAAATTGAATTCAGTAATGAACAGGACACTTGGGGAGTTCATCAGTTAGAAACAGCGACGGGAGGAAATGCTTGGGGCTATCAGTTGCTCCACAAGAAAACACGAGCCATCAATATTAACTGGCTGCGAAATAGGCAAAGCCCAGGTTATATCATACCTGACAAAACAAACTGGTTGATTGACCTCACTTACTGGGGGGAGTGGGGTTGACATCAGGAGTCAGTGAAACTAAAGGGCAATGTCAATTTAAGCCAAATAGGAACAAATTGGCCCTGAATACACCCAATTCAGAAGTCAGATACACATTTCCAAGAAGAAAACGGTCAACAGGAGTATTTGAACAACTTACAGTGTCAGAGGGACAGCAAGGTATTTTCTAAACACATATTCTACAGTCTAGCAGAAAGCTGAACTAGCTCATCATAGTCCCTTTCAATCATACACTCTATTTAATGTTACAGAAATAAAGCCAGAGCTCATAGGAGAAGGTACCTTTTAGGAGATCAGCTAACACAGCTGGGAAACAAACATCGTGTTTGGAGAAGCACAAACCCTTCCAGCTTTGCTTATTATTAGCTATGTTCACAATCTGTGACATATCACATGTCAGACTGACAAGTAAGACAATGAGGGTAACTCAATTAATCCATTAATCATCTTAATGGGCTAAGGGAATCCAATAGGATCACAGTAACCCTGCTATTTAACAAGTTCACATCACAGAATGGATCTGCTCCCTAACCCACACCTACCCAGGCCAGAGGATTGGCTCTGACTGCACGGTCTGAATTACCATCTCTGTAATACTGAAAATGCTGAGATCCTGATGATTTCAAAAGACAATTGAATAGGGAACTTTTACATTGGAAGAGTTCTCATGACATTGAATTACACAGAATAATCCCAAAAGAGTTCAATCAAGAAAGTAATTAGAAAAATTAGTGAATTAGAAAAATAGAATTATTTTGATCTCTATGTTAAAGCAGTCATAGTTTTGACATCAAAGAACAGACTTTAAGAGCAAATATCCTGGAGACAAATACTTGGAAAAACAGGACAAAGTCAGCAAGGTAATTTGCCTGTCTTGCCTAATCTAAACCCAAAGTGCATTGGGTAGGTGCATCAATATTGCAATAGCTGCTTCATAACCATCATCAATCCAGCTACTCCTTAATTTCCAGGTATCATTAAGCATTTTTAAAGGTTACTTCATGAAACATACATTCTTAAAATACAAGTAAAAATATGACTGAAATGGAAGAGGCTTAAGGAAACACAGCTGATGTTAGAGTTTGCTGTAGCAATGCAATATGCAAAGACAGACTTCTCTTCTGGTACCCCTGAAGTACTTGAGCATGACCATGACAATGACCTCACTTTAGCATTCTCCTGTTTTCCATGCATTTAATCAGATTTTGTTGAATTTCTTTCAGACAGGTATGCAGAGATCTCAAAACAGGTCATAGGAATGAGATTGGTTCTCAGTAAAGTTTTGAAGCTTGCTCACAACTACAAGTGCTTGAATGTCACAAGGCGTGACTGTGAGTCAGAGATGGGCAAATGCAGAACAAACACCTCATGTACTCCAGCTCTCATTATTTTAACCAATTCTAGCTGAAGTAGCAAGTGTCAGATACACCTGCTCATACCAACAGCACACAGTTCTGAACACACAGTATGGTCAAAACTTGGGTTACAGCTCAGCCACGAAGATGACTCCAAGTGCCCCTCAACTCTAGGCACTAGGGCACTGTGACAGATTTCAAACCAACAGGAAGAACAAAACCTATTAAGTAAGAGACACCATTCCCTGCTGCACACACACACACATACAGGTATTTCTCTCAGGAGCAGTCAGTCCTCACACAGCCTCAGCAAGTCACTCTCCACAAAAAGGAATACAGACATTTGAATCTGAAAAAGCCTGTGTAGTTTTGCCAAAGGCAAAACTGATTTCTAACTCCTTTAATGAACTGGTAAGGTTGTATGAACATGAGAATTGTCTGTCTGGTTCTGCCATTTCCAGTTTGAGACACCCATGAACTCCTCCACAGTGCCTGCAGAGGGTAAATGAGCAGACGAAACTTAATATTGCTGTAAAGATTCCATGCATGCCCTAGAAGATTTTTAGGGATCCACAAAGATAAAAAGGTTCCAAAACTCGAGTCATAGAACACTTTCTCATCAAGAACTATGCTGCAAACGCTGCTTCTATAGATAGAATAGAAGTAAAAATACAATTAATTATAAATGGACTGGCAAGTTACTTATTAGAAGCTTGGAAAAAAGCTCACTTATTCCAGATAATGTCAGTAAGTTTCTGCATGAATGTCTGCACTTCTATTAAATCTGAGACATCTCGCTTTCTGTTTATTATTTGACAATGTGTTGATGGAACTGAATTTCCACTTAGACTCTCTTCCCTAAGAATTCATAACTCATTCAGAATCTATCCATATGGACTGAAGATATCTGGAGATTTTTTGCCTTTCTTTTCTGAGAAAGATTGTGAGAAATCACATCAAAATAGGCAAAGATTACATCCATCGTAGCACGCAAAAATTAACCACCTCAAAATCACGTGCAGTTTCTCAAGGGAGGTGGGGTGATCTATGCACTGATCTGGACAGTCAGTTAAGCTGTCAGGCAGGTCAAAGATTGAGAATAAATGAGCTTCTGCAATGAATTAACACAGATACACAGGCAATACAAGGACTATCACATTCCAGCTGATGGTATTCTGCACCCTTGACTGGATATGAAGCCTCTCAAGAAGGAAACTGAAAGTTAAAATCAGGTATCCTGTGGTAAGTGATCCTGAAGCGCTACTGGAAAAGACACAAATACTGATGTATTTTGAAAGAACTGAGTGTTTCTACTTTGTTTCCTTCTAGCAAGAAAAGCTGATCACCTGGCAAAATTCAAAAGGCAATTAAACATGAAAATCACTCACCCTACATGGAAGCAAAAGAAAGAATAAACAAACCATCACCCCCAAAATGCTATTGGCATGTCTCTTACCCTGTGACTACGCCACTTGAACTAGAAACTGAGATGCAGAATAGACTGCAGAATTTTATATCCATAATAATGGCCTTTGCACCTCTACCAGACACAACGAAAATGTCTGTCCTCGTACTTCAATGCCAGGAAGAAAGTTCCCTTTACTTTTCTCTGCCACTACGTTATAGCAGAGACTTCTAAAATAAAAATATACATTCATTTAGATTTTAACTTCATTCAAAGAGGATTTTTATCTGTAGATCATCTATGTTATATTTTTTTAAAAGTCATAATGACTACAATATTGTTGGATGTGTCAGATTTCTAGAGACTAACCAGAGAGCACGAGCCATAGCTGAGTCTGGAAAAGTAAGGACATTACATGTTACTCCTTCACCAACAAGACAAGCGACTCCAGAAACTACCACTCACCCTCCTTGCCAGCCAAAGAACTGCACAGCAGCAGCTGGCAAGCAAGAAGAACGGCATTAAAGGAAAGGTGATGAGATCATGAGCTAATAGGAGAAAGAACATGCCGCTGTCTGTGGCTCTGTGGAAGCACCACACAGGAGCTGTGAACAGCTACACTGGTAAACAAATTACCACTGAACCAGGATGCTTTGCATGTGGATTTCCAAAAGGTAAAGAAACAAAGCCACAAAACACTGATTCCTCGTGTATTGATTTTGACTTTCTTCAAGGAATTCATCTTGCTGACTCTAAATGATAAATTCACACCTCAATTTTTGTCAAATATATCAAGAAATAGTAATAGTTTCCTCTTTTTTCCTGTGATCTCTGCAGTGATGGCTGCCACATTCCTAGCCTGTGCCACACTAGAAATTTCATTTATTTGCACTGGAAAATAAAAATCATCTTCAGAGTCTCAGTCCCCTCATACATCATCGCAAAGTGTTCAAACCAACTCAACCGACAGCCACTGTGCCAGCTGAGACAGAACTGCTCCTCTCCCTCTGCTCCTTTCCAGCAGCCCCCACAAAACAAGGATTCAGGGCTCAGGATACTGAAAAGGATCTGGAGATCCTTTCTGTTTCCCAGCCAGTAGCAACAGAGCAGGAGAATCTCTGACCTTGCCCATGGTCACCAAACCCAGCCATGAGGCACCCTCGCTCCCCTGCGTGAACATCGAGCTGGTTAATTAGCTGGAAAGCTTCCACAGGATTCCTAATGGTAAAGGAGGATGGGCAAGGGAGGGAATCAAGAGTTAGAACTGGGAAGTGATGGAATCAAGAGTTAGAACTGGGAAGTGACAGTAAAAACCAGCTCTGCAGGGATGAGGTCTAAGAAAAGGGCATGGGAAAATCTGTGAAAGGACATGAAGAATCCAGCACGGGAGTTACCCAGACAGGAGTTACGGTGGGGAACGGAGCAAATGAAAACTAAAAGTGATGAAAACTTGAAAAAGAATGAAAAACAGAAATCTGACATGTCTTGTGGTTTTTATTGTAGAGAAACAGACAAATAGTGTTCAGCAAGTAAATTATTCAGTAAATTCCACTAATTTTTTTTCCACAGCTATTGTGACCAACTGAATAGCTGAGCAAATATTCCCAGAATGATGACAACATTAATCACACTGGAGATATCAAAACACAGCCTATCTGACCTGCTATTAGGATGCTAGTGGAAAACATATTACAAGTAAAATTCTGCAAGCAACAGACAACAGAGAACTATCATATTTCACTCTTTTGAGCTGCACGGGCAGGAGGGAAGGTGTCTCATAGCATATTCATGCTTGTATTTGTCAGCTAGCTTGGAGACATATAAACTTATTTTCAGCACTCTCTCCCTGCTTGAAGAATGCCCTCCTGTATGATTTAAACCTCAAACTTGGATTCAATAAACCCCAAACACATCTCTCCCAAAACACAAATGCCATTTCAAGTCTGAAGATAATCTCTCCTCTTGTCTGTTTTGGGGTGAGATCTAATTTGGTGACAGTGCAGGTCTAAAAAATAGATCATGAAGATTTAATGACCTCCTGTTAAATAGAAAACATGAAGCGAGACCAGACAAACCAGGCAGGAGCTGTCAATGGGACAATTAATTGCCTGGTGGGGAATTCACCTGATGTGGCTGTTAGCAGGAAACTTATGCCTTAAAAAACAGTCTCTTATCAACACAGAAGATGATGTAGAAAGATAATTTCTACATTTTGATCTAGTTTACTTATGTTCTCAGGAGTGATGACAAAATGCTTCAGAATCCTATTGGAAAAAGTATGTCTTTATTTTCCTAAATGATCTCTTGTTCTCATGCAGCCCTGGGGAAGCAGGCTCTAAAACTGCTGGGAGAGCAAAACCAAAAGGTTTGGGAGAAAGTTAACTTGAAGCCATTGGAGTATGTTGTAGAAGCAGCCCGCTAGCCTGGCAAGTAGCAGACTGAGATCTTGCCTTTGTGAAGAGCCAACACAGATTTTACAAGTGCTCTAAGCCCCTTAGACAAGCACAACCTTAAACTGGTTGGGTCTGAGCATATAATGCAACCAATGCAACACCAGGAGCCTGTGCCAGCTGGGAGCATCTGTACTTCACCTACTTCACACACTACACAGGCTCTTACAGTCCCAGGGCCAAGGACTCCCACACTCTGTGTACTTCAGTGTGTGCTGCTTCGCTTGTTTTCTGCTTCTAAAGTGCCTGCTTTTCAAAAAGCAATCCAAAGAATAACAGGCTTTTTTTTTTCTTCCTGTCTGTATAGGAACTCTGGCACTTCCAGCCTTTCTTGTTTTATTCCTCTATTCCTCATCTCCTGGATGTAGTTTATCTTTGTCACCATCTCTGTGCTACACATTTTTACAACTAGTTAACTACCCTCATAAACGCTTCCTTTGAAACACATTTTGGATATGAAAAATACATAAAAATAAATGGTCAAATTTATTTACCTGTACCAGCCAGATCCCATCTTTTGTGTCTTCTACAAGCTCGTAGAAGTGCATTTCACCACTGAAGTTTGTACTGGAAACTGATTCAGAGGCCTCCTCCTCCTTGAGAGCTGAATAAAGCTCTCCTTCCATAAGGTCTCCTAAAAAAGAGACAATTGGAGAAATTCAATTAAAATACCACTGGCGAAAGATTACTTCACAAATTCTAGTAACAGTTTAACTAACTACATTTGCGTGGTTGCTCAGGGAACCTTTCAGTACAAAGGTAGCTAAACTTTAAGTTGTTACTATAATTCCATCTCTGGTGACTTGACTATGAACTATTTTACTTCAGTCAGACCACAGAAGACATGAATGCACTGTTTCTCATTATACAGATGTACCACACATACAACCCAGCACACAAAGGAATTTAAAAAACATCTTCTAAGGCTCATTCTCTGCAAATAACAACATTCAGTGGCTGAGAGCAATTTTAGTTGGTACATCTTTGCTTTCATTTCACAGGATTGCAATTTTGCAGCAAGCAACTTCTTAACACTGATAATTCAAAAAGACTTCCAAAATTTCAATCGTTAATTGTGGACCAAAACCCAGTTTCTGGTCCTGTTGCCAGTAAAATTCTCAGGCAAGATAATTTAGCTGTTTGCTTCTATTTGCATAGTTGGGAAAAGTTCCCATGAACTCCAATTGCAGCAACATAAAGAGCTCATGGTAAAATCATCTGATTATGTTTCCTTCGTAATCTCATTTCCTTCTCATGTTTTGTTTCACAATCATTACAAACACTATTAATGACAACCAGCATTCTAGTAACTAATCTGCTAAGCTTTCAGAAATGAAGTCTTGTCCAAAACCAGTTTCCTCAAAAACATAAAAATAAGTGTAACAGCTGAAACCCTTGAGGGGTTTGCAAAAAATATTCATAAAATTTAGAAGAAAGAAAAAAACCCAACCACAGAAAAATGCTGCAAAGCCTGTTGGTATGAGAAGTGTTTCCATGACATTTGAAGAAGTTGGTTAATACAGTTTGTTTGGAGTTAAACACTTCCCTGCAGCATATGCAACCCAAACATCATGACATCATGGAAGTACCTGACAGCCAAGGAGTGAAAGTGACTGGAAACAAAAGTGAAAGTGCTTAATGCTTTTTACTGTTGGAGAAGCAAAGCCAATAAACAACATAAAAACATAAATAAACAATGAACAGTAACAGCAAATTAAGATTTAAATGCCCAGGATTAATATCAATTATTTAAACCAGCATTTTTAAGGTTACATGACAGGCACTACATCCATCCAAATCCTTCTCCCGCTCTGCCCAGACATTAGAGACCCTAACTGCCTATCCTGATCGCTGGGATTTCTCTCTCTCCTGGATCAGCAGCCCTTCCATCACTGATTTAAAAGCAGCTACTCACATTTTCCTGCTTGGCTGGCATTACAGCTATTACATCAGCCCCATCTCCCAGTCCTTGGGGCCAGCTCCCTCCGACTGCTCCAGGCAGCATCCTTACTTTCAGGATACTCCTGCCATTCTTACATCTCCACTGCTCTTTATCCCTCACTGTTTATCACCCCCGAGAAGTCCGTCTCCTTTACCTGGTTCTCCTTACTTCCAAAATGCCTCCCTGCCTTTTTCCAAGCTTTTTTTTGTATGCAGGAACTAATTCTGCTCCCCTTTTATAAAACCACTTCAACCTTGGGTACCCATCTCTTCTGCTCCTTAGCTATGAAATCATCGCTTTCCTTGGGGCCCATCTTGATAGCCATACCTGTAATAAACCCAGCAAACGGGTGGGAATACACGGGAACAAGCTGGCCCCAGCTGTAAACAGTAGCCTACTGCAGCTATTTGGAGTCTTTCCTGCTCGTTTTTCACAGCAGACGACATTCGCTCCCATCTGTGCCACCCGCACTGACCCGACCGCCCGCAGCGGAACTCCAGGGGAAGGGGAGGGAAGGGAAGGGCCGGGCAGGGAAGGGAAGGGCCGTCTCTGGTGCCCCGTCCAGGGCAGGCCTTTCCCTCGGCACAGTCCGCTCGGGCTCACAACGCCGCCGGGCTTTGACCGTCACCTCCCGAGCTCCCCGGCCTCTCTCCATGGACCCCCTTGCTGGGGGGAGCCAGCTTGCTCCCCAAACCCGCCCTGCGAAGGGGGGCAGCGCTCGGGTCTCCATCCAAGGGCGGCCGGAGCCCACGCGCGGGTGGCCGGGCACCGACCTCCGTCCGTCCCCCCGGGTCACGGGGGAGCTCCGCGTACCTGACTTCTCCACCAGCTCCCGCACATCCTTCTTCTCGGGCAGCCCCGAGTGCCCCAGCCCGCGGCACTCCAGGATGGTCCGCAGCTTCCTGAAGCTCAGCGCCACCGGGTCCACCAGCTGCGTGGCGAGGAAGCCGCTCTCGTACCACGCCACGGCCTCGAACACCCGGGCCAGCACGAAGAGCGCCAGGAAGTAGAGCAGCAAACAGCACAGCTTCACCCACATCTTCCCGGGAGCGCCGAGCCGGAGGCCGGGCTGGGGAGGGAGGGAGGGGAGCGGGGGCTGTCAGGGGAGCGGGGCCGCGGCCCCCCCGCCTCCCGCCCGCCGCTGTCGCTGTCCCCGCCCCGGCGGAGCCGCGGAGACATAACAGTGACGTGAGCAGCCGGCACCGCCCCCCTGCCCCTTTTTCCCCTTTTTCCCCTTCCCCTTTTCCCCTTCTTCCCCTTCTTCTTCCCCCCCGCCGTGATTCAGCACTGCGGCCCGACCCCGCATCACCGGACTCGGGGGGCGGTCGCGTCCCTGCCCCCGGCTGCAACTTTGGACCCTGTGGCTGCGCTTGCTGCGAGAAAAATCATATATAAATATCTCGGCTGCCGGGGAGGGAGAGGGCAGGATCTGACCGACGGACGCTTTTCATGGGAAGAAAAATATTTACAGAGCCAGAACTGGGGGCCGATATTTACAGGCCGATCTGTTCGGGCAGTTTTAGGGCAGCTTAGTGGACAGAGTTTATTTGGATTCGGGCTGCTGGGTGTAGGGATGATCCCTCCGCTCCTCATTCCCGCACGCCGGCCCCGCTCCCAGCCCTTGGCTGGCGCGAAAGCAAATTCCACAGTGAGATTCATCTGCACGGGTCGGAACTCGGACTCTGCAGCTTTGCCTCGGCACTCAAGCACTGAGAGCTTGTGCCAAAGCGACAGCCAAAGGCAAGCGTGAGCTGCACCCCGACTTCGGAAAAGGTTTAAGTTGGGTGTGTGCTCACACTGGAAGCATTTCGGAGCACAGCGTGGATTCGCGCTGAAGTGGATCCACAAAGAACCATCCCAGGCTGTACAAAAAGTGTTGGCCTGCAAAGATACAATTTAGCCTGCTACAAAAAACGTACTAAAATCAAGCTGCTGCGTTGAGATGAAGGATCCGTTCTGAAGGAAACTCAACGGTGCTTTTGTATGTTTAGTTATTTTAAGAATCTATAATTTGCATGAAAATTGGCAGCTCATACAGATGAGCACAAAAATAGCACAGCTTAATTTAAAGAACACTGAGAACCCCCCAGAGTGTACACGCTGTAATTCTGTACTATCAATTTTCAAAAAGGCACACTAATATTGATCTGGAAAAAAAGCATTTAGATCACTGTACTCCTCAGAGCCTTTAAAACACATTTAGAGGTTTCTCAGTGTGCTGATATGATTTAAAAAGGAAAAAACTCAACAATCTAGGTTCAGCCCATTCTGTGACACAAGCACAACAGCCTCTTCCAAAAGAAAAATCATGACACTTCTTCAGGAATGGGCTCATTTTGGTTCTTGAAACGGGGAGAGTGGAGGGATTGCAGATGTAGCTGCTCACAAAGCCCTTAAGGGCTGGTAAATGTTGTGCCTTGCATGGGGAGTCATATACAACTTTATTCTTCAACATTTTTATGAGGAAAAGATAAAAGTGGTATGAAACCCTGTATCTGCTGGTGCTGCTTAGTTAAATACAAAGGGATTTCGGCAGCTCCGCTGGGTTTACAGCGAGCCTTGGGCGGCAGCTCCAGGTAGGTCAGAAGGTACTGGAGGCAGAGCCCGATGGAGGGGCTCACAGAGGCCGGGTTCTCTCCTTCACAGCCACTGCAGCCTGGGAAACTTCCCCTGCAACAGCCAGGGCCCATCTCCCTAATGAGCAGGTGGCAAAGCATCAGTAAGGTAAATCCTTTGCCCTTGGCAAAAACCAAGGGAGTGGCTTTGTCCCTGCAGCTGGAGGAGCCAGGGGACAGTCAATAAAACACACATTTCCCATCACCTGTCAGAGGCCCTTAGGCAGGTTCTGAACCCCGAAGTGCCCCAGGAACAGGGTTCTTTTTCTGCAGCTTTGTGAAGGCCTGTTTCTTTTGTCACACATACAAGAAGTTGCCTGATTTCTCTACCTTTGTTTTACGCGTGAAGTGACTCCCACCCATATGAAATTATGGGTGGGAGCTACGTGTTTGAAGAAGAACTTTGTATATTTAAATTTAGTTAGAAAACATTGGTTGGTTGGTTTTTTTTTTGTTTAGTTTATCTTTTTTTTAGTTTGTTTTTCACGAGCACCTCAGACCCTACTCCACTAGATCCCTGTGTCTCTCCCCTGTAATTTCTTCAGGGATGCCCTCACTTCCCCCGGCAGGAAGGCACCTCACAACAATTATTCGTACGCTCACAGCTGAACTATTTGCAACACCAACTGCTGGGGAGGCTGTCACCAGTGTGTCATTTCCGAGTGCTCATGGGCTGAGCTAAATGAGGCCCCTGCAGAGACAAAGCCAATCATCTGCCAGAACTCAAAACCCTGGAGTCGTTTCAGGAAAATACAAATGATGTTTCAAGCCAGTATTCAAAATTCCCCAGAACAACCCAAAACAAAGCAGCTACCAACACTGAAGCACTGGGAGGAGGGGTGGGTACAACCAAGAACTGCAGGTGATGCGTTGACCAAAGGTCTGGCAGAGCAAATCTAAATGGACCGAGCACCTCTCCCAGGATCTCTGGTCCTCTCTTCCCTCCCCACCTCCCTGATGCACTAAGCTGACCATACCAGAAAATGTTCTGTTTTCTAGGTGTAGCTGTCATTTGGTTTCCAGTTGCAACTTAGAACGTCTTTGACATGTCACCTGCAAACAATCTTTCAGGGAGTTTTAATTAACTGGAAAATCTAAATATCTTAACAGTGAATTGAAATTCATTTGGGCTGAACACAAAGATGACACGCGCTGGCATTTTTAAAGACCTCAGGGTTAACACTACTTAATTAACAGCATTAAACAGTCATCAGTCAGTCAGTCCTATGTTCACAGAGCAAATATTACAAATGTGCAGAGAATGGAGAATATAAATTCCACTTTTAAACAAAAGCCCAAAGCAGGGATCCGCTTTCAAATAATTTTGGCAGCAAAAATATTTTACTATAATTTAGGAGCTAATGAGCCCAGATCCTGAGAACTGGGACAGCCACCCTTCTCTGTCAGACAGCCAAACCTGCAGTCTTTTTATCTGCTGCCCCTTGATAAATGGCAAGGATTCCCTGTCCTCCCCCATTCTCTCCTACAAGTAGTTGCTGACTGTGCAGCCGGGGAATATGGACAATAACCCACTTTCCAGACTTCTGTGGGGAACATAAGAAAAGTATTGTCATTTTGAAATCAGTAAAACAGAGGATTTAAAAATTGTAATTAAATCCTTTACCATGTTGAATTAATATCACACCTTTTAAAAATGTTTATCAAGGTAATAGTTCAGGAAACTAATATTCGAACAACCTGAAAGACAGTTTTCCCAAGAGCCAACTCTGTAAACACAATTTACTTTGATTATAGGAATTGGACTTCAATGATCCTTGTGGGGTCCCTTCCAACTCAGGATATTCTGATTCTCTGAACTTCTGGGAATTCACTAACATAGAAATTCTTGACGTGCTTCTTAATCAACAGGCAGCATCTCCATACGTTTTTAGGTGTGATATGAAACAGTGCCTCCTTGTAATCTGATATTAAATAAAACAAAGGCACCTTTATAAGAGCCTCAAAGCAAGATTGCAGCAGCCCAGACATGACTGTGCTGTAGACAGAGTAATTTTAAATCACAAGATGTTTCGTGCTACATACAAGTGGCCAATGGGAAGTAGATTTAACAGAGGTGTGAATCTGTAACATAGCGACCACTACTAAAAGCTCAGTTAAAGCCTGGCTGTTTAATCATGGAAACCTGGCACGGTTTGGGTTGGGAGAGTCCTTAAAGCTCATCCAGTTCAACCCCCTGCCATTTGGGTGAGGCAGTCCTGGTGATGATTCACACAGGAATTCAGCTGGACAGGAGGCTCTGAAGCCCAGGCCCCTGCTCAGGGTGAGCTGTGACACCCCGGCAGGTGATCAGGGCTTTCTGCAGCTACAGCAGGATCTGATGACCACCCCCTGCGGGAATCTGATTTGCCTATAAACACACAGTGATTAACGGCACAAAAATGGACATCAGTCAGGACGAACCAATTTACAGGAGCAGATTAGATTAATTAAAGCTTCAAATAAAGACACTTTTTTCCTAGTTTGCATGTTCTGGTTTTGTACCAGTGAAAAACTACTTGTTGCCCCATTAGACAAGATAAGCTCTGTTTAACATCCAAAATAAATGAAGGAGACGTTGCTTGAGTGTGCTGAGATGACCAAGAAGCCCACAGCAGTGGAGAACTTCACAAATTAAACCCCTGTGCTGATGACCTATGAAATCAGAAGATGGTGCATATGTTTAAGCATAATTTGTGATTAAATAAGGAACAAAAACACATAGAAAAGCAGCACTTTGGGTGGAAATCTGACCAATTTCTGACAGTATGCACCACCCAAGTCCGGTGTTCTTGTGAGAATACACAACTCTTGATTTTCCCATCATGCCCAGCGCTGTGGACACAGATGAAGCAACACTGCCCCAGACTCAGACCAAATGCTGTTTTCCCAGTCAACTTTGTCCAAGTTTATTAGGAGCTCTGTTTGTACTGTGCTACACAAAACACAGAGTCCTGTTTATCCTGGGCTACTGCCTCCAAATATCAAAGTTCATAGAGTCATCATCATAAAAATCACAGAATAGTCTGGGTTGGAAGACACCTTGAAGACCATTTAGTTCCAACCCCTCTGCCATGTGAAGTGACACCTTCCACTAGTCCAGGTTACTCAGAACCCCAACCAGTCTGGCCTTGAACACTCGCAGTGATGTGGCATCCAACAGCTTCCCTCAGCAACCTGTTCCAGTGCCTCACCACCTTCACAGTAAAGAATTTTCCCTAATACCCAATCTAAACCTACACTCTTTTAATTTGAAGCCATTCTGCCTTGTCCTGTCACTACATGCCCTTGTCAATAGTCTTGCCCCATCCTTCCTTTAAGTTCCCTTCAGGTACTGGAAGGCCACAGTTAGGTCAGCTCAAAGCTTTCTTTCTTCCAGGCTGAACAATCCAAATTTTCTCAGCCTTTCCTCATAGAAGTGCTTCATCCCTCTCATCAACTTGGCAGTCTCCTCTGAATTCGCCTGGAGTTGGTGTCAACTATGTGGAATTCGATCTGAGGCACCTCTTTGAGCACATTTTTATAAGCCCCTGCCAGTCCAATATACTTCAGCCTGTTGGTAAATACAAACCCCAACAGGAAGTTTACCGACCAATTAATAATCCAACCACAGGCTAAACGCTCCGTTTCCAGCAAGCCGAGCTCCTTAACTCTGGCTTGGCACTGCTTAGAGCCGCTGCTCGGCGTTACTTGTGCGATGCTTGGGGCAGCTGAAGACATGCTCGCCACAGCCCGGCTGGGAGACAACCCCTTGTGCCCCGGGTACCACCCGGGGGTCACCCCAGCGATAACACCACACCCACCCCACGGCCCTAAGCCGCTCCCCGGCCCAGAATGTCAAGAGCCAAAGAAACCACCCCAACCCCCAAGGCCTCCCCACGCCCGGCGCCCCTTCAGTCCTCGGCGTCGCCATGGCAACAGCGCCCTCAGGCCCTCGCCTTTAGCTGCCCAAGGTCATGCCTGAGCCCCAACACCCCCGGGATCCCTGCTCCTCAGGCTG
>VZTX01025477.1:0-20838 GCA_013400915.1 Pardalotus punctatus
CCCCTCCCCACCCACCCAGCTGGTCCCGGAGTCACCCCCGCAGCCCCCGGCCCGCCCGTGCCAGGGCCCGGACGCGTGGGCTGCGCTGCCCAGCCAGCAGCCGTGGCCCCTCATTCCTCCTCTGCGTGTCCCCCGGGGGGGTGGGGACAGCAGGTCAGATGTGCCTTTCCATGGGGCCCCTCTGGGGCTTGGTGTCTGCTCCTTGATCTGCTCCTGCCAGCGCTGACACCCCAAATCTCTCTGCCTATTCCTTCCCCCAGCCACAGCACCTGTAGGATGCATACAGCTTTCCCTGATTTTTCATGCATTGCATTCTCAATAAATCTCGTTTTTTCACATAAAATGAGCAGTTGCAAACAAGCTCTGCGTAATTCTTGTGTAAAATGTAGAGTTTGAGAAGTTATTCCCACATTGCCTTCCTTGCAGTGACCCCTGTCCCCCTGCCAAGGAATGCAAGCTGCCCACCCAACTGGATGGCACCGGGAACATCCACGGGGAAACTCCAGCACTGGAAATCCAAAGCAACACAAAAACTGGGAGTATAAACTCGGGAACGTCTTGCCTCGACACGCTGGGGCTTTCACAACCTGCTTGGCCTGTGCATGGCGGCTCCAGTGTCTGCAGCGGCGTGGAAAATCAACCCCAGCTCTCCCTGCGGCTCTGGCAAATTGTAGCCTGGTGCAGGAGTAGGTAACAGGCTGAAGGAAATTCCCAGTTTGAAGTGTCTGGGAAGCACAGTCTCACCATCCAGGCTGGGAGTTCAGTGGCTGCTCTTCCTCTCCTGGCTGCTCCTGGGGTCCTGTGGGGCAGAAACTGGGCAGGGTCATCGACAGTGACACTTCTGGAGCCACCACCAGGTTTGTCAGCTGTGACAAATAGGGACGAGGGTGGTGTGATGGTCCCATCCCTCACTCCATGCCTGTGTTCCTGCTGTGGGAATCGTGGTGCTGCTGCCTTGGGCTGGGGGCAAGGAAGGAGCCAGAGTCAGACCATGAGGGTCCTGCTGGGGCTCTGTCCTGTCCTAACCCTCACCGAGCTGTTCCCAGGGGTTTTATCCTCCAACCAGCCAACCCATGACCATGCCCCCTGGCTTTCCTGCTTCTGGGCTGCCTCTGCCTGCCTTGCACTCAGCTCTGGGTGGAAAGCAGGAGCTGTGTGGGAGGAAAGGGCTGTCCCCTGAGTGGCCCTTGGACCCACTGTCCCTTCAGAGCCCCCACATCCCCAGGGCAGAGGGTGACTGGCCCCGCACTCGTGCTTGGAAAATGACTGGCTCCATGTCCAGGCCTTGAGTCACCGCTCACGCCGCCGTCGTGGGCTGTTGTTTTCCATCCCAGAGCACAGGCAGTGACCTGTTTATTTATAACTCACACAGCACCGCTGCTTCTTGGGAGACCGGGGAGCCAAGCTCTGGGACGGGGGCTCAGCTCTGCTGGCACGAGCCTTGATTCCAGCTGTTCCCAAGGAATCTGGCTGGTTTGCAGCAGTGTGGGAAGTCAGCAGCTCTGCCCTCTCACCGTGACTCTTCTCCTGGGTAGGTCCTGCCTGGGGTTGTTCCTCACTTGTTTGCTTTTCCCTGTTTCACCCAGGGAGCTGCCGGGGTGCTGACTGCTGGGAAACCTTGTGGGTTTTCTCTGTTGTAGATGTTCTTGTCTCTGTGTTTGAATATCCATCCCGTCTCTTATCCTTCCAAGATCACAAGAAACAGCCGTGGCTTTCCAGGATCTGCCTGGAAATGTTCCAAAGCCCTTTGGTTCTTTCTATACCCAGTGCCAGGGCTGCTGTTCCGATATCCCTGTGTTTCACCCCATCCTTTTGTTAGGTGAAATCCACCTCAGAGCTGCTTCCTTGCACTCATTCAGAAAAATGCAGTCCCAACAGAAGTAGTGCCATGTGGATTTGTGGCGCTGGAACAAACTGGTTGGACTGGTCGTGGTGGGAGTGGAGAGTCCCGTGGTGAAGGTGGCAGGTTGTCCTACTCGGCTCTTGCCTCCTGCAGGCACTGGGAGAGGTGATGCAGGCAAAGGAGAGTGTTTTGGGAGAGTAACACTCACTTTGTAAAACTTAGACCAGGTCTTTGTAAAACTTAGATGAAGTCTTTGCAAAACCTCTTCTGTCACCCCTTTCCCTGTGACCAGCTCAGGACTCCAGGTGGTCCTGGAGCTGGAACACCTGTGCTGCTTCCCTGGGCATGAGAAATTCCACCCTGTGCCCACCCTCGTGTCTCCCACCCTCATGTCTCCCACCCCCAGATCTCCCATCCTCGGGTCTCTCACCCTTCTTCCAATCTTCTCCCAATCCCGGGTCTCCTCTTACTCTTGGATTTCCCACCCTTGACTCTCCCATCCCTGGGTCTCCCACCCTCAGTGTCTCAGGCAGGATGTGTCTCTTGTCCTCAGGGTGCAGGATGTGGTGAGGAAAGGGGCAGAGGCTGCCTGGCCCTGAGGGGCTGGAACCTCCAGGGTGGAAGGCAGAGATGGGGGTGGCTCCCACTGCTGCCACTTCAGGGTACCCTCGCTCCCCCAAGCCCCAGGCAGCCCCTGAGCCAGAAGTTAACTTTCCTGTAATCCCTGTGCTCCCCCATTCCTGTGTTGCAACACGAGGAGAGGAAATCTTATGACAAGTCACAGTGAAAACAGTTCTGTTTTCTCTGAAATTGTCTGTGAACCATGGAAACACTGAGGATCTGTCCTGGGTTTGGCCCCAGGGAGCTCTGGCTCTACTGCTCCCAGCAGGGCCCGCAGGGGTGGTACCTGCACAGGGTGCTCTGGGTCTGGGATGTTGCAGGTCTGGGATGCTCTGGATTTGGGCTGCTCCAGGCTTGGGCTGCTCTGGGTTTGGGTCACTCCAGATTTATGCTGCTCTGGATTTAAGCTGCTCCTGATTTGGACACTGCTGCCTTCAGGACTGGCTGTGGCCATGTGGGAGCTGCTCAGCAAACCATGGCTCTGCCCAGGCTTGGCAGGAAAGGGGCAGGTTGATGCTGTCAGCTCTGCTCAGGGAAAGCTCTGGGGATTTTGTGTTGACTTAGAAATAAAGTCTGAGACATCAATGGCATTCCAAGCCTATTGTCTGCCAGAGGCAAATAGCTGGGCTCTCCTTATCCATTTGGATGGCAAGTGGTTCCATCTTAAGGGAATAGCTTGGTAGGATAGGGGGGAATGGTTTCACACTGACAGAGGAGAGGATTAGATTGGCTATTAGGAAGAAATTCCTCCCTGTGAGGGTGGTGAGGCCCTGGCACAGTTTGCCCAGGGGCTTGGAACAACCTGGTCTAGTGGAAAGTGTCCCTGCCCGTAGCAGGGGAGTGGAACTGGGTGGTCCTTAAGGTCCCTTCCAGCCCAAGCCATTCTAGGATTCCAAAAATAAATTCCTTCTCCAGCCTCTCACATCCTTAGGAAACTCTGAGCAGTAGCAGGTGCTGGAGCAGCTCTCAGACCCCTTTCCATGCCAGGCCCTGCTGTATCTGGTGAGGGATCCAGCTGTGGGGTGCCATCCAGCTGTGTCTGGTGAGGGATCCTGCTGTGGAGTGAGGGATCCAGCTGTGGGGTGCCNTGCCAAGCCCTGCTGTCTCTGGTGAGGGGTCCAGCTGTGTCTGGTGAGGGCTCCTGCTGTGGAGTGAGGGATCCAGCTGTGGGGTGCCATCCAGCTGTGTCTGGTGAGGGATCCTGCTGTGTCTGGTGAGGGGTCCTGCTGTGGGGTGAGGGGTCCAGCTGTGTCTGGTGAGGGGTCCTGCTGTGGAGTGAGGGATCCAGCTGTGGGGTGCCATCCAGCTGTGTCTGCTGAGGGATCCAGCTGTGTCAGGGGTGTCCTGCTGACACCATGTGCTCTGCTCAGAGGCTCCAGGCACAGCTCAGTTTTGCAGACAGCTCTGGGGGAGGAGCAGGGCAGGAAGCCAAGAGTCAGAAGTCAAGGGTCCCTTGTTGTCTGCACCCCCCTGCAGTGGCAGGTGACCCAGCCAGGCTGCCAGGCTGCTCAGATCAGGGTTTCCCATAGCAGGAGGGCACTGGTTTTCCTCTGTCTCCCACCAAAGCCCTGGCACCCCCCAGAGTGGGGAGATCCTGGGGTTCATCTGCCTTATCGAGAACCAGAAGCCTTCCAGTACTTAAAGGGGCTTATAAAACAGGTAGAGAGGGACTTTACACCAGCAGACAGTGATAGGAGAAGGGAGAATGGTTTTAAACTAAAAATGGGGATTTAGATTGGACATTGGGAAGAAATTCTTTCCTGTGAGGGTGGTGAGGACCTGGTACAGCTCTGGCTGCCCCATCCCTGGATGTGGGCAAGGCCAGGCTGGACGGGGCTTGGAGCAACCTGGGAGAGTGGAAGGTGCCCCTGCCCATGGCAGGGGGAGAAACTGGGTGGTCCTTAAGGTCCTTTCCAACCCAAACCATCCTGCCATTCCGTGATTCTTTCCTGTCTCCCCAGACAGCTCTGTGCCGGGAGGTCTGTTCCAGCAGGGTTTGGAGCAGCATCACTCTTCCAGCAGGTGACAGAGAGCTGAGCTGCTGTCCCCCCTCCCCAGGCTCTTTGAGGGGTGACACCCCCTCGTCCGGGCCACCTAATGCCCCTCCCATGGTGTTTGGGTGCCTTGTTCAGGCTCGGGCATTGCAGGTGACACCGGGAGTCATTGCAGCAGTCCCTGGCACTGCTGGCCAGACCTGCCTGGGGGCTGCCTGAGGGCCCCTCACAGGGGTTCATTACTCCCTCCTGCTCTCTTGGCCATGCTCTGTTTTGCCTGAAACTCTCACGGTCCCTGGGAGTTGTCCCTGGGAATCACGGTCCCTTTCCATGTCAGTCCCTCCCAGCTCAGATCCCACAACGTCCTGGCCATGAGCACCTGCACAATGTTTCAGTTCATGATCCATCCCTTTTGGGTGGCACCAGGAGCCCTTCCCCTGGCAGGTGAGTGGGGTGGAACCCCTGGGTGCTCAGCCATCCCCTCCTTGTCCCACAGGTGACATGTGAAGGCAGCACCAGCAGCGGAGATGCATTCCAGCCACCCCGAGGACCCCAAGGAAGCCATCCAGGTGAGCCAGACCCCCAGTGCTCCCCAGACAGCTCCCAGTGCAACTCCAGGCGCTGCTGGGAACGGGTTGGACTTGTGGGTGCTGCCAGCTGCAATTAGGATGCTTTATATTGGGATTGGGAAGGGATCCTTGATGATTGGGGGTTGGGGGATTAAAGGAAATCGGGGGTGTGTGGGTTAAATCACACCTTGGCTTTTGCAAGAGCTCACGTGGGGCAGGGAAGGAGCTCAGCCCCAATACCTGGGTGCAAGAATGTTGTTACACCCCCCAGTCTGGGGTCTCTTCACCCAACTTCAGGAGTCTAAACACATTCAACAAGCAAAGTTCAAAACCCACGGTTAAACCCAAGTGTTTAATTCATCCCGTGGATGAATCCATGCGTGACTGATAAAATCATCCGCACTCTTTAATTCTCTCAGCCCTCAGTGCTCCTTGCTTGGGGCAGCAGACCTGGGGGCAGCTGGAAAAGCTGGAAAACAGCACCCCAGTAAGGGACCCCTGGCTGTTGCCCTTGAGCTACAGCTGCTGGAAGTCTTATTTAGATGCTGGAAAAAAAATATCCCAGGCTGGAAATTTAATACGGGTTTTTGCAGCCAACCCAGGCTCGAGTCAAAATCTGCACAGCCCTGGTCAGGGAACGTTCAACATTTGCTGGGAATGCTGTGTGGTGCTGAAACATGGATTGTTTGGTTGGAATTTGAAGAGGAATTTGTGGTGTTTTCCAAGTGCCTTGCTAGGAAAAACAGTCTTGATTTAAAATAAGGTTGGTTGAGACACCCAGGCTCACCTGCTGTAGGAAAAAATCCTCTCCACTGATGTGAAATAGTTAAATTCACCAACCCTGCTATCTTTGACTGGTGGAAGAGGAAGTAAAGCTTCTGGAAGGCAAAATTCCCACGTCCTAGCTTCAGAACCCACCGAGTCTCTCTGAAGGCAGCAGCTGAACCCCAGTGTCCTTCCCAGCCCCGCTGTTTTGGGGGCCCCATCCCCTGAGCGTTTACACAGCCCAGCCAGCGAGGTCGATGACTTTGATTTGTGCTGGCGGGCCCCGTGTCACATGTCACATGCTGCTTGGGCTGACCTGCACGAGCTCAGGGGATGTGTTCCCTCCTCTGAGTTTCTCCTTTCTCACCCACAATTAATCCTCATGTTTCCCCAGAGAGAGCACTTGGAAAGAGAGCGCTTCCTTTTTCCCCATCCCCTTAAGCTGTTTGCTGACTGCAGGGGAAGCACCACGCGCTCTAAAGGCAACCACAGTTCTGAAACACCAGCTGAAGTAGCATAAATTATTATTTTTTTAACAAAATAAGCCAGATGCCAGGATTGTGAGTCCCCAGCTTGACCAGTTTAGCTGCTGTACAGCGTGAGGATGTGGTACGAGTCGCGTGGCGCTTCACTGTGGATGAGCCTTACTGGGTTTTGAACTCTTTTACATTAAATCCTTCCTAATACTTTCATTTTTATAATCCAAACCTTCACCTCCTGCCTTGCAGCTGATCAAGAAGCAACTGGTGAATGCCATCAAGGCCCTGCAGAAGCAGTACGTGAGCTCGGACGCCGTGGTCACCAGCGATGACGGCAATGCCAACACGCTCTGCAGCGCCCTGGAAGCTGTGTTTGTGCACGGGCTGAAGGCAAAGCACATCAAGGCAGAGAGTGGGGGGAAAGGGAAGAAATCAGGGGGTCGGGGCCCCCTTCCCCAGCCTGTGTTTTGGGGCCTGCTGAAGAGCATCACGCATCGGTGAGTGGCTCTTGCTGCTGACAGGGATTTGCATGCTCAGGTTTATCCCTTCTTTTGGTGCCATCAAATCACAGAATCACAGAATGAACTAGGTTGGAAAAGACCTTGGAGATCATCAAGTCCAACCTATGACCTAACACCTTGTGAACCAAACCTTGGCACTGAGTGCCACATCCAGTCTTTTTTTAAACACCTCCAGGGACGGTGACACCACCACCTCCCTGAGCAGATGATTCCAGTGCCCAATCACTCTTTCAGTGAAGAGTTTTTTCCTGATGTCTAACCTAAACTTCCCCCAGCGCAGCTTAAGGCTGCATCCTCTCATTTGGTCAGTGCTTGTCTGGGAGAAAAGACCGAGCCCCACCTGGCTGCAGCCTCCTTTCAGGTGGTTGTAGAGAGTGATAAGGTCACCACTGAGTCTCCTTTTCTCCAGGCTCAACAACCCCAGCTCCCTCAGCCATTCTTCATAAGGCTTATGTTCCAGGCCCTTCAGCAGCCTTGTTCCTCCTCTGGACACGTTTGAGCATCTCAAGGTCCTTCTTAAAATGAGGGGCCCCAAGCTGGACACCGCACTCGAGGTGCGGCCCCACCAGTGCCGAATACAGGGGAGGAATGACCCCTGCTCCTGCTGGCCACACCATTCCTGATACAGGCCAGGATGCCACTGGCCCTCAGGGCAGGAGGAGGAGGGCTCAGGGGACAGAGGTGTCTCAGTGCCCTCAGCTGCAGGGAGAGATGCTCTCTCGGGGCTGTGGGAGGCTGCCCAGGATCCTGGGATGGGGGTGGCAGAGTGAAGCCCCTGCGCTGCCAGGAGGGGCTGGGCCCCCCACAGCCCCTCTCAGAGTGTGCCAGGGGTGAGCTGATGTCCCCAAACAGCTGAGGAATGAAACTGAAGGCACAGCTCTTTCTTACTCATTTCTGGGTGCCAGGTTGGATTTCTGGGCCCAGTGGAAGCCCGATGACCGCACTGGTGTCCAGCAGCAGCTGCTTACAGGATGCACAACACAGGGATGTGGGCTCTCTCCTGAGCTGGATCTGCTGGGACTGGTTGGCCCCGTTTCCCCACGTCCCAGCCAGTCTTTGAGGAGGTCTCTCCTGGGTGATCACTATTTACTGGGGTTTTTCTGAGCCACTCCCTAAGTCAAGTTCACCCACAGTAAATAACAGCCCACACACAAATTGTTCTGAAAGCCTCATCCAGCTCCATCACTGAGTGTTGAATTATGAAAGAGCAGATGAAAATAACTCACATGCTATGGGGGATATTTTTGTGCCATTTGAAGGCTTTTTCTTCTGTCTTGAGAGACAGATTAAAAAAAGAAATCTTACAAAACCTTTGCACTGGGTTTTGAGGTGTCTGCAGCGAGCTGGGAGCAGGGGTGATCGCGGAGCATGGTGTCGCTGTTGGATTTTAGGCAAAAGCAGTTGAATTCAGGAGTTTGGGATTACTTGAGCTCTTCCCCAGCCAGGTTGTTTTTTTTTGGGGCTGCCACAACAGTTTTCACTGTGTTTTGGCTGCTTTTAAATTTGAAGTGAGGATTTAGACACGTGGTTGTTATCCGGGAGTATCCAGCCAGCACAAACTCCACAAATACATAGGGACAGCAGGAATTCTCCCCTCTGCATCCTTGGTCCAATGCAAGCCATGGGTGGGAGATGCCTCCAGTCAGAGGGAGAAGTCAGAGTCATGGCAGAGCTGCCTGGGGTCCTTACCGACATATTTAACTTTTGAGGCATTCAGGAGCTGTCTTCTCCATGGCAAACCACATTTTCCAGGAAGGAGAGAGATTTTCCACAGGCGGTTTTATCCCAGCTCCTGATCTCCCTGTGGCAGAGCAGGTTGGGCAGTGTCTGATAGAGTCTCTGCCCCTCCAACACCCCCAGTGGACCAAAACAGAGCTGCTCACTCCTGTCCTGTTCTTTTTCCTCCCTTTTCCCAGGAATATTGTCTCGGAGCTGGAACAACTGATGTTTATCAACACAGACGTGGGGCGCTGCCGTGCCTGGCTGCGGCTGGCGCTGAACGACGGCCTCATGGAGTGTTACCTGAAACTGCTGCTGCGGGACCGGGCCCGGCTGCCCGAGTACTACCAAGCCTCAGCTCTGCTCCTGGATGCCGAGGAGTGCGAGTTTCTCCTCTGCTACTTGCAGGGTTTGTCGTCCTTAACCTTCGAGCTCTCCTATAAGTCAGCAGTTCTGAACGAGTGGACCATCACCCCGCTGTCCCTGTCGGGGCTGTGCCCCATGTCCGAGCTGCTGGAGCCCCTCACGTCCTCGGCCTCCGAACCCCGCAGGAAAGCATCGCTGGGCTCCATCTCCCAGTCCTCGGGGTCGGACGAGATAGAGATCCAGGCCCCTGTCCTGCCCATCGGCAAAGCCAGCAGTAAGATCAAGCTCACGTCATCCTCGCTGAGCCTGAACACCACGAGCTCGTCGCAGCTCTCGTCCAGCCTGGGCTCCGACAGCCTCCCCGCAGCGCCCTGCGCCCGCAGCCCCGAGCGCGGTGAGGAGCCGCTGTCCTGCGACTCCGACCTGGGCACGGCCACTGCCGAGGACCTGGACAGGTCCCTGCAAGAGTGAGTCCCTCCCCACATCTCCTCCCCAAAGGGATTTTTAACCCTGTCTGGGCTCTGGTTATTTTCTCTCTGTAGGCAGGATGTCTTTCTCCGTGTTTTCCTTTCACAAGCTCTTTTTTCCCTCCTGGAAGGAGCTTTTGTTCTTTTCACGAACTGCTTGGCACGGCTTATTGAGACCCTGCTGCCACTTCAGATGAGCTCAGGGCCACTGAAATGTGTGTGTGTCCTCTTTACCAGGGCAGAAATGTCAGAAAAATGCTGCTTCCTGGTTTCAGGAATGTCACGTCTTCCTGGCGTACGCTGGGGGATGCTCCAGGGCTTTCCACAGGGGGAAAGAAAAGAATTTGGTCACAGGGAAGGGCTGTAATTTGCAGCTTCGGCAGATCGTTCAGAGAGGGAGGTTGTTGGTTTGTCATCCTTGTGATTTATTCCTGCCAAGCACCCAGCACAAAGATTTCCAGGGTTATATAAGCTCTGAGTAATCTGTAAATATTTTGCCTGCCACCTTTGAAGTGTGACTCTGAGGGAGCCAAACCTTGGGGTGATGCCTCTTCCCAGTCTTCAGGAAGAGTTAGAGCTGCAGACTGCTTCCCCATCTATAACAGCATCATTCCCTACTGCCAGGATTTTGCATCTTGCAATGATCCTGGAAGAACCTGCCTTGATTGGATTAAACTCGTGATGGAGACGCTCCTTTGAGTTTTAATCTGGGGCTGGCAGCAAAGTGGGACCACGGGAACAGCCGATCCTCTGGCCAGACTCCACTATTAATTGCTCATTAATGAAAACAGTTGGAATTTGGCACGTGGTCCAAGGCTGGATTCATGTCCAGGAGCTGTACCTGGGGCTGGGGCTGTGGGAAGCACCCGGCACTCCCTCCATCCACCAAATTAAACCCTATTAATGGGTGTATTTGGGGAAATGCTCCCATCACAGCCAGGGTCCTGCTCCGTGCTGTGGTGCTGGTGCTGCTCTGAGGGGCACAAATCCCACATTTTTCTGTTGCCATCACTAGGATTTTCCAGCCATACTGTTAGTGACAGTTCAGCAGTGACACTGATCCCTTTTACATGGTTACAATTTGCAATAACTGGGTGGTTGTGTAGGTTTTGGTTACTGAGCTGCCTTCAAACCTTTCACTTTTCCATTTCAAGGGTGTTGTCCGAGTTCAGCAAGGCCAGGCCGAGCCCGGCTGCCCTGGAGGGACGGCTGCTCCCCAGCGTACTGGGCTGCTCCCCTCGGCCGCCCGCAGGCCCCCCGGCATCGCCCGCCCACCCAGCACCAACCCACGGAACGTGCCAGGAGCCTCCCCCCAGCAGTGCCATCCCTGCTCCATCCGGTGACCCCGCACCCCCCGGCCGTGGGGATGGAGATGCCGGCGGCACGTCCGGAATTCCGGCCCCTCGGGATGGTCCGGGCAGAGCAGAGAGCGGCGGCAGCGAGGGGAGCCCGGCAGTGCGGAGCCCCACAGCCCAGTACCTGCTGTCTCCCCTGCTGGGCTGTCCGGTAGGTGCTACAGCTCCTCCCCATCCCATCTCCTTGGTTTTGTGCCCAGTGGTAAAGGGAAATAAAACTGGGGACAGCTCTGATAGGCACTGCTTTTCTAAAATCAGGGCGTCCCAGAATGGCTTGGGTTGGAAGGGACCTTAAAGCCCATCCAGTGCCACCCCATCCCATGGGCAGGGACACCTTCCAGTAGACCAGGTTGCTCCAAGCCCTGTCCAGCCTGGCCTTGGACACTTCCATGGATGGATTTCTCCAAACTCCCGTCTTCCCTGCCGCTCCCACTTGGTTGTTAGTGATGGTTCCCAGCCCATGGAGCTGTGTCCATGCAGCTGCTTCAAGAGAAACTGGATCAAAGTCAGTATTCCCTGGTGAAACGGGCACCAAAGCTTCTGAAGCCCTGCCTGGCCTGTCAGTCACCCCTCTCCAGGAATGGCTGCAGCAGGAAGTTTTAGGTTTGTTAGGGATATCTGGAGAGGGATGAGCGCTCACACAAATCTGGCCATGGACTGTGTGCAAGTGATAAAACAGCCAGAGTCAAGGTTCTCATGGGGACTTTTCTTCATTTATGGTCCCTGTAAGAGGAGGAAAATGGATTGACTGCGCAGGAAACGAGGTGGTTTCCCAGTGGGAAAATCCTCCTGCAGCACATCTGTTCCCAGAGCGGGGTGGCATTTGCGGGCGTTGGGCCTGAGCAGCGGCGGATTTCCCGTGCTGCCACCGGGAGCTGATCCACATCCACCGGCTTCTGCTTTTAGGAAATTCTTTGAACAGCCCCGTCCTCTGTCTAATTCCTTACTGGCTGTTCCGTCCTGGTTCCCATTGTTTCCATGCTGGTTCCCATCCTTCCCATGCTGGTGAGGGTAGGACACACCTCACACCCCCCAGACCATTTCTCCTTTTACTCTCTGCTCCTCTCAGTTCCCTCCCGCTTATCCCATTTCCGCTGCTTCCTCGTGGCCCGGAGCCAGTTTGACCTAATCTATGTATAACATACTGTGTCAACAGGAAATTCCCCCTGCTCTCCATGACTCATGGAGCAACCTTCGTTCCTGCCCCAGGAGTAATCCGGGAGCCGCCTCCCGTGATCCTCCCGCAGGGTGGTGACAGCTCTTCTGCTGTCACTTAGGTTGTTATTCAAAATAAAAGGCTCTTGGAAGGGGAGTTGAGAGAATGTTCCTGTTGGGATGCAGCCCTGGAAGGGTCTAGGAATGCTGCTCCCTTGTGCCAGGGCACTGAGCTGGGTTGTTATTCCTCCTGGTGTTTGTTCAGGGATCTTGTCCCAGAACCTTGCTCCTTTCAGGAGGAATTTCTTCACAGAAAGGGTGGTCAGGCATTGGCAGGGGCTGCCCGGGGAGTTTTGGAGTTCCCACCCCTGGAGGTGTCCAGGGAATGCCTGGATGTGGCGCTCAGTGCCCTGGTCTGGGTGACAAGGTATGGATCAGGCACAGGTTGGACTCAAAGGGCTTTTCTCCCTTAATGATTCTGTGATTGTTGTAGCCAGAAAAGCTCCTGGAGAAGCTACAGCCACATTTTCTTCTCCCCGCGGGTCTTGTCCCCTCGTAGCACATACAGACAGAGGCTTCTTCTGCCTCCCCTGCCTTATTTTTCCCCTGCATGGCCCAGGCCCCTGTGGCATTCTCTTGTGAGCCTTAGGTTTCTGTTTCACCCTGGACATCTCTGTGCCTCTCCCCATCTCTCTTCTTCCTGGTGCTGCTGCTCCAGATGGGCTCGTGCCCTTCCGTGGCTGGGCTGGAGTTTCATCCCCAGCAGGATCACTCCGTGGGCCAAAGTGTTGTCACTGCAGGGAATGTGCTCTCCTCCCACCATGATTTTAGGGGGAGAGAACTGGTTGATTTGGGGCTTTGTAATCCCACCAGAATACAATCCCAGTATTTTCCAGCTGTTGACAACAGTCCCACAGGTCATTCTCTGATGGGAGGGATCAGGGGAGCCATCCACCTGGGAATGGCCAGCAGAAAATCAGAAAGTCATGGAATGGTTTGGGGAGGAAGGGACCTTAAAGCTCATCTTGTTCCCAACCTCCTGCCATGAGCAGGGACAGCTCCCACTAAATCCCACACATCAGTGCTGGGATTTGGGCTGCGCAGGAGCAGCCCCCAAGGAGGGGTCGCTGTGGTCATGTGTGTTTGAGGGGTACAGGGTGCTTGATGAGCTTAATAATTCACGTATTTCATTTTTTAACAGAAAAGGAAGAGCTGGATCTCTGAAGATGATTTCTACAGACCTTCCCCTGGCGAGAGCAGTGGGAGCACGGCTGACACCAATGGCTTTGGGCCAGAGGGGGACAGTGAGGGGCCAGCCCCAGGGCTCATCAGTGCTCTGGACTTGGAGAGGCTCTCAGTGCCTTCCTCGGACACTGGGAAGCCCAAAACGTCCCCAGAACGGGAGCAGAAGGGCTTCAGCGTGGTGCACCGCAGGCAGATGGGTACGTGCCCCTCCTGCTTCCCTCGTGCTCGGGGGCTGTTCCGGGTGGGCATGGGCTGTTTGGGGAGAGCTGTTGGGAGCTGATGGCAGCACTGGGAACTACAGAAGGCAGCGGAGCAGCTTCCCAAGGCATTGCTGAGCCCAGGGAGGCTCTGGTGGGAAGCATTTTAGGGGGAGAGGGTCTGCCCACCCTGTGGGACACCTTTCCTTTATCCCACTTGTTCCCAGCCTCAAAACCCAAATGCAGGGGGACAGTGACGGAGACCACAGTGATGGAGACCACGGTCCTGTCAGCTCCTGTCCCAGCCCACCATCCACCAGCACCACCTCTCACCCCTGCCATGCCTCTGAGTGCTCGCTTTGAGCCCTCCTTGGCTTTTCTCTCCCCACTGGCTTCCCCTTTCTCCCTTAAACGGAGCCATCTTTTGCCGCAGGTCTTTCCAACCCGTTCCGCGGGCTGCTGAAGCTGGGCAGCCTGGAGCGGCGAGGAGCCATGGGGATATGGAAGGAGTTCTCCTGCGAGCTGTCCCCGCTGGAGCTGCGGCTCTTCCTGGACCACGAGGACCGGATCTGCGTGGAGAGCTATTCCCTGCTGCGCTGCGAGTCCCTGGCGCTGACCCACTCTGACGGCCGCTTCGAGCTGGTTTTCCTGGGCAAAAAGCTCTTCCTCCGAGCCCCTTCCCGGGACGAGGCCGAGGACTGGCTGGACAGGATCCGCGAGGCGCTGCGCAAGTGCCGGCCGCAGCTGGAGGAGGAGGACTGGGAGACTCTGGAGTATGCTGAGGATGGAGGCGAAACCCAGCCCATCCCGGGCAATTCCAGTGCTCTCCAGTACAGTGACGTGCCTGGGAACAGCTTGGACTGGACTCCAGCTCCAGAACCAGAGCTGGATGCAATCAAAGAGGCTGTTCTGTACATGGATGTGGACAAGACCTGGGTCCCTTTTGTTTTTTCCCTGTCTCTAGAAACTCTAAAGTGCTTTAAAATCAGGAACGATGACAAAATTTTAAGCAACAGTTACGGCATAGAGACCATCCAGGACATCCTTCCAGACACCAGCCTGGGGGGGCCCTCCTTCTTCAAGGTGATCACCTCCAAGGCTGTGCTGAAGCTGCAGGCCGAGAATGCGGAGGAGGCGGCCTCGTGGCGGGAGCTGGTCCGAGAGGTGCTCATGTCCTACCTGGAGAGCGCTGAGGAGGCGCTGACCCTGGGGGGCAGCTTGGATGGGCACTCCCAGGTCGTCCTGAAGAACATCGTGAAGGAAAATGGTTTCCTGTTGCAGTACCTGGTGGCCATCCCCATGGAGAAGGGCCTGGACTCGCAGAGCTTCATCTGTGCAGGTACAGAACCATGGAATGGTTTGGGTTGGAAGGGACCTTAAAGCCCATCCAGTGCCACCCCCTGCCATGGGCAAGGACCCCTCCCACTGTCCCAGGTTGCTCCAAGCTCTGACCTGGCCTTGGACACTCCCAGGGATGGGGCAGCCACAGCTTCTCTGGTTCCCCGGGAATCCCAGCAGCACAAGATGCCCTTGGTGGGGCTTCATGTCACCAGTCAGGGACTCCTTTGGTGTCCTGTGGGCACAGGGTGAGCCCCCCGTGCTGAGTCCCCTCCCACCCTGTTAAAGGTGCTCTTGGTACAGATAGTGAGGAACTGGGATGGAAGCAAGGTGGACCAGGAAGCTCAGAACTCTCTTCCTGGGCATTTTGAGGCCCCAGCCTGTGGGGAAAGTGCAATCTGGAGCAGTTTTTCCGGTAAGGCAGCACGGGAGCAGGGATTGCCATGGGTGTGACGGGCTGATTTTGCAAAACAATCATTTACCCTTCCCCTGACGCCTCTCGGCACGCGGGGAGATGCTGGTGGCACCTTCGCTGACCTCCACGGGAGCTGTAATTTGCTCTCTACCTTGCTAAGTTAATTAAATTTCAGATTTCTCTCCTGCTTCAATTATATTTCTTGTATCCTCCAGCAGATTGGGTTTTTTCTTTTAATTTCTCTCCTTTTTTTATATAATTTTTTTTCTGGTCTGTTTGGTCTCTGCCATCCCTTCCAGGCTCTGTCCTGCATCTTCCAGCTTCCCACAGCTGGAAGCAACAAGCCAAAAAGCCAAGTTCCCAGTTTTTCTGTGTAGGTTTTCTTTAGGGATGTGCCTGCCCTGCTTTTACCCCCCCTCCCAGCCTGACACCTGATGTTCCCTTCCATCTCCTGGTAATGAGCAATAAAAGCTGGGTTTTATTATTAATTCAGAAAGCAGCATGTGATCTCCCGGGATATTTTAAGGGGATGAGCTCCAGCTATTCCAGAGTGCAATGGGTGAGGTCGTAAAGCCGTGCTGGGTTCCCCGCTGCTATAATTAAGGGGTTTTGGGGTTAATCCATGCTGACCTCCTCCCTTGCAGATGAGGTTTTGGTACCCAAAGAAGAGGGCTGAGTGAAGGCAAAATAGGGCAGAGCCACTGGTGACGGTGATGGGGCAGCAGGTGGGATTTACATTCTTCCCTAAACCACTGGGAATTCACTTCTCCTAAAAAAAAACCCCAAACAATTGAACCACTTGATGGATGAAAGTGGGTTCAGGGATAGTTCAGCCTCCTTCCTATGGAGAAAAAGTGAAGCAGTAACTGTTGAACCATCATAGTCTTAAATCCATGAGGCTGGAGCTGGGGGCCTCACGTTGATCATCCTGCAGGTGCTTTAGCTCATCTCCCACCCTTCCCAAAACTTCCTTGTTCAATTCCGTGCTGCCAGAAGTCTCTCCCCCGTGCCGGCAGTGGTGGGCCCAGGCTGTGGGGCAGCACAGACCCCTCTCACTCCCTGCTCCCGCAGGCTGCTCCAGGCAGATCGGCTTCTCCTTCGCCAGGCCCAAGCTCTGCGCCTTCTCCGGGCTCTACTACTGCGACAGCTGCCACCAGGACGAGGAGACCGTGATCCCCTCCCGCCTCATCCACAACTGGGATCTGACCAAACGAGGGGTGAGTCCTGCACTGGGTCCACGCGGGGAGCAGGGAAACGCTCCAGCATCCGCTTCCTGAAGGCCCAGCTGGGCATTCCCTGGGGTGGAGGTGCCCACTCCAAACCTCCCTCCAAGCCTCTGGGGCTGCTTCTCGGCCTGTGCCCACCTGTATGCTGTCTCTGTGCCCCAGGTGTGCAGGCAGGCCCTGAAGTTCCTCACGCAGATCCGAACGCAGCCGCTGATCGACCTGAAGCTGGTCAACGAGAGCCTCTACGAGCACGTGGAGAGGATGGGGCGGATCCTGCGCAGCCGGGAGCAGCTGAAGCTGCTGGGGGATTATCTCATCATGTGCCGCAGCGGCGCCCTGAAGGAGCTCAGCAAGCGGTGAGGTCCCTCCCAGGGGGCATTGCGCTCTCCTGACACCCTGGTGGTCTCCTGCTCCCCTTCCTCACCCACCATGGGAGCAGGGAGCGGTGCTGCCAAGGCTCAGGCTGGCTTTTCCCTCCATATCGTCTGCTCTGAGGAGTTCTCCGTGTGTTGGCTGGGTCAGCACTATGTGCTGTGGCTCAGGAAACACCTTCCTGGCTGAGGAGCTTCTGGCTGGACAGGAAACACCTGGGAAAATAGATGAGATATTTATTTTCTTTCTTTTCCCCCCCTTTGAAATGCTCTCACACGATTTCCAGTGGCAGGATTTGGGATGTGAAAATGGGCTCTGCAGTGTTTCACTTCAAGAGGCTGCTTCATCCAGGCTCCTCCTTGCTCTAAAGCTGTTGGAGGTGTGGTGGAAACCATCGACCGCTTCCTCTCTGTGCTTCTTTGCAGGCTTGATCACAGGCATTACCTCCTGGAGTGTCCCCACAAATACAGCGTGGCTGATCTGAGGCAGGTGAGAGCTGTGCATGGTCCCAAAATCACACAATGCTCTGGCTTGGAAGGGACCTTAAAGACCACCCAGTCCCACCCCCTGCCATCCAGTTCCACCTCTCACTAGACCAGGTTGCTCCAAGCCCCCTGGCCTGGTTGTAGGGGTTTTCCTGGTGAAAACACCCCAGTCTGTGGGGACACCACCTGCTGCTCCTTCAGCAGGAGGATTTTCAGTGGGTTTTCAGTGATTCCCAAGCCAGGAGCCCATCGTGGCAGGTTGTGGGTGCTGCTCTCAGCCGTTGGGGTCCCACTGCAGCCTGGGTGTGTGGGGTGGGGGTTGTTTTGGAGGACAGCCTTGCCTTCAGGCGGCAGCCCAAAGCATGGGTGTGACCCAGCAAACCCCGCCGGGGCCGGGCTCCAGGAGCGCTGACCCCTGTGTCCCCCAGATCGCCGACGGCGTCTTCGAGTCGTTCCTGCAGTCACTGCTGCAGTTCGCATCCCACCACGTCTACAGCTGTGACCTGTGCACCCAGCGGGGCTTCATCTGCCAGATCTGCAACAGCAGCAGCATCATCTTCCCTTTTGAGTTTGACACTACCACCAGGTGAGCCAGCCCCCTCTGCCCCGTCCCACGGCAGCCAGGACACCCACGGGCACCCCTGGCTTCCCCCAAGAGCCCAGGCCACCCCCTGCGTCCTGCTCGGGTTCTGTGGTTTCAAGGCACGTGGGGGATTGGAAATGGCTCTCAGGTGGTTGTGCCTCCTCGTGGTGCCCAAGAACTTGTGGTTCCCAAGTCCTCAGCCATGGGGACCGTATTGTGATGCCCTTGTCCTCTTGTGCCTGTGTCCTCAGGGAAGTCACATCGTCATGGTGCCCATGTCCTTCAGGGAGTCACATTTTTGTGGTGCCCATGTCCTTGTGGGATTCATATCCTCGTTGTGCCAATGTCCTCATGGGATTCACATCCTCATGGTGCCCATGTCCTTCAGGGAGTCACATTTTTGTGGTGCCCATGTCCTTGTGGGATTCATATCCTCGTTGTGCCAATGTCCTCATGGGATTCACATCCTCATGGTGCCCATGTCCTTCAGGGAGTCACATTTTTGTGGTGCCCATGTCCTCGTGGTGCCCATGTCCTTGTGGGAGCCATGTCCTGGTAGTTCCCCCATGCTTGTGGGACTCATCGTGCCCACCTCCTCATGCCTGTGTCCTCATGGGACCCGTCAGCCCCAGGATGCTCCAAAGCAAATCTGCTCTTTGGGGCAGGAGAAGAGTGTCCTCCCAGAGCCAAGATGTCACCGAGAGAGGTGGCTTTGCAGGCTGAAGATGCAGAGCCACCAGCACCTCACAGTCAAAGGCCTCGCTGGGTGCCAGGGCAGCCAAGGGGCTGGAGAGAGGAGGAGGAGGAGGAGGAAGAGGAGGAAGAAGGTGCTCCATGTCCCTGTCTCACTCACCTGTCCAGTGCCTCTCCCATTCGGGGTCGGTCTGACCCCTTGCAGGGGCTGCAGGAGGGAAGGGGAAGCAGCAGGGGCATTGTCCTGCATCCCCCTACAGCCATGGAGGGAAGGAAGGACACATGGACATGGATTTCACAGAATCCCAGAATGATTTGTGTTGGAGGGACCTTAACAACCACCCATTCCCACCCCTGCCATGGGCAGGGACACCTTCCACCATCCCAGGCTGCTCCGAGCCCTGTCCAACCTGGCCTTGGGCGCTTGCAGGGATGGGGCAGCCACAGCTGCTCAGAGATGGATGGGGGGCAGCGCTGTGGGATGTGCTGGGAGAGGCTGAGGATGTTCCCAGCAGGAGAGGGGTGATGCTGGCTCTCACTGGGGTTTTCCCCTCCCCACAGAGCTCCCATCCCTCATGGGCAGGGACCTGTCCTGCACTGGGGTCATCTGTGGGTCGGGATGCAGCAGCTGGACAGAAGTTGGAATCAGGGTGAGGATGGTGCTAGATGGGAGTTCTACCCCCACCACCATCAGGGTTTGCTAAAGAAGTCAAACCCTCCCAGCCCAGGTGCCTGCTCCATTGTAGGTGGAGATATCCACATCTCCGTGGTTGTGTCATAGAATTGTGGAATCATTCCAGTTGGAAAAGCCCTGTAAGATCAAGTCCAACCATTCCCCCCAGTGCCACATCCACAGGGTTTTTAAATCCCTGCAGGGATGGTGACTCCACCACTGCCCTGGGCAGCCTGTGCCAGAGTTGGACAACTCTTTCAGTGAAGAAATTTTCCGTAGTATCCAACCTAAACCTTCCCTGGGGCAACTTGAGGCCATTTCCTCTTGTGCTGTCTTATCCTATTTGGCATTGAGCACAGTCCTGGCAGAGAGATTTCACAGACTGATGGGCTGCATGGCCTCACTTTGCCTGGCAACCCCTAAAAGTGAGCAACAGCACCCAGAACCTGCAGAAAATACCGAGGATACCGGGATCCGGGGGTGCTCCATGTGTTACAGGCCTGCAAGTATTTCCGTGGAGGCGGAGCAGCGCTGCTCGCTCCCCTCCCTGCCACGGGGACAGCGCTGAGCTCATTATCGAGGACAACAACATCCCCAGGGGACCGATTTTCCCTGGAAAAAGAGCAGCCGGGCTCTGGAAAGTGCTGGCTCGCAGAGCTGAGCTGGCTGACGGCCGGCCGGAGGTCTCGTGTCCCGTGGAGCCGAGCTCTGAAGTTTGTTGACGTCTTCTTTCTTTTTCACCCTGACGTGCTCCGTTGTGCAGCAGGAAAGCAGCTCAGCCGACATCCTCGCGGAGTTAAACGCGGCTTCCTGCCCCTCTGCCCGCCCCGGGGCCGCCGGGTCACAGCGGCACTCGCTGCAGGATGTGTCTGCAGAGCCTCAAACAATGACCCCGCCAGCGCAGGACCCCCTGCTCCGGCAGCTCGGGGGGAGGTGGAGGCAGGAGATGCCACGTCTCACTCGGAACCACACCGGGTAAAACCCGGCTTCCCAAATCCCCCCGTGCCTGGGGAGCAGCCGCCACCAGTGCTGATCTGGAGAGGCCACATGGAAGTGTATTCCAGTGGGGAAATGCGTATTTCCCATCCCAAATCCCGCCCGTCCATGTACGAGCCTTTCCCTGTCCTGAGTCCCTCAGGGTTTGCAGCTCCTCTCCAGAGCAGGATTTGACCCCAGCTGAGACATCGTGGTCCCTTTCCTGGCACTGCTGGGTGTTTCTCTGCCCCACTCCCACTCATCCTTTGGGGAATTAAGGTGTTTGGTGCTCTTCACACATGGATTGTGCACCAGGTATTTGCACACTGAAGGTAAATCTGCCTGCCCTGCTGGCATGTGGCTGAGCCACATTTTGTTGTCACTGAGGAGATGGGGATCACAACCCAAAAATTGACCTCAGCCCTCATAGCGGGGACATTTCTGCAGTGAAACTCCTGCTCGAGCTGGGGTCCCCCACAGGCTGTCACATTCCTGCTGCTGCTGAGCCAGATCAGGGAGCTCCGACAGCTCCATGGAGCCGCCTGCTCAAGGACATCTAATGGCTGCTTGTCCCTTCCCTGCAGCTCCACTGTCCCCACAGTGTCCCTGCCACATGTGGGTCCCGCTGTCAGGGTGGGGGTCTCCCACCCCAGCCGTGACAAGCAGAGGGTCCCCAACAGCAATGCTTCACAAGGATTGGGGTGACAAGATCGGTGTCAAGGGGTCACTGTCACAAGGGTCGATGTCCAGGGTTTGGTATCACAGGGTTGCTGTCTCAGGGT
>VZTX01025478.1:308-16622 GCA_013400915.1 Pardalotus punctatus
TCGTCCCTTTTTGCTGGGGCCTCTTCCCGGCTTTACCTTTGCAGCCCTCCATGGGTACCCTGTTTTACCTGTGCTACCCTCCATGTTTGGAGGAGTAAACCTGTGCCCTCCCAGGTTTACTCCCCAAAGTTCCCATTGTACTCACCAGTGAGATTTTCAGTGGTCCTCCCTGCGGACTCTTCACAGAGCCCCGTGCTCCGCTGCTCGTCTGTCTCCTGAACAGTCCCAAGAGCCAAATCAATCGCCCGGTGCCAGCCACCGCCAAGGGGAGCTGATCACCGGAACTGGGTGAGGCACCTTCAGCTCCACTCGCTGCAGGCCACCCTGGACAGTGGAAGGATCCTGGACAAGCCCCCACTTGTCAGGAAAATTAATCCACAAGCACCAGAAGTTTATGTCCAAAAAAGAGACAGAGGAGTCCTGTAGGCTTTATTTGAAGAAAGGGAGAGGTCATGGACTTTTCCCATGGGGTCTCTCGAGTTGCTAGAGGGCGCAGCCTCTTTTTATCCTGATTTCCTGGCCACAGGTTCCATCTCTCTTTCCTCATTGGCCGAGGTACTCGAGAGGTACAGGCTTCCCAGATTGCCTGATACAGACCCCCTTCTAATGTACATTCACACCCCACACTTTGTTTTCTTTGTGTCTCTGTTCCTTTTCTCTACGTCCAGGGATTTAACTCATCCTTGGGTGAGTAACAGTCTGTGTCAATTAATGGAATTCCTATGGAATTTATGATTCCTCCCATTGCTTCTTTCACCTGTCAGTATCTGGCCTTATCTGTCAGCAGGCCTCACAGTTTGTAAAGACATCTCCCTCTTGTTCTTTTCATTCACATCTGTTTGGAGCTCCAGCACCTCCTGGAAAATCAGCACAGCCCATTCCCCTGAGGACAGTCTGCTCACAGAGCAGGACAGTCTCTTTTGGAATACTGGAATAATGTGTACAGTCACGGTAGCCCTAATATAACAAGGACATGGAACTCTTGGAGCATTCAGGTGAAGCTGTGAAGTTGATAAGGGGACTAGAGCATCTCCCCTGTGGAGAAAGAAAGTTCGGGCTGCTCAGCCTGGCAAGAGAAGGTTGTGTGGAGACCTCACAGCACTTTCCAGTATCTGAAGGGGCTGCAAGGGAGCTGGAACAGGACTCTTCACTGGAGTGACAGGATAGGAGGGAATGGCTTCAAACTGAGAGTAGGTTTAGATTGGATATCAGGAAAAAATTCTTTGCCTGTGAGGGTGGTGAGGCTCTGGCACAGGTTGCACAGAGAAGCTGTGGCTGCCCCGTCCCTGGAAGTGTCCAAGGTCAGGCTGGATAGGACTTGGAGCAACCTGAGATAATGGGAGGTATCTTTGCCCACGGCAGGGTGTTGGAAATAAGTGATCTTTGAAGTCTCTTTCAACCCAAACCATCCTGTGATTTTTCTGGGAAATGTTGGTCATGTCTACTGAGCTGGTGGTGGGATTCTCCTGGGCACGTTTGCACTCAGTCTCTTGCTCAACCTTACAGGGTCTGAACTGCCAGCCCAGCCCTTCAGGAACATCAGGGAAAGGGCTCACAGGAGTAAAACATTTGGAGATTTCAGGAGGGAAATGCAGGGGAGAGCTCTGAAGGAAGAACGGCTTTTCTTGAGTGTAAAAAGTGAGCAAAACCATTTTCCTTTACTGAACAACAGAAGAACTTCCCAAAGTAACTTTGTACTTTGGGGACCTAAGGTTTTCTGCATCAGAGACTTCTCAGCTGAAGTTCACGAAGCTCCCTCTAGGAGAGGGTAAGATTTGGGTCTTGTGGTCATTCTTTGCTCCTGATAACCCTTTACTTTCTTTTTAGTTTAGGGATGCATTGACCTAAGTAACAAATTAGAGTTTGTTATGTACATTTTAATGTGATGTAGGCAGTTTTGATGTTTTGCAATGCATGTGGGATAAAATTGCCTGATTATATAACAGGTGAAAACTCAGATCTGAGCTTCAAGAATTGGGTTTTCCCAGAAATGCTACTTCGCCCTTTAGCAACATGAAACATTGTAGGCATACAGGGAGTTGTGCGTGCATCTGTTCTTGTGTCACACCCCGAGCTGTGTTTGTGTAGCTGGGGTCTGGAGGAGAGGGAAGATCTGTGCTGCCCACTGCTCATTTTTCAGTCAATATACTGGTGCTCAGGTGGACACTGAACTAGAGAGAAGCCCTGTGGCAGCCTGTACCGTTCTCTGACGCATCCATACACTGTCTCTTCACCCCATCAGCACATCCAGAGATGGGTCTCCACCTCAGCTATTTCCTTTCCTGCTTGCACTTGGCATCAGAGGGGCACCAGGCCTGAGCCAGGCTTTGTCTGCAGCCCTTGCTCCAGGTCCCCAGAGTGTGACATGGTGACTCTTCCTTCATTGGTGTTAATTGCTCCCATGTCATCTACATGGAAAATTCTCAGCATTCTTCCTGCTCTGTATTTAGATGGGATTTATTTTGGTCCATCCTGCTTTTCCTTTAACTGTGCCACCATAGTCTAGGGCCAAATCGCCGTTGCTCTGTTCAGTCACAAGAGCAGGGTGCCCCTCATGGGTGCCTGGGACAACCAGCTCTGTGTCACTGGTGCCACCAGTCCCTTTGGGCAGTTTGGCCCTGCCCAGGGCAGTGCTCCCCGTACAGTCCCCTCCTTCATTTGCAGCCTGGCAACTGCTCTGCAGTGGCACGTCCCTGTGGATCTGTGGTGTGGGGCCAGGCCAGCATTCTCATAATTTGATGTGTCCTGAGCTGGTCCATCCCTGGTGGCAGCTTGCAGACATCATGGTGTGTCCCCAGCAGAGTTCAGGGCTGAGCCATCCGCTGCCATTCCCAAGCACCAGCGTCTGTTGGTGGGTGGCATGTTCCATGTGTGGTGTGGGACTAAAGAAGCAGTGTTTTATCATAGGGTGGTCCTTGTTTTCCTGCAAGGTGACTCTGATTTCATGGTGGGAAGGTACCTACCAGCTGTGGAATCTTCTATTGCCAAAATGCTTGTGGGCAGTGACCATGTGCCTCATGGAGAGTGACAGTGGTCCACAGTGTCCTGCAGCACGGGGGCCATTGATGGAACCATAGAACTCTGAGTGGTTTGGGTTGAGAGGGACCTTCAGAGGTCACCTAGTCCAGCAATTCCTGCTACTCACTAGACCAGGTTCCAAGCCTCATTCAGCCTGGCCATAGACACTTCCAGGGATGGGGCAGCCGCAGCTTCTCTGGGCAGCCTGTGCCAGTGCCTCACCACCCTCATTGTAAGCAATTTCTTCCTTAAATCTAATCTAAATCTACTGTCTTTCAGTTTAAAACCATTGTCCTTTGTCCTGTCACTCCAGGCCCTGGTGAAAAGTCTTTCTGACTTACTTACAAGCCCCTTTTAAATACTGAAAGGCCAGAATAAGTTCTCCCCAGAATCTTCTCTTCTCAGGCTGAACAGCCCCAGCTCTCTCAGTGTGTCTCCATAGCTGAGGGGCTCAAGCCCTTGAAGAATTTCTGTGCTCTTCTCTGGACTTGTTCCAGCAGCTTCACACCCACTGCTGCTGCTGGAGCCAGGAAGGCAGGAGGAGCTGCTGGTGCCTGGCAGGAGGGGTTGGAGGTGAGAGGATGCACTGAGGGGAGGCAGAATGGGTGTTGCAGGACTGCAGTCCCAGCAGAATGGTAGGGGGAGAGCCCCATGATCTGGGTCCTGAATCCCAGGAATGCTGGAGGGTCTCTAGGCAAACAAGGCTGCTGAGTTGACCGGTAATCTCCTGAAACATCCAAGAACATTCATATTCTGAGTGTTTGCTGCTTATCAAACCATCCTCCCTTCAAATAAGCAAGTAGCAGGGACTGGGAATGTACATTTTCCATTCAGATCCTCCTACAAAGTTGTGGGGAAGTTGTCATTGTGTTTCTGTTCCCTTTCTGTAAAGGCATGGATGCTCTATTAGCCCCTGCTTCCTCCCCAGCTGCTCTGGCAGTCTGTTGTACCCACTGTGGGAGTCTGGACAGCCCAGTGAAGGCAGGAGCTGGCTGGGAGCAGGCAGCAGCACGGGTGGACCTGCAGTGTAAATGTGATAGCTTTTGACTGAGTTACAGGAAGAGCATGTGAAGGGCTGATGGTAGGTTTAAGAGAGTTGAATTTTAGTCATTTGGTTATTTTGCCCTCCCATCAGAAGTGCTGAAACATCCATCCAAGTCATGAGAGGAATAACTGATGTGTGAGCTTAAGCTGAATGAAAACCACAACCAAAGGATAAAAGAGCAAAGGAAAGGGCAGAGCTAGGAGGATGAGATAGGCAGAATGTTCTGGGTGTGGCCTTGGAAGCCACCTTGGTTCAAAGCAGATGCTGTAACTGAGGGTGAGTGTGATAAAACATATTAGTGCCCCTGGGAAGGTCATACCCCATATATTGAGGAATAATGGACACAGGGAGGCTCTAGGAAAAGCTTCAGAGCCACTGAAGATTGGCAGAAACTTCTCCCTCCTGTCTGTGGGTGTGCATGGCCTGGGCAGGTTTCCTTGGACAAGGTGCTGGTGGCTGAGGGAAAGGGAGAGGTCTGGAAGCAGCCACAGCTTGGGCAGCCACATGTGGGTGGTGGTTGCAAGGAGGAGAGCTGGGAGCATGGCAGAGTAATCAGAAATGCCCTGAGGCATTCCCATGGGGATTGGGAGGTACCCTGGCAATGTGGCAGTCTGCTCGGGTGGTGGTCCACTGGAGTGTTGAGGTTGCACTGAAGGACCTGGTTCATTGCATGGCACTTTTCAGCTGCATCTGCCATGAAATGGTATTAAAATGTAGCCTACAAAGCAACCAGGGCTTTCAGAGTATTTCCTGTACCCTCTAATTTAGACTTTATTGCAATTCAGTTATCTTTATTATTGTTGTAGTCAAAACTGAATGAGACCCTGTTTCTTTTGATGGGTTAATTATTACACTTTTAACTAAAGAAGGCAGACTGAGGTTTCTCATAAAGATGACATGCAAGACATAAAGATGGTTTTTCTTGCTAGTTCACTTCTCTGGGTAACTTGCTCTTAAGGTGAAAATCACCCATGTCGAGCTCAATATTGCTTTCTATGAAAGATATTTTGGATGTCTTAAAGCCTTGTAACATCACAGTTGCCTTCAAGGGATGACCAAAACCTTGTTAAGAGGAGCTTTTCTTAAAGCACATTGTTTTTAATAGTTTCTTAGGTTTGGCAATCAGCAGCTGGTTTGGCAGAAGAGTTCTGGTAGATGCTACTAAGCCTCACATCTCCAGGGTGGTGGATGAGATGTTGATTCCAGTTCTTATGATCCCTTGGGAACAATTTGGCTGTGAAAACAGAGAAAGTGAGACTTTGGGTTAAAGAAATCCAAAAACTGAACAAAACTAAACAAATGAGACAGTCACAATTATTCAAGGTGTTTGTGCAAAAGGAAAAGAAACTTGAAGCGTTGGACTATGATAAGTTGCCATTTCCAATCACCTTTTAACACTATGCCTCCATAAAATCAGTGTTTTAAGTGATTCCTTAAGCTGTTTCTCTGTGGGGGTGGATGGCTGCCCTGACCACGAGTTTGCCTCTGGAGCTGTGCCAAGCTCTGCCCCGCAGGACAGACTCAGAATTCTTAGTAAGTTTGCAGATGCTTCTTGTTGCTTCCTGCATGGCACAGAGCTTGACTGGTCCTTCTTCCTGTTTCAGCCGGAAAGGATAGATCCCAGCGCATCCAGGCAAGGCTACGACGTTCGCTCAGATGTCTGGAGCTTGGGGATTACATTGGTAAGTGATCTTTGCAGCCTGGGTGCGCTGTGCAGCGTGGAGCTGTCACACGTGGGCAGCACAGCCCAGCTCCTTTGTGTGTTGTGGTTGACGTGGCACTCCCTGGCTCAGGAACAGTCTGAATGCTTTCCAGGTAGACGGCTCTCCTGAGCCCCTGCAGATGCATTTGGCTGCAGCTGTGTTTTGCAGAGAGCAAGATATGAGCATGGAAGAGGTGTTGGATTGTAAATGAATTTTGTGTTCAAAATCTGAGATGAGGAGGGGTGCAGAGCTGAGCACCCACCCTTGTGTGAATAAGCCTCTGACAGCCCTGGCAGCTGCTGTGCTTTGGCTGCACAGAGACTTTAATTAATCCTGGATTCTGGAATTCTGATTCCTCACTGGCTTAACCACATCACTGCTAGCTGCACACATTGCTGCAATGAGAAGCTCTTACTTTCTCCAGGTTGTGAAGCAGAAGAGAAAGTAGAAGCAATAAGTATGAGCCAATGGCTTCTGTTTTCACCAATGTTTAAAAAAACCCATTTTCATTATCCTGTGAGGAGCAGGGAGTTGGATTCAGGGATCCTTACGGGTCTTCTCCAACTTGAGATATCACATGATTATTCTCATTATACATGTTCTCTATTGGTTGTTAGGATGCTTGGGAAGGGCCTGGAGGATTTTACTCTCCTGTATTGGTTTGTTTTATGGTCAGTGGAGGAGCAGGCATGGCCAGCACAGAAGCATGGCCTGGTCAGGGTAAATCTGGCCATGCTCCTCACACAGGCAGCAAAACTTACTGCTGGGTAAAACCTTCCCTCTCCTTAGAATCATATAGGGAATAGGAGGAAGAATCTCATCTCAGTCTTCCTTCTGGAGGGGTTCAAGGTTGTTCAAGGTCGTTGCAGACATTTTCTTGCCCTGACTGAACTTACCTGATGTAAACTTGCCTGGTGCTGTTGCTGTCTCCCTGCAGTATGAGCTGGCCACGGGGCGATTCCCCTACCCCAAGTGGAACAGTGTATTTGACCAGTTGACACAAGTAGTGAAAGGAGACCCACCACAGCTGAGTAACTCAGAGGAAAGGGAGTTTTCCCCAAGTTTCATCAACTTCGTCAACTTGTGGTAAGTGTGTGCTGCTGAAAACACTTGGAGTTGGCTTGTTTTGTTGGCTGGTATTTGGCAAGGGTCGTGTGTCCAGCACTTCCTGGCTTTTTTTCACATTCCTGCACCAGCATAAGGGTGAGGACCTCTCACATTTTAGTGGTCTGGAGGTGATGGGGGATTTGTCTGGGTTGGGACTGAAGGGCAGACCTTGGAAACTGCTCTTCAGGAACGGAATTAGGAGAAAACCTCTGACGGCTGTGCTAGAGAGAGGCATGGTAAGGAAGGGGGTTTCCATGGCAGGAAGTTTGTGTGCCCATGTAAGGCCCTGGCCTGTGCATCCCATTCCTTGATGTGACACAGGCTTGGAACAGACCTGCTGTTTGCCCTTTCTTCTGCAGGCAGAAGCCAGAGACACCTGGCAGTAGTGTCCCATGGTCGGGCAGAGAGGATCTGTACTGTCCTTTTTCCTGATGAGGCCAGGAACCTTCCTGCCCTGTCCTGCTTAACACAGAGACTGCCAGCACCCATGGCAGTAGCTTGCTGAATTGTTGGCTTCATGTCTTGTGTCAATCATATGCTGAGATCAAGACTAGAGATGGTTTCCCACAGGCAGGGCCTCTGCAGCGTGGTCAGCCTCAGCTGGAGGGTGTGTGGTGCTGCACAAGGGGCTCAGGGCAGTCACAGAGGCATAGAATGGTTTGGGGTGGAAGGGACTTTAAAGCTCATCCAGTTCCAACCCCCTGCCATGGGCAGGGTCACCTTCTACTATCCCAGGCTGCTCCAAGCCCCAGTGTCCAACCTGGCTTTGACACTTCCAGGGATCCAGGGGCAGCCACAGCTGCTCTGGGCAGCCTGTGCCAGGGCCTCACTACTCTCACAGGGAACAGTTTTTTCCTAATACCCCATATAAATGTACCAAATTTCACTTTAAGACCTTTTCCCCTTGTCCTGTCATTTCATGCCCTTGTTAACAAGCCCCTCTCCAGCCTTCCTGTAGGTCCCCCTTAGGCACTGGAAGGGGCTCTAAGGTCTCCCTGGAGCCTTCTCTTCTCTGGGCTGACCAGGTCAGTTTGTACATCCAGCCCATTTGCCCCTCCCAGAGCTGCTGCTCTGGGACAGCCACAGCACACAGTGCATGGGGCAGGTTTCAGTCTAATTTGGGGTTTTGTTTAGCCAGGTTTTGTAAATAATCTTGTTTCTGCCTAGAGTATTTATGGTGTCTTCACAGCCATACTGTAATAAATATTTCTCTTAGTAACCTTTAATTAAGTGCAAACAGTGACCTTGTGGGGTTGCTAAGCTGGCAGGTGATGCTCACAAAGGCTGTGTGGTAGCTGATGGCATAAACACCCCACAAATGTAGATCTAAGAATCTCCTGGGTTTGTGTATTCAAGAGTCCGGAAAAATGCCAAACGAGAGTCCTGCAGTATTGCTGGCAGGATAGACCAGTGAGGAAAGGATATTTTCATAGAATCATGGAATCACAGAATAGTTTGGGTTGGAAGGGATCTTAAAGCTCATCTCGTTCCATCCCCTGCCATGGGCAGGGACACCTCCCACTATCCCAGGTTGCTCCAGGCTCTGTCCAGCCTGGCCTTGGACACTTCCAGGGATGGAACACCACAGCTTCTCTGGGCAAGAGACATTTATTTAACATTTCAATAATGTTTAAAGGTTTCTGGTATTCCTTTCAGTGCTATGAATGCCTTGGTGGAGCATTCCCCCCTTCACCCCACCTTCCTGTGTTAGATGTTTCTCTGGAGTCCCTTTCCTTGAGCTGCTGCTTACAGTGGTTCAGCTTTTGGCTCCAGAGTCTCCAGCGCTGTGCCTGGCTCCAGCTAGCAGCCCTGAGCTCCTGAGCATCAGGATCCTGGGAACCAGAGTTCCTACACAGGAGCTGTAGGGCTCCTGATGCTGCTGGTGGCCCCTCCAGGCATGTGGCTTCACGTTGAACTGGAATAGGAAAAAGGGATTTCTTGGAGTGTTTTAGCAAGGTGTGCATTGACATTTCAGAGCAGAGCTCAGTCTGTGAGCTCCAGTCCTGCCTTGTTGCCTTAAAAACAGTGGAGGAGCAGATTGGAGCCCCCAGAGAGCCTCGCTGGGATCAGGAATTGCTGTTGGGTGGCAGAAGCCTGGAGAGGGCTGTGTGTGCCCAGTCACTGTGTTTGTGCTCTCTCTGCCCTGCAGGCTCTGTGGGCAGGTCATGGGCAGGGTTGACCTTCAGCTGCTCCAGTGGATGAAGGCCACACTGTCGTGGTGCTGGAGCTGGAGCAAGACCCAGCTGGAGCCCCTGGGGATGGAAATGCAGCTGTTGGGAATTAGAGTGACTCCCCTTGTTTGGGAAAGGTGCCACATCCACCTGTTCCCTTCCCAGTGGCTCTTGGGGCAGGGGCTGCAGTCTCACTCTCACCCAGCCCATCTCCTCTCCCCTGTCATGTTTCTGTGACAGGGCTTTGGTGGCCTTTGCTGCCAGTCACTGTCCCTGCACTGTGCCGGGCCAGGAATCAGTGGGTGTCCAGGTGCCAGCAGAGCCTCACAGGAGGGGACACTTTCCAGCTGCTCATGGGCAGCCATGTTACCTCTCTGGTCCCTTCCCAGTGGCTCTGGCCTGCGTGGTGCTGGATGTGCCATCAGTGCTGGGGTTGAGCCAGGTGGGCTGTGGCTGTCTGCTGTCAGGCACAGCCCCAGCCACTGCCTGCACAGCTGGGGTGGCTGCGAGGGAGGGAGGGAGGTTATTCCTGTGCTCACTCACAGGGAAAGGATGGGTTTTCCAGAAAACCAAAGGTGGCGAGTCCCTCTGTGACAGCATCATGTCCTCTAACAGTTTGTATTTGATGTCTGTAACAATTTCCCTGATCCCATGTTCTCCTAATTCTCTTTATGCTTTCTTTAGCCTTACAAAGGACGAGTCCAAAAGGCCAAAGTACAAAGAGCTTCTGGTGAGTTCTCAGCGCCGGCTGGGTGGCTCTGCTGGTCACACAGCAGGGCTAGACTATGGTTTGCTTTTCTGTTGTTGGTGGGATTTGTGGAAGGAGGTAGAGAGGTCAGGCAGACAGGCTTCAAGATGGCGAAGAAGAAGGATTTATTTACAAGAAGTTCTTTTTATACACAGTAATAAACAAGTGTCTATTGGCCAAAGACAATCCACCCCCAAAGACCTATTGGTCAAGACTTGTACAACATCTAACACAAAACACAGAGATTAAGAAAATACAAGAAGTACAGTTTATCTATATTCTCCATGAGAGAAAGGAAAATTCTAGAACAGTGCAACTACACTATAGACTGCATGTCCCAGGTCGCTTCTCACCTTCTCAGGCCACCAGGGTGGGGTGTTCATCTCCACAGCTGGAGGAGCACCACCTCCATGCCACTGCCTCTGGCCTGCGGTGATGACCGAGACCGTGGGTGTCCGTACAGCAAGGCAGGGAGTCAGCAGGGGAGGTGTCCTGTGGCCATGGATCAGGGTCCCTGCAGTGGGACCAGGGAAATGCTCCCTTTGCTCGAGGTGCTGATCCCATGCTAGAGCCCTGCCAGGTTGCTGGCCAGCACTGTCATCTGTCAGTGCCTCCAACACAGCTCACAAGGGGCTGGGCTCAGGCAGAAGTGAGATCTGAAAGAGCAGAGCCTTGCAGTTGGGCAGCAGCAGGCCTGTCTATGGTGGGGGTGTCGAAGGAGAGATGGCAGCAATGCTTTTGGCTTGGATCAGTCACGTGTGGCAGCTGTGCACCTAGAAGGAGTTCTACAGCCAGCCCTGGGTCTGTAACAGTGGGGTTTCACATCACCTGATGGGACAGGAGTTTGCCTGGTGTCCTGCCCCAGAAGCTCCCTGATGTTAAATCCCAGCTTGTTGGGGAAGATGAAAACCATTACACCAGCTGCTCTCCTTTGGGTCTGACCAGTGCTGCCTGCTGGGCAAAGCAGAGGGTCAGGAGAGTGGGGCTTGGGTTTGACCTCTGCAAGCCACCCCATGTCACTCCTGTCACTCTTCCCACTGTGATAAGGCTGAGCATGAAACCTCTCTTGAAAGAATTTCAGTAAATGTCAGTGCTACAGAGGAGCTGCTTATCCTGCACCCTCACTGCCTCCTGTCCATCAGCTCTGGTGCTTGGGAGTCCTGTCCTACCTCAGTAACCTCCCACCTCCATTAACCTCCCACGTTAAAGAGATGGATTCCCAATGTGGAAAAGCCATGGACCAGGCTGTGTCCTGGTGTCCTGCAGCCACCACAAAGCCGTGTTCTTGCATCAGGCAGATTCAGCTGCTCAGTTTTTATCTGACGAGCACATGCTAGGAGAGCGACCATAACGTTGTTAACAGTTTTTTATCTGATTTCAGAAACATCCCTTCATCCTGATGTATGAGGAACGCACAGTGGATGTTGCATGCTATGTTTGTAAAATCCTGGATCAAATGCCAGCAACTCCCAGCTCTCCAATGTACGTGGATTGATACTGCTGCTACATCAAACTCTAGAAAAAGGGCTGAGAGAAAACAAGCTGTAAAGGATTTTCATCACATATTGCAGTGTTTTTAATGCTCGCCCAGACACCATGTGCAATAATATTGGTGTTATTTCCATCCTGTCTGTATACTGTTGTCACATATAAAGTGCATCCCTGTAATACCTGATCACACAGTGTTAGTGTTGGTCACAGAGAGACCTCATCTTGCTCTTTTGTGGACATATTCATGAAATGTGGAAATAAGTACATTTATTTGTTGACTGTGATTGGATAGCACCTAAAATTCATTTCTAGACTCAAAACTTGGAGACTTCTCAGCAGCTACTGGAAAGATTTTTCTCTCAAACTCTTCCAATTATTGTTTCAAGTAATAATAAAAAGCAAACAAGCAAAAGTTAGGCGTTGTCTGTCTGAACATTAAGAGACTTTGCCTGGAGGGAGAAGAACTTGCTTAACCAACAAGATGCTTTGCCTTCTGGAGCTGGAAAGGCAAAGGAGAATTTTATTCTTCACAAAGTGCAATAGATTTACTGCTATGAAATTCTGTTGCTTTACAGTCGCAGTGTACTTTCTGGGGACAGTGTGCTCAGCTGAACTTCCTGTTAAAGAGAGATCATGTTAAATATAGTGAATATGTCTTTACCAAAAATATGTTGTGTTGAAAGAGGCTAACATTAAAATATTGAGATGGGACATAATGTATTCTTCCTCCTTTTACCAAGCCAGCCACTCTTCACTCTTAACTAGGTGTCCTGTAAATTGTTACCTGGTAAGATAAGACCTTTGATCTCTAGAATTATTAAACTACTTGATTGAATTTAACTTGCTTGTTGACCTGGTTTATAGTGCACAGACCACGCACTGGCTTTGCTTTGCCCTCACCCAGTGCCATCCACAGAGGCTGCTGCTGCATTAATGGTCCACCAGCTGATGGCTGTGAATTCTGGCCAGTGTTTCTCATGTTCCTGCTGTCCCCAGCCTTGGTGCTCATGCCTTTGGCCCAGCCAAGCTCTCCCAGCCCCATGTCCCTCACAAGTCCAAACCTCAGCTCTTCCTTCTCACCACTGCAAGCAGGATGGAGGGGTGGCCCTGGCTGCCACGGGCCTCTGTGCTTGTCACGCCCTGCTGAGCTTGCTGGAGATTTTTCACCACCACCTGGATATTGAACCTCTTCTGTGACCTCCATAGCTCCTGGTGCTGCCCCTGCAGCAAGTCTCTCTGAGACTGTTGGGTGCAGAAGGAGATGAGGTGGAGATGAAGGAGCATCTAACTCCTCTCAGCCTGCCCAGCAAGGCCAGGGAAGCTGTCATCTTCTGGTCCATTTGTAAGTGAAACAGCACATCAGGCTTTTCTGTTTAACTGACAAATTTTTCGAAGATTAATTTTTCCTCAAAACTTTTTCCCCCAAATATTGCAGTTTTGAGGTGTTTAGTAGCACATCAGGGATAAGATGGAGGCTGCAGGGTCTCTGCTTTCCATTTTGAGCTGTCTGGTTTAGGTGTTTGATAGGACTTCATCAGTGTTAGAGCAACCTCCTGCCAGAGCTTGGCCGCAAGCCCAGACCCAGGATGCAGTGGGAATGAAAACACCGTGGTGCTGGCAGGATCCCAAGGAAGGTCTTCCCATGCCCAACCAAAGCTACCGCGTGCAAACCGATGCAGAGCGCAGAAGAGCAGCGAGTCCCAGCTGGGAGGAGAGCCCAGGCCCTGCTCTGGGACAGCGGGTGTTTGTTGGCTGCGAAGGTGACGTGTGCTGCTGGCTGCCAGAGCCGCTCCTGCTGGCACCGAGGCTGGTGCTGGTGTGAGTCCAGGGCATCCTGTGCTCCTGCCTTTCCTGGATTGTGTTCCTCTTGGGCTACTCCTCAGGCAAGGCAGCCACCAAAATCTTCCCAAAACAGACAAGGCAGAGGTTTCTGCAGTAGCCGCTCATTCGTGCCAGCTCTGGTGCTGGTCCACAGATAGTGACCACTATCTGGTTCAGAGATCCTGTGAAAGGATCAGTTAGACCCGTATGTGGCGTGTCTAAAGCAGTCATTCTGTCCCCGCCCTGAGGGTCTTTCTTGGGCAAATCCCCACAGAGCTGTGATTCCTCTCTCCACCCTTCAGCCCCCAGAATGGGACTGCAGGCACTCCAGGTCTTGAGGGGTGCTGGCTGGGGGGTCGAAGAGACCCAGATCCAGGAAGGGCTGCCCCTCCCTTTGGCTGTTAAAGTCTTGACACTTCTCCCTAGTGACAAGGAACCCAAAAACCTTTCAGAGGGCCAGCACAGATGGATCACTCCAAAACACACGTGACTGCCTTGCTCTGCCCTGTCAGGATGGCTGAGTCCATGCTGTAGTGCTGAACCCATCTCTAGCAGCAGGACCAGTTTGCTGCTAGGAATGGAAATGCAAAGCTTTGAGCTGCCAGTGACAGAGAGGGGTGAGATGCTGTTGCCTGGTGGCTGTACAGGACAGGTTTAGCCTATTCAACATAGATTATTATAAATGATTATGAGTGCACCATTTATTGCAATGTATCTTTATTAAAAAAAAAAAAAAAGAAAAAAGGTGTATAGTGTTCAGAAGCTGTGAAAATAGTGTAAGAACTGTACATTGTGAATCCTGGTTATTTTTTTCTTGTACCATAGAAAAATGTATAAAAAATATCAAAAAGCTGATGTGCAGGGATGTTGCCTTATTGTCTGTAAAATGAAGCTCAGGAACATAACTGCTTCAAAGAGCTTCCGAATATTTTATCCAGTATCCTGGTTTGACTTCCTCCTCTATTTAAGCTATTATACATGGATCAGAGTGTTTATGTAATAGTTCTATCCTTTTGCCTGCAGGTCAGTTGTAATAAAACTAAGATGCGACTGTGACCTTGTTATTTTCATTTTGTAAGGTCGGACATGAATGGGAAGGTTCACTAAGAGCTGTGGAATACCTGCATTCTGGGCCTGTCCTCCAGGTGGAAGAGGAAAGCAACCTTCAAATCTGCTTGTGCCAAATGACAGACATTTAGGGAGCCCTGGATGTATTTCCTCTCTCTGGAAGACTGCTGGGTCCTTGGTGTGTTCGGGTGCCTCTCAGGCGAGCACTGTTTGCAGCACAGGGCGATCCCAGTGGCTCAGGACACCTTTTCCCTGTGAGGAGGGCAGGTGGCCATGCCCACGCTCCAGGGAAAGGGCAGCTCCCAGCTGTGATGGCTGCTTTAGTTTTGCAAGAGCAGTCAAGGTCTGAAAAGCCCAGATGATCTCAGAGTCCTGGGTAATTCCTACAGCCTAATGCTGGGATGTGTCTCTTCTGCCTGGAAGCCATGGAGGGCTTGGAATCTGCTCAGTACAGTGGGCAGAATTGGACCCAAGCAGCCCCACTGGGAAAGAAGAGTGTTGGGGAAGAGGGCCTGGCCACGAGTGTCTGTCCTGCTCCAGTGGGCTCATGGGACAGTCCCAGGAGTGCCCAGCCTGGAGAGGGGAGAGCCAGAGCATCCTGCAGGAATCACTGGTCATGGCACAGCTCAGGATCAGGAATAGCTAGGAATGGGTGGATGACTGGACACCAGCTCTTGCAGGATCTCATCACTTAGAGGGTGACAGTTGTGTTGAGAGAAGGGAAGGTAGGGAAGGCAAATGGGGAGCTGAAGAAGGTTGTACTGTGAAGAGATGCAGATGTGAAAGGTTAACATAGCTCAAGTCGGTCAGTTTGCTTAAATTCTGTGTTTCCACCACACCAGGCCTTTTTCTGGAGCTTTTTGTTGCCAGCACAATACTTTAGACTTTTTTGGGTCACCTGCTATCCCACTCTTCAGTCAGAGTCCAAGATGCCTCATTTGGTGAAGACAGAAGACAAATCTGAGCACACACCAGGGAGGGTCCTTCCTGGCTGGGCAGCCACCAGAGAATGCAGTTCTTCACCTTATAGCCCTGTGTTCCATGAACTGGGAATGCTCTGGGATTCTGTTCCTTTGGCACTGCCACCTTCCTTTGCATCCTGGGATTTGCCCTGAGGAAGCTGTCACAGCTGAAGGCGCTCACAGGCGCTGGTGGCTGCATGTGAGTCCATCTGCCCATCCCTGCACGGGACAGTCCCATACTCTGCAGGAGGGAGAGGATCCCTCTCAGCTCTGTTCCCCTGTGAGTGTGGCGGACAAGGGGGAATGTATCTGTGGACATTTGAGTCCCTCTCACCTGCTCCTTGTTGAACTCATGCTCCATTCTTCCTCTGGACTCTTTTCCGGCCTGTGGGCACTTCACTGCCTTCATTGGGGATCCCTGTGTCACTGCTGAGACAGCACAGAAAAACTCCAACCACGTCCCAGATGCTGCTGGTGTCTCCAACAGGATCCGTTCCTGCACAGTGCCACTGCTGCTGCTCCTGAGAGCCCTTGGACAATTCCAACACTCCTTACTTGTGTAATGGCTTTCTCCAGCCCTGGGGCTGGGAGTTTTCCTCTGGCCATCGTAGCCAGGTCCACGTGGCTCAATCTTGGCTCTCCTTCTGTACCAGCACACGGGCTCTGAGGCTGCCCTGTTTTCCATGCTCAGTGCCAAGGCTCAGGAGCCAATGTTTGGACCAGCCTCCCAGAAGACTTGGAGCCACCGGCCACTGGCTGTGCTCAGTGGCCCAGACTGGCACCTCACACAAATTCCTTACACCTTTGTGCTCACTGGCATGGCTGAGGTGCTTCTTAGATCTTCACCACACATCATACAGTGTCCAGAAAATCCCACTATGCTCTTATGATTATGGTTATAATAATTACGGTTATTATGTGTCTGGGAAGCTCCAAGACCACTTCTGGATGAGCTCAAACCCATGCCTGCCTGGACCCAAGCAGGCAGAGTGCAGCTGTGCACCATTACCTGTTCTGTCAGGAGCACTTTGAGTTGTGTGGGCTGTATTTCCATTAATATTCTAGCATGGCTTCCCCTGGCCTTCATCGAAGCCCTGTCTCTCCTTTGGGGGCCAGGTAAGCATAAATGAAGGGCTCAGACCTGTGTTACAGGGGGTTCCCCCTGTGCTGGCACTGCTGA
>VZTX01025479.1:0-18195 GCA_013400915.1 Pardalotus punctatus
GCTCTGTCCCCGGCCGTGCCTGGGCGCTCAGCGAGGCAGAAGCGGCGCGGGCAGCGCGTGACGAGCGCCGGGCCGGGCAGAGCCGCGGGCAGAGCCGCGCTTGCATAAGCGGCTCCCAGACCTCAGCCGGGCTGTTCGCTGCTCTCCGGTGCCCGCATTTCCGACCCAGAGCATCCCAGCCAAAACAGCGTCACGCTCTGTGGTTTCCAAATTCCTTTGAAGAGAAAAAGCCCCGCAGTTCTCTTCGGGGTGGTTCCGTGTCCGCCCACCTTTCCCCGAGCGTTTAAACAAGTGAAACTGCTTTTCTTGGAGGCACTGTGTGCTCCCTGGATGCTGGTGACCCCCAGCCGGGGTGAATGCTGACCGAGGAGCTGCTGCTGACCCACAGCCCAGCTCTGCAGAGGCTTTAGGGTGTGGGGAATTACGTCTCCTAACTCACTGCTGCAAAGGCAAATTCCAGTTCAGAGTTTTGGGCTTTATTTACTGGAGTTGGAACTGCTGGGTTTCACTGAACCCATTTGGAAAGATGAGGCTGAACCCCCAGGTCCAGACCCCCAGGACTGCAGTTCCACCTGTCTGCCTGAGCATCCCACTGGGGGCGGGAAAACAGGAATTCTCCCTCCCTACAGTTACCGGGAAGGAGGCTGTGGCCAGGTGGGGATCCATCTTTTCTCCCCAGGAAAAGAGGAAACAGCCTCGAGCTGTGCCAGGGGAGGGTCAGGTTGGATATTGGGAAAATTTCTTCCCCAGCCCTGACACAGCTGCCCAGGGCAGGGGTGCAGTCCCCATCCCTGGAGGGGTTTCAAAGCCCTGTGGATGTGGCCCTTGGGGACAGGGGTCAGTGGTGGCCTCGGCAGTGCTGGGGGACACATTGATCTTAGAGAGCTTTTCCAACATTCTGGATTCTATGATAGGAATCAGGACAAAATACAGAGCCTGGGCTGTATATACTGATATATTTATTTACATTAAATGTATTTTAAACACAGCTCAATCTCAATATAGAATGAAACCATCCCCTATCTCCAGGCTCCTGAGAAACTACTCCAAGCATTTAAAATAAACCAACAGCACTACAGAAATATTTATTTACTTCCGGCATTTTAAAGGAAGCCAAAACCCTGGGCTGACAGAGCAGCTGAGCAGAACTGCGGTCACCAAAACTGCTTTTGACACCAGTGGCTCCTCACCAGCAAACAGCAAATTTTCCTTATTTTTTCTATTATTCTGTTCTGTCACTTGTGTGTTTACACAGAGCTCAGGAATCTGTTGGCATCTGGGAAGGCCAGAGAAAACCTTCCTCTTCCATTTGGAAACTGAGAACCACGGATGGAGGGATGAGCTCTGGTAGTCCTAAAATCTTGGCAAATGTGGACAGCAGGAACAGCCAGTTCTTTTCTCTCCCTGTGAGTGCTCCTTTCTTTAATTAACCAATTTTATAAGTAAAATATGCTTAAATAATTTTTATATATATGAAGCAGGACTAATTTGGGGAAGTTTCATTGAACTATTAAAAATCAATTTCAAAATGCTGGGTTCGTGCTGTTTAGACTGAATTCCAGTTTTCTATGGAGGTGCTTTACTGGTAAACAAGAACCATCCTGTTCTTCCGAAAAGCTCTTTTTGCTTAGAATTTTACCCTTCTCTGGCTGTTTTTGGGGTGCAGGGTAGTTGCAGGAGCTGCTTGGAGCACAAAATGTCGTGAGCCATCGGGGCACAGAGTTTTGGGCTCTCTGAGAGGGGATAGTTTGAGCCACAATGTCCTTGTGACCCTCGTCCAGCCAAGTCCCCATCTCCACTGTCCCTCTCTGTGACCCCAGCCCTGGTTTGGGTACCCAGCTGGCCCCAAGCCCACCACCCTCAGCTGCTGCTGCCATGCTAAGACAATTTAATTACAAACCAAATCTCCAGATGTTTTTTTAGTTTCTCCTTCAAGACCAGATGTAGCTGAGAGTGGAGCTGCTTTGCATCCTGGTGATTCTCTTTGTCTCATCCCAAGGTGTTTTGGAACTGTGGGGGTCCCCCTGTGGAGCCTCACATCTGCTCTTGGTTCCATTCCTGCCTGCCTTCAGGGTGAAGTTTGAAGGGGTGAAGTTTGGTTTCCAGCTAAGCTGGATCCACTAAAAGCTGCTCGTTATTCCCAGGGCATCAGCACCAGGGTTATGGACGCTCCTGGAATGGGCACTGGATGGAGCAGGATGAGGATTTACCCACCAGCTTTATTAGCACTTTAAAAGCAGTTGGAGGTTTTTTGTGTCCCACAATCGACAGCTTTCCCAGAAGTTCGGAGGCTGCACGTGTCCCTCACCACAGGGGTGCCCTTGTGACTGGGCCAGCTCTCGCCTGGGGAGCAGCAGCCTTTGGGTGAGACCTTTCTCCCCAGCTTCTCTGTAGTCTTTGGGGAGAAAGAGGTGCTTTTGGAGGATCCTGCACCTCAGACCTCTGCGAGCTGGACACATCCATGGCTTTGACAGCTGAAGAGTGGCCCCAAATCTGCTTCTCGCAGCACCCTCACGGTGCTGTCTGCAGTGTCCTTGCAATGAATGCCCTGTCCTGTCCTTCCCGGGGTGCTGGGGTTGGAGGTGACCCCTCATTCCCAGCGCTTCCATGGCATCGCCCAGGCTGGAGCTCAGTGCTGGGTGTGGGTGTCCCGGGCTGTGGGACCAGTTCATTACTGGGGGCATCACAGATGGCTCCCAATTTCTGCAGAGAATTTAGGGGTTGGTCAGTGGGGTGGGGACAGCGACAGCCAGGGCGGGGCAGCCCCCGGGACACAGCCTGGACACCTGAGCACCCTGGGGAAGGCGAGTCCCAGCCCTGAGCTGGGCTGTGCTGGTGTTTGCAGCCCGGGAATGCAGCCCGGGATGGCAGCCCGGGATCCGGGCAGGGTCGTGCTCCAGGGGATCCGTCCCCACGGGGGCTGGCAGGGCCTGGCCGAGGGCACAGGAGCCCTCACTCTTCACCTGGGTGCTCCCCCACTGTCCACTTGGCCTTCACGTCCCGGAAAGGAGTGATGTCCTCGTAGGTGGCCATCTGCTCCACCTCCAGCCCCTGCAGCAGCGAGAAGGAGGGTGAGACACGGGAGGAGGTTCCAGCCACGGCACATCCCTTGGGACACCCAGCTGGGGACCCTCCCGGGCTGTTCCCCCTGCGGCTGGAGCAGCTTCTGACAGGAGGGGATGGAGATGGTTGGATGTTGGATGTGCACGGGGTGGTTCTCGGAGCAGCCCATCACAGCTGACGGGTGATTTGGGGGGAAGGTGCCCCGATCCTCCTCCCGAAGGAGGAGCTGCGAGGTGACCCCAGCAGACACCGAGCGAGGGCACAGCCCCCGTGTCACAGGTCAGGGCGATATTAGGGAGGTCATTAATTACCTCGTAGGTGTGGTCCTCCTCCGGGCTTTTCTTGTCCTCACCCTATGGAGAGGAGAGTCATGGGCTGGTGTCAGCGCCACCAGGATCCCCTGTCCCCAGCCTTGGTCCCCCAGGCCGGGTCCCACTGCTTCCACAGGCAAATCCATGCAGTTCCACACAGCATTTGAGATGGTTATTTTCCCATTTCAGATATCCATGCTCCCACCCACAACCCCAAACCCATCCCCATCCCGTTGTCGTGCCTGGGATGCAGGACACTGCAGTGGCACAGCTGGGGACATCCCTGCTGCTGGAGACACTGTCACTTACCTTGTCTAGGAAGAGGAGGATGGGGATGCTGATGAAGATGACGAGTAGGATGGACTGGATGATGATGATGGCATCTTTCAGTGTGTTCCTGTTCTGCACCTGCTTGATGCTGCTGGTACCTGGGAGCCACAGCACAGGGAGAGCCCAGGTCTCACTCCTGTGCCAGGCTCCAGGGAACAGGGCCAGAGTGTGTCACCAAGGGGGGATGTGGGGAGCAGAGTGACCTGTCCTCTGCACTGGGAGAGACCAGAGCACTGCAAACTGTTCCTGGGATCAGCATCAGGGACCAGCTCTGGGATGGGGCAGCTTGGGCAGGACCCACCAGACACCAGGAGCAGGACAAACAGGATTTATTAGAGGAGCATGTCCCTGGGGGGTGTTTTTGCAGGGTGGACATGCTGGGGCAGACCCAGGGAGATTGTCCTGCTGCTGGGGCTGGCAGAGGAACTGAACCTCTGTGGAGCCATGGAGCACCCACAGCTGGGTCGGAGAGGTCCCAGCAGCACAGGAGAGGCGTGGGGGCACCATGTGGGGTTCTTATGTAGGGGTGAAGGAGAATGTAGGGGGATGAAGGGATGAGAGGGGCGGAACCTCCTGGGGTGCAGGACAGGGAGCTGCCCCTCACCCATGACCCGGAGCTCGGTCCCACACGAGTGCAGCTTCTCCTTCTTCAGCTGCCCCTTCTTGTCACACACGTAGATGCCGCTGTCCCGGTGGGTGGTCCTGAGGAGGGTGAGGTTGATGGAGACGTTCGTCCTCTCGATGATGCAGCTGGGCGTGTCCCGGTCCAGCACAGAGAGGTCATCACGGTCCTCTGCTGTCTTGTACCACTGCATGTTCTCGGCCTCCCGGGAGTAGCAGATGAAGTAGACGGGCATGCCCTTCCTGACGGCCACGTACCGCGGCTGCTGGTGCACCGGGGGACAGCTGCCATCTGCAGGGGACAGGGGCGTCACTCCCGTGGGCTTCCCGTTTTCCTGCTGCTTTGGAGTGCCCGCCTTGGTTTTGGTGAATTATCCTCATCCCAGACTCCCCCAGGGAAGGGTTGTGTCCCCAAGGCTCCAGGGGTGTTTGGACAACGCTCCCAGGGATGCACAGGGTGGGATTGTTGGGGTGTCTGGGCAGGGCCAGGGGTTGGACTGGATGATCCCTGTGGGTCCCTTCCAATCAGGATAGTCCGTGATTCTATGAAATCTGAGGCTTTTGGTGGAAGCGTGCTTTTAATGGAAACTCCAAGGGAATGGCTTCACTCCAATACTCCTGTGCTGCTCCCACCCCTCTCTGCGTACATTTTGTTAATCCCAGCCCCAAAATTACAGCCTGTGGAATCCCAGCTGGTTTCCTCTCTTGCTTCCACTTTTTTTTTGCATTTTTCTGTGTTTTATATTTTTTTTTGCCATGTTTTTTTCCCAGAGTGGTGATTTGAGGACCCGTTTGGGTTGCAGAGGTCACACTTAGAGTCCCGTGGGTGGGAATGGCACAAGGACAATGGCACAAGGGCTGTGGCACAAGGGCTGTGGCACAAGCCCAGTGCTGCTCCCAAAGCACGACTTTTTTTGTGCAGCAAACACAGAGGGAAAACCTGTGGGTGCTCAGGGAAGACAAAACAGATCCGGCTTTGCAGGGGGAGAGGAAGGTGCAGGGTTGGGGATGAGCCATGGGGATGTCACAGCCGGGAAATGCCTTTGTGCGGGGAAAGACCTGTGGGTGGTGGGACATCAGTGGGGACAGGAGGGACCCTGGGGGACACACGCAGGCGAGATCCCAGGTGGGTCTGGGGGTACCTGTGCTGTTCTGGGTGCTGTTCTTGTCTGCCGAGATCCCACCTGCAAGACAGAAGGACCCTAAGACCGTGGCCAGGAGCCCACGAGGATGTCCCTGTGGGGTGGATGTGCCCTGGGCACTTTGTGTCCTCTCCTTATGGGATGGAGCTCTCAGGAGCAGCTACAGTCCCGCTCAGAGAACCTGGGGTGGTGCAAATTTGGGTACAAGCCCTTCTATTTCCATCCCATCTCCTGAAAGCTCTCCAAGTGGTTTTCTTTGGCACCCCAATGAAACCTGGTTTCTATTATGTCCCCGAGGCTGGTGCCTCTGGAGAAGGCTCCAGATACTCCCAGCTCTGCCTTTCCACTCTGTGAACAAACCAGAAACCCTTCCCTGCTGGGATTTCCTGGGCTTGGAGCCCTGTGATGGCCAGGGACGTTCCCAGATCCTGGGGCCATGCGGCCCCCCCGGGACGAGGGCTGTGGGTTGGGGCTGTGGGCCCTGCAGTGCAGGAAGCGGGGTGAGGTGGGGACCCCCCAGCACCCACGAGTGCCCTGCCCACAGCTCCGGTGCTCCTGGGCCTGGTTCCTCTTGCAGCAGCTGGGCAGGAAGCCCCAGCCCTGTTTACTGCCCCGCTTGAGCGCCCAGCTCCGCTCCCTTGCTGGAGATTCACCAAACCCTGCGGAGGAGCTGGCACAGAGGTGGGGCTGCTCTGCCCCCCAGCAGGGCAGCTGCAAACCACCCCCTTCCCTAGAAGGAGAAGAAGGAACAGAAAAAGAAGAAGAAGAAGGGTTCAATTCCCCAGCTTGAGCTTTGTGCTGCTCTCCTGCAGATCCCCAGCCTGCAGGGAGCTCCTGGCTTGGACAGGGGCTTCTCTCATTGCCCCAGAGCCCCTTCCAGGTCCCTGCTGCCCTGTTCACCTCCAGCACCTCTGCAGTCAAATCCTCCCCTCCAGGCCCCTTCTGTTTTTTTCCAGATGGGGAGATGCCCTTTGCCCTGGCTGTGCTCTGGGTGCCCCTGTCACCTGCAGTGCCACCAGCCAAGGCTTTGTTCTCCAGGTTCTGTTGGGGTTTCTAAAGGAGGACCAGGCTGGTCTCTCACCCTGGAAACCCTCACCCTTTTCCTTCCTCTGAGTTTCATTGCAACCAGGCTGGACCTCCCCTGTCCTCCCCCGAAGTCACCACGAGAGCCAGGTCCAAACCCTGCAGCCTTGAATCTGTGCTGGTTGTGTCCCCACCACAGAAACCCTTTAAATGCCCTTTGTCCTGTGGGCACAAGTTTCCCTCTGAGGGTGGGATCTGTACGTTCTTGTAGCTGTCCCTGCACCGGGCAAGAGGGGCTGGAAAGGGACAGGACCCATGTCCTGGGTTTTGCACAGGGATGTTCACACAGACCCCACAAATCACCCCAAAAGCCTTTTTCCTCCCGTTTCTCCTCTGCTCCTGGGCACTGAACCCCACAAAGCAGGGATGTGGCTTGGCCATGGCTCAGTGAGGTGCCAGCCCCATCCCCAGGTCTCCAAGAGCAAGAAATGGTTAAAAAACCTCAACAACCCTTCTTTCCTGCCACCTGCAGCCCCAGCCAGGCCGGCTCCTGCCAAAGCCACCTGCTTGCCCCGGGCTTGTCCTGTCTCCACCCCGGAGCGAAGCAAAACCCAGACCCAAGGCAGGCGTTGGGCTCTGATCCCTGTGTGTCTTCCTGGGCTCTGTTGCTCCCCGGGAGGCTCCCAGCCTGAGGGAGACCAGCACAGAGCTTGAAATGAATGCCCTGAGAGGCAGAGCTGGGGAAGCCCCCGAGCAGGGCACACAGCCCAGGGCGTTGTGCTGGCTCCTCACTGCGAAATGCAGCTCGGTTTGGCACCTACCTGTGAGCAGAGCCAGCAGCCAGAGGGTCACCTGGAGCAGCCAGAGCCTCGTGCCCAGATCAGCCATATTTCAGTGCCCAGGGCAGGGAAACATCCAACCTTTGCTTCTGCAGAGACAGCAGCTGCTCCCACTGCCCTGGCCCCAGTGCCTAAAAATGGCAAAGCTGCTGCTCTGTGCATGGCCCCTTTCCTGCTCATGTAAATCCTCCCCGCTGGGGACTTTCCCTTGGGGCTGGTTTTGAATGTGGTGCAGACGCTGGGGTGGCCCTGCCTGTGGGCTGGGCACCGTCCAGCCCCAAATCCCCGGGCACCGTCCAGCCCCAAATCCCCGGGCATCATCCAGCCCCAAATCCCCGGGCCCGNTGTCCCCGGGCACCATCCATCCTTGTGTCCTTGGGCACCATCCATCCTCATGTCCTCGGGCACTGTCCAGCCCCAAATCCCTGGGCACCATCCATCCTCCTGTCCCCGGGCACCATCCATCCTTGTGTCCTTGGGCACCATCCATCCTCATGTCCTCGGGCACTGTCCAGCCCCAAATCCCTGGGCACCATCCATCCTCCTGTCCCCGGGCACCATCCATCCTTGTGTCCTTGGGCACCATCCATCCTCATGTCCTCGGGCACTGTCCAGCCCCAAATCCCTGGGCACCATCCATCCTCCTGTCCCCGGGCACCATCCATCCTTGTGTCCTTGGGCACCATCCATCCTCATGTCCTCGGGCACTGTCCAGCCCCAAATCCCTGGGCCCCATCCAGCCCCATATCCCTGGGCACCGTCCACCCTCGTGTCCTTGGGCACCGTCCATCCTCATTTCCCCAGGCACCATCCATCCTCATGTCCCGGGGCACCATCCATCCTCATATCCCCAGACAGTGTCCAGCCCCATGTCCTTGAGCACTGTCCAGCCCCATGTCCCCAGATATCATCCCCCCTTATGCCCCCAGGCTGTGCTCCCCGTGGCGCTGACATTCCCTGGAGGTGACCAGGCCTGGTGAGGATCTGCAGTGGAGCTGGAGATGAGCCCACCTCAACTCAGCGATGCGAAACGTGGGTGTGCCCAGGGAATGGGATCGATACTGCCCAGCCACACCCCTGGGGGGACAGGATGGGGGGACCCCCAGGGCTGTCCCCCAGCTCCACAGATGCCCCAGGGTGTTTGGCCCTGCAGGGGGTGGGCAGGGATTGATGGTGGCCGTGCAGCCAAGACTCGCAGCAGGAGTGGGATAAGAATAGGGGATGTTTGTGGGGTTGCTTGTTGTGGGGAGCAGGGGGATGGGTCCCCCAGCTCCCATCCCTGCATACCAGGGAGTCCAGAAATCTGAAATCATAGAAACGTAGAATAAAATCACAAAATCATTATGGTTTGGAAAGACCTTTAGGATCATCAGCCCACCACCACTACCAGGGTCACCACTAACACATCCTCAACATCCACACGTTTTTTGAGCGCTTCCAGGGAGAAGATGAGAGGGGGAAATGGCCAAAATAAGGAGTCACTCTGGTGCCAGCCATACCCACCCCTTCTCCACACCCCATTGGCCACTTCCAAGAGCCTTCTCCATGAAAACTTTGGAACCAGCAAGGCCCCAGGGAGGCACAAGGTGCCCATCCAAGGTGAGCTCTGGTGCAGAAACAGTTTCCCCCAGGCTGTGCCCCTCCGGCTGTGGCTCATAACCGGCTGTGGGCAAGCACTGAACTGTAACTCCAGTGAAAAACACCTTTGGGTGCTTCTGCCAGTCATGTTGGTCCCCAGAGCCCAGTGCCACTGCCTGGGGCCTCCCCAAACCTTCATCTTCTGCGAGCTGGGGGTGTTTTTTGCCAGTTCTGAGCATCTGGTGGCTGCTGGGAACCAGCCCCAGCCTGACTTTGCATGCAAAGGGACACGAAGCAAGAGAAACAAAGTTTTCCAGAGAAAAAGGGAAAGATGATGGCAGAGGTGCCTTCTCCTGAAGCTGTACATAGGGGCAGCGCTGCCGAGACCCTGCTGCCATCACCCCCCAGGTCTGGCGGGAAGAACAGAGCCTGGCCCTGCTATCCTAGCAGGGCTAAGGGAATGGGATGCCCATGTGCTCAGCCAGCCCTGGAGGGGTTTTGTCAGGCTCTGGGGCTGCAGATTGGAGCTGAAATGCTGCAGGTGCCTGGGAAAGCGCCGAGATAAAGCCAGGAGTGGGGCACAAACTGAAGAGGGTTTGCAGTGACGGTGGCTAAATCACCCCCTGTGCTGCCCGTGGGCTCCCTGGCACCCCAGAAAGGCACAGAGGGGCTGAGTCTCCCCCAAAGACCCCTGTGCTCACAGCACCCGTGACATGGGTGGGGGCACCTGGTGGCCCCACAGAGAGGGTCCCGTGTCCCCATTCCTCTTCCCCTGGGCCACTTTGGCTCCACAGCCCCCAGAGCAGAGTCACTGCCAGCTGCTGCACCTTGGCTCATCCCATCCCTATTCATTGGGGTTTGGGTTTCACGGCGGCCCGGGCGGGTGGGCTATGCCACGTCCCCTGCAGCCCCCTGCCTGCGTGGCACAGGCTGCTCCGCACCTGGATTACGCCAGCCCTGGGACGAGCTGTTCCAGCGGGAATGAAAACAGCGGCGAGGCCAAACTGTGGCCCCCGGGGACGTCAGCGGGGCCGGGGGCGTCTCCTCCTTGCTGACGCAGAACCTCCTTCACCCACCCCGGTCCTCTCCCAGTGATGCTCACCTGCTCCCACGTGGCTGCTGGGGTGGGGTTGGAGCCTGGTGTGGGGCAGCTCGGGGGGGTTGGACCTGCTCCAAACCCTCCTCTGTCCTTGGGGGAGCCCACAGCAGCGTCTCGTGGAGCTCCGGGACTCGGGGTCACCCAGGGCTCCCGGGGATGGGATCATGAACAGAGCAGAAGCTCTGGGGACTGAGCTGGAGGTCCCAGGGGACAGTCCTGGGGGGTCTCCTGCTCAGGACGAGACCCCCAGGTCCTGCTGAGGTTGGCAAGTCCATGGACAAGCACAGGGAGCAAAGGGAAGGAGCGTTCACCCCTCCCAGCGCAGGGAAAACATTCCCCCCCTCCAACACACCCCAACACACTTGGAATCCCAACAACCGATCATTTACAGTTGTTTATTTTAAGAAATGTACAAAGAAAAACGGCTTTAGCTCACACAAACCCTGCTCTGGGGCATTTCCCCATCCCCGACGACACAAACGTAGAAGCAGCATCGATTGTGAACCACAATCCGGGCTGGGACCGCCAAGCCAGGGATGCTTCCCATGGAAACGCCAGTGACAGCAGCTCAGGCTCCTGCTCCAGGGAGCATCCACATGGAAATGAGAGCACGAGGCCATGGGATGAGCGGAGTGTCCCCAGCTCTGCCACCTGGCTGGCAGCTCGGGCTCCAAGCCAAGCTCAGCACCGCTCCTGGCCAGCCTGGCCGTGGGGCATCCACGACAGCAGCGTCCAAAGCAGCCCGGGGAGAGAAGAGAATCATCAGAACACGAAAGACAGAGCCTTTGGCTTCAGGAACAGCCCTTATTTGAACTGGAAGAGGTTTTGGTTCATGTTTGCTTTGATCTCAAGAGGGTTTTTTTTTCCCTTTGAAAGGCAGAAGGTGGTCAGAGGTGAACCTGGGGCCTTTTGCGTGTTTTTCACAGAATGATGGGACGGTTTGGGTTAGAAGGACCTTAAAACTCATCCCTGCCATGGGCAGGGACACCTTCCACTGTCCCAGGTTGCTCCAAGCCCTGTCCAAGCTGGCCTTGGACACTCCCAGGGATGGGGCAGCCACAGCTGCTCTGGGCACCTGTGCCAGGGTCATTTTCCTTGATTTACTCTCCTTTTGCTCACCTGTGTGAAGAGCAGAAAATCCCTTTTCCCCCTGGGAAAACGCTCCTCTGCCAGGAGCTCTCCTGGTGAGGAGCTGCCTGGCCCATCCCGAGGGTGCCATGGGGCCTCTCGGGAGCCCCAGCCTAGGGAAGGATGCTCTGCCTGGGAATTTTGGGATTCCCCAAAAAACTCTTCCCAGTGGGAGCGTTCATTGCATGGAGCCACCTGGGGCTTGGGTGGGATTTAGGGGAGCCCTAAAGCAGCTCTTGGGGAAGGATCCTTCAAACACCTGCTCCAATCCCTGGGGATCCATCTCATTAATTAACACTAACGAAGAGGACTTTGGGAACGCCAACCAAGAGCACTCCAGTGGGATGGTTCCTCTTGCAACAGGGCTAGAAAAAAACCCTGCAGTTTTGTCCCCACCCTGGAGGGGTTTGTCCCAGGGACTGGGGATCCTTGGAGGACATTTTTCAAATCCTACCTTTGTCCATTACTTTCTTGCCATGAAACCTGGATGGAAATGGGAAAACAGAATAAAACCTGACTATAAATAATGTTTACATTCGTCCTGCAGAGACCTGAATGATTTCTGGTTTCAATGCATATTCAGAGACCTTGAAAACCTGATATTTAACCCTGAGAACAAATCTGCAGATGCTTTGCTTTGGCTTTGCAAACCAATTTTTAAGACATAATTGCACTTTCTCTTGTATGTAACAAAATATAATCATCAAGCTTATTCAGAGGTTCAAAAGAAAGGTGCTACTTTAAGACTTTGGAGATTTTTTGTTCACAAAACCTTGTGCTTTCTGTAATTATTCTTAATATTATTTCACTTGGCTCATCTTTCATTGGTTGCTTGGCTGCACTCTGGAAGAATAAAATACAGGAAAATCTCTTACTTGTGAAATAACATTAATAAATAATTACTTTAAGTGAAAGGACAACCATTCTCTTCTGTTGATGTCTGAAAACCATCGTTACTGTGATGAGGTCATTCCAAAACTAACTTGTTTCTCTTTCACCGACAACAGATTTCACATTTGAGTTCTCATAAGAAAAAGAATTAAACTCTTTGCAAGTGCAGTGGGCTGTAAAACCCAGGATCAGGAGGAGATCCTGCTTCGAAGGTCAACGTGGGCTGTTTGAAATATCTGAAATTAGCTCAATATCTAAGATCTAAAGATCTGTGCATGGAAGAGCTTTGAACAGGAGATACAAATGAAGTCTCTTCAGGCTGGGCCTGAGGTGGAAGCTCCTTGTGCTACACCAGCGACTCTTTCACCACGCGTTCCCTATCCCGAGCTTGTGCTTCCTCAGGAGCATCCTGGGGCGTCTCTGATCTGGGAATGGGCTCGAGGGCCAAGGCAGGGGCTGTCTCCACACCTGTCCCAGTGTTCCCATAGATCTCCTGCATTTTGGTGGCGATCAGCCCTTCCTTCTCGGGCGCGTCCTCGCCCAGGGCGTCCTGGCTGTGTCTGTACATGTAGGACGCCTGCTTCACCGAGCGCCTCAGCAGGTACCTCCGGAAAGCCCTCTGGATCTTGGTAGCGCAGACTTCCTCGTGTTTCCTCTTCAGGGTGGTGGTGATGGGCTCGTAGGAAACCTTGGAGGGGTTGGCAGCCATGAACTTCTCCTCCATGGTGGCCTTCAGGGCATCCATCTCTCCTGAGTCTCCCAGCACTTCCTTAGTCAGGGCAAAGAGGATGTCAAGGCAGTGGATTTTGTCCCCAGCAACCATTGGTAGATCCATGGTGATGAGTTTGATCTTGTTGGGCTTGGGAACTCTGAGTGGCTCCTGTAAGGTGTCCACAAAGTCAGACAAGGTGCTGTAGGCGATGAACTGGGTGGCATCGGGGTCGAACTTCTCCCAGGTTTCATAAAACATTTCAAAATCATCTTCACAGAGGGGCTCGCTGCTCTCCTCTGTGGCCACGTTGAAGTTCTCCAGGATGATGGCGATGTACATGTTCACCACGATGAGGAAGGAGATGATGATGTAGCTGCAGAAGAAGAAGATGCCGATGGAGGGGTTCCCACAGTCCCCTTTCACCGGACTCCCAGGGTTCTCCAGCTCGGGGTCACAGTCTGGGGGGCCACTGTTGAGGATGGGGTTGAGGAGCCCATCCCACCCAGCTGAGGTGGTGATCTGGAAGAGGCAGATGATGCTGTTCCCGAAGGTTTCGAAATTGAAGATGTCATCAATCCCTGACTCCTTCTTGACGTAGGCGAAGTTGGACATCCCGAAGATGGAGTAGATGAACATGACGAGGAAGAGCAGGAGGCCGATGTTGAACAGGGCGGGCAGGGACATCATCAGGGCAAAGAGCAGTGTCCGAATGCCTTTGGCCCCTCGGATCAGCCGGAGCACGCGGCCGATCCTCGCCAGCCGGATGACCCTGAAGAGCGTGGGGGACACAAAGTACTTCTCGATGATGTCGGAGAGGACGATACCTGTGGAGGGATGAAGGACAGGTGAGTTTGCTGTGCCACCACTGGGAGGTGAGGGGAAGCTGCTCTGCTCTGTCTGGGCAGACACAGGGAGGTGAGGCCACCCCTGATGGCTCCTCTGGCTACAGAGGGGTCATTGAAAAAAACCTCTCAGCACTGACCCCAGGGTTAAGCTCTGGCTGCTCCATGTCAGAGAGAGAACATCAAGGGAAATAACACCAAGGAGGAGCAGGGACATGCCCAGCCCCTCACCCAGCCTGGTGGCAACTGTGGTGACCTCACGTCAGTCTTGTTTCAGGGTCCTGCTGGCTTGGCCCTGCTCAGAGGGTGGCTGTAAGCAAAGGCCAGTGATATCTTGGTGATTGTGGATTGGTGAGGCCATTTCCACTCTTCATTGTCCGGTGGGATCCCTGAGGGACTGGTGGGAGCAGCAGGACTCACCTAGGATGGAGAGGATGACCACCACGAAGTCGAAGATGTTCCAGCCCACAGTGAAGTAGTAGTAACGCAGGGCGAACATCTTGAGCACGCACTCCCCGGTGAAGATGACGATGAAGACCAGGTTTATTTTGTAGAGGACGGAGGTTTTGAGCTCGCTCTGATCATCTGTTTCCACCATCATGGTCACCATGTTCAGGCAAATCAGGATCATGATGGTGATGTCAAACACTTGCCTGGTAACGAAGTCGAACACCTTCCCTTGGAATTTGTTCTGCCGTGAGGGACACGAGGGTGACGATGGAGCAGCAGGGGGGACGTGGGAACACGGGACAGACACACACAGAACAGAAACACAACAGAAAGAGGAGAAGGAACCGTATTTACAAGTGTGGGAAACGTCAGGGTTGTGCCCAGCATGGCTCTCACAGCCCCAGAAGTTATGGGGGGAGGATTCCCAGCAGCTCTCAGGATAGAGCACACCTCGGAATGCCATGGCCAGGAGAAGTGGGCACAGGGCACAGTCACTTGCTAATTACACCCACAGCTAATAGGGCACAAATTAGCACATGGGAAGGGCCTCACTTGTGCAGGGCTATCCACCCCAAATCACAACCGAGAATGTTTTGGCTGGACCGGTGCCCCTTCTAGGGGTTGAAAGCTGAGCTTTCCCTGAGCCCAGCTTCCTTGCAGAGAGGAGCTGAACTAGGAAAAATCCCAAATCCCTACAAAAGACACCCCAGCAATGCCCTTGCCAGCAGACCCAGGGCTGAAGAGTAGATCCAAAGGAAGGTGGCCTGATGTCAACCTCTTCTGAAGCCCCAGCTCTTGGCCAGGTCCTGTCTGAAGAGTAATAATGGGGCAAATGATCCTCCTAGGACCCTTCCTGCTCCCTTTGGGACAGTTGAAGTGTTCCCTGTGCCCTCCACTCTGGGAAGATGGACACAACGTACCGATGGCCTGGGGATGGGCTTCTGGGGTTTCTTGGAGCCCAGCTTCTTCATGGCGTTGTAGTATTTCTTCTGCTCTTCTGTCATGAAGATGTCTTTACCTCCAAAGTATAAAGGGAATCACTGCTGTTAGTCTCGGGAATTCCCCTCTTCCCGCTAAGCATCTCTGACCACGTCCGTTCCCACCAAGCATCTCCAGCCCCTCAGAGATGCTGCTGGGAGTGAGGGGTCCTCTCTGGTCCTCTCTGGTCCTCTCTGTGTCCTGCAGAGACCTCGCTAAGCACCAGCACTGTGCTCAGCGCTGCCCGCCCTCCGCCTGCGCCCCGCCCCGGGGTGTCAGTCCTGAGCTACTGGCTTGGAAGCAGATGTTCAGTCTCAACTTGGTGCATGGAAAATGATCCCAGGGTGGGAAAAGAAAACAAAATTATGGCCCAGGAAAGAGAAAACATGGCCTCCCTTTGCCTCCTCCCTCTGCACCTGTAAATTAAGTCCTCTAACTGCTGTGACCAGGACACAAACTCCATGTGCCGTTGGTCCAGTGCAGGAAGCCACTAATGGTTAAGAGTCTTGGGATCCATCCTAGTCCCAGGCGTGGTGGCCATGGTCCCCTCACCCCACCACCCTTCTGGCTGCTCCCAGCCTGGAGCAGCACCTCAGGACCCAGGAAATACTCATCTTTTTCTTCTGCTGGTTGAAGTTGTCGATGATGACGCCGATGAAGAGGTTCAGGGTGAAGAAGGCGCCAAAGATGATGAAGATGACAAAGTAGATGTACATGTAGAGGTTAATCTCATACTGTGGCTGCTCTTCAATCTGGCCAGGAGAGATGGGAACCATGAGACTGACCCTGGCCCAAAAGGGTGTCCCCAAGCCCCCAGACAGGGGCTTGTGGTGTTTGGACAGAGCCAGGGTGTGGCTGCTCCAAAACTTTTGGCTGTGTGTTCCCAAGGGGAGCAGCCCCAGGATGGGACACCCAGTGACACTGACTGGGGGACAAGGACATGACCCTTGATCCCATGGCATGGGCTGGGGAATGGGAAAGGATGTCCTTTGCAATGATATCAATGAGCAAATGAGTTTCTTCACAATAATCAGCATTTCAAGGGCTGAAATATATCCAAGAGGGGAAAGGAAAAATGGATTAATTTGTCACACCAGCACACTGGGCTGACACAGCCTGACAGCCCGGGACAATGCTCCTCATCCCAAGGAGCACCCCTTAATCCTGCTCTATGTTTGTCCAGAGCCATCTCAAGGTGACCCCATTGGCTTCCCCATTTTGAGGAAAGCTCTTGGCCGAACAGAGAGGGTTTTATCCCACACCAGCTTTGCCCCAGGTGGGGCAGAGGTCTGAGGGATTTTCAGAGGGCGCTGGAAGGGTGCAACAAAACCAATCTGTTCAGGCCTGTGGGTGTGTGGGGTGACCCCCAGCATTGGTAGAGAACAGCGGGAAGCCCCTCCTGCTGTGTCCACAGGGCTGGGTGGGGACACTTTTGGGGAGGGATCACAGCAGGAACAGCCTTTGCACGAAACTCTCCAAAACACTTGGGTTTTTTAAAAATAACCCATTAGACCCAATGGTTAAGTGCTGGCTGCTCTGTTCTCTTCTCACAACCCATTTATCGCTCAAAGCAAGCCAGGCACCTTCTCCAGGATGGGATGAGCTGTCCCAGCTGGAGGGCATGGAGGACATCAGGTCACAGCAGGGGAAGGATGAGCCCTCCAGGCTGGAGCGGTCAGGGCAGAGCAGGGATTTTGGCCCCTGGAACTGAAACGGAGCAGAGCAGACTCAGTCCCAGCTGTGGGGCGGGGTGAGAGCCCAGTGTGGGGCCAGGCTGCAGCTGGGATGCAGGTGACAATGACATGGGTGGCACAGGGACACACGGCTGCCCTTTTTGAGGCTGTGCACCTCAGCAGGGGGGGATGCTGGGGCTGCCCCCGGATCCCTGGAAGTGTCCAAGGCCAGGTTGGACGGGGCTTGGAGCAGCCTGGGACAGTGGGAGGTGTCCCTGCCATGGCAGGGGTGGAACAGCATAGTTTTCAAGGTCCCTTCCAACACAAACCATTCCAGGATTCCATAACCTGATACATTTTGGGGGTTTCTCCACCCTGTCCTGGCTGAAGTCACGGATGGGATGCAGGCAGCCCCCAGCACCAAAAGGCAGAGCCAGAAGTGATGCTGTAGCAAGGATCCATCCCAGCCTCAGTTCCCGGATCCTGTTCCCAGTCTGCCAGAGGGAACCAACCCTGGGATAAGCAATGTGTGTCCCTCACCTCACGGGAGTCCACGGCCGCGTACATGATGTCCATCCAGCCTTTGAAGGTTGCCTGTGGGAACAGGAATGGTCAGACTTGAAGCCTTTTCCATCCCACAAGTTTCTGTGATTCCATGACAGTGGAGAACAGCCTGTTTCCTCAGGGGTGTTTGGGGCTGGATTTAGCTCTGAGCATTCCTGCTTCTCCATGGGAATGGCAGGAGAGGGACAGGGGTTGAATCCACAGGAAAAATGTCCAAGAAATACGGAAATTCACATGTCAATATGCATGGACTGTTCTGGGGCTGAGGCTACCAGCGACTTCCCAAAACATCACTGCAATCCAGGTAGGGAAAAGCAGAAATGGACTCTTCTCTCCCCAGAAATGCGTTTTCCAAAAGACAGAGCTGTGCCAGGGTTGGCTGCCTTCTTTCTACTCCCAAGCTGGGCCACCTTCCTAGCCCTGACTTCCATATCCTGCCTCTGGTTCTGCTGGATTCCCATCCCAGAGGTGTGGGGGACTACACCAGGTCTTTTACAGGGTCTCCACTGCCTCTCTTCCAGGGTCTCCACTGCATCTCTTACAGCCTTTTGCTGCTGATTTGTTAAACAAAAGGTCTGCGCATTTTGTTTCCTGAATCTGATGGAACAACAAGGCTGAAGAGGAAGCTGAATTTAGCAGCAGGGTCATCAGCTCGGGTTGTTTTCCGATTCTGCAGCCACCGGTTCCCCTGGATCGATGGGAGTAGCCCCAGCCCGCCCCATAATGGAGCCCACACCTATATTTTTGTTAAAGCTGTGGTGAGCAGTTCCCCTTTGCTGCCTGGCCCAGCTGCGGGGAGTTCAGTGGAACCCAGCTGCGTTTGCTCACTGCCCGCAGGGGACACGTGCACCCTCTTTCCAGTCGTCACCCGCCCCACGCAAAGTCCCACAGCCTACGGCTGGAGCAGACTGAACTTTCCAAAGGGGTGCAGTGTTGTTATGGTGCAGCCCA
>VZTX01025481.1:0-40758 GCA_013400915.1 Pardalotus punctatus
GGCAGGCGCTAACCCCTGGCAGGGGCTAACCCTGGGCATGCGCTAGTCCTGGGCAGGTGTTAACCCTGGACAGGGGCTAACCCCGGGCAGGCGCTAACCCCGGGCAGGCGCTAACCCCGGGCAAGCGCTAGCCCTGGGCCGGTGTTAAACCTGGGCAGGTGTTAACCCTGGACAGAGGCTAACCCCAGGCATGTGCTAACCCCGGGCAGGNGGGCAGGTGCTTACCCCAGGCAGGCGCTAGCCCCGGGTGGGCACTGATCTCGGGCAGGCGCTAGCCCTGGGCGGGCAGTAGCCCTGGGCGAGTGCTAGCCCCGGGCAGGCGTTAACCCCAGGCAGGCGCTAGCCCCGGGTGGGCACTGATCTCGGGCAGGCGCTAGCCCTGGGCGGGCAGTAGCCCTGGGCGAGTGCTAGCCCCAGGCAGGCGGTAACCCCAGGCAGGCGCTAGCCCCGGGTGGGCACTGATCTCGGGCAGGCGCTAGCCCTGGGCGGGCAGTAGCCCTGGGCGAGTGCTAGCCCCAGGCAGGCGGTAACCCCAGGCAGGCGCTAGCCCCGGGCAGGCGCTAACCCCGGGCAGGCGCTAACCCCAGGCAGGTGCTAGCCCTGGGCAGGCGCTGGGAGAGCTGGGGCACTAACCATGGGCGGGCACTAGCCCTGGGCAAGTGCTAACCCCGGGTGGGCACTAANAGGCGCTAGCCCTGGGCAGGCACTAACCATGGGCGGGCACTAGCCCTGGGCAAGTGCTAACCCCGGGTGGGCACTAACCCCAGGCAGGTTCTAACCCCGGGCAGGTGCTAACCCCGGGTGGGCACTAACCCCAGGTGGGCACTAACCCCGGGCAGGCGCTAGCCAGCCCCGATCTGGCGCTAACCCCAGGCAGGTTCTAACCCCGGCCGTGTTGGTTGCAGACGGAGGCAGCGCTGATGTACGACGCCGTGTACGTGGTGGCCGTGGCCTCGCAGCGAGCATCCCAGCTGGCCGTCAGCTCCCTGCAGTGCCACCGCCACAAGCCCTGGCGCTTCGGGCCCCGCTTCATGAACCTCATCAAAGAGGCAAGTGCACGACCTCGGCTGCTGCTCGGTGCCGTCCTTCCCTGCCTCTTCCCTGGCTCCCGTGCCGCTCCCTGTCCTTGTCCTTGCCGTGCTCCCATTTCTGGCTCTCCCGGGGTAAATTCCTCCTCGCTCAATGCTGATTTACAGGTGTGAGGCTGTGCCTTCCATTCTGGCCTTTCCCAAAAACCAAGCTGCTAAACGCGGGGTGTGGCGAAGTCTCAGACTGAAACACTGTGAGACCTCCCAGGTTTTTTACTCGGGTAATGTTTATTATGGATGTTGATAATTTCTGAAAATATGAGGTAACTGCAACAGTTGTTCTGGAAACTGAAAGAAAAGCGAGTCCAGCTTTGTCCTTGCCTCACTGTGTAATTCCAGTTGTTTTGCAGATTGTTTAATCAGTGATCAGTATCCAGAAATCATTGCAGCCAGTATTTTGAAGGAATGAAAGTGCTTCCTGAAGCAGAGGAGACCTGGAGGGCCCAGCCCCCCTGCTCTGGAGCCAGGCTGGGAGAGCTGGGGGTGCTCACCTGGGGAGGAGAAGGATCCAGGGAGAGCTCAGAGCTCCTGCCAGGGCCTGAGGGGGCTCCAGGAGAGCTGGAGAGGGACTGGGGACAAGGGATGGAGGGACAGGACACAGGGAATGGCTTCCCACTGCCAGAGGGCAGGGATCTAAACAGAAACCTTTCCTCTTCTGCTTCTGAACCTCAAATTAAATAAGGCAGCTTTGTGACTCACACAATTTCTGGTGCATTTGAAGAACAATTATAATGAAATTGAAAGATAACAAAAGATTTTGTATCAATGAATACCCCTGCAGTGATGCCCTACTTATTTTGGGGGAGGCTGAGTATAAAACCAAAGGTTCCTGAAGCCTAAAGCAGAATACTTTGCCCACGAGTACCAGATGTACCCCAGCAGATCAAATCAAAGCCTGAAGAGTGACACAGCTCTCATTTATCATGGACAAGCAGCTTCTCTTGCATGGAGTGAGATATGTGAGCTAATTACTGATGGCCTTGCAGATAGAGTCTCTCATGGTCAGTAAAACACTGATTTAAATACTCCGAGTCTTATCTTCCTGTGTCTGTTGTAGCCAAAAAAAAGGTGTTTGAAAGCAGAGGATAAGGTTTAACAGGACAATATTGCATTTCCTGTAAAACCGAAAACAGGTGTTGGAAACCAAATAGCAAATACATTTGAACTTCCCTAGTTCATGTTAGGATCTGGTTCATTCAACAGGGATAGAAGAACTTTATAAATTAGGAATCAGTGAATAGGGATGGAGAAAATAAAGGCAAGGAGGCAGAGTGATAGCTTGGGCCCGCGTAAATAGAATTTAATTTTCCTCTTTTGTGATGTGGTGCTGGCATTCTGGGAAAGCGTTTTACAGCCTGATCTAAAGAAAATATTCTGTGCTCCAGTCTAAATAAACCAGTTTCAGACAAAGAAGTTGCCTGCAGTGATTCTGGCAGATGCTGGAGTTAACAAGTGCTTCAATGGCTCCCTGGTGAGTTTTTGCATTTTATTCTGGTAGTGAAAAGAACTGAAGTCACCTCACTTGCTTTGTGGGCCAGGGCTACAAAGTGTCTGGGATCAAGGCTCTACAACAGCTCATTAAGGACTTATTAATGAAAAGCAAATCCTTGTCAGAAGCTCATGTCTCTCAGTGACCCAATGGTGTTCACAACTGAAGGATGCTGCAATCTTTGAGCCCTTCTGGAATCATCTGCAGGGAGTTTCCCCTTCCCTGTGCTCAGAGGGAAAAGGAGGTTGTCTATCTTCAGAGGGGGAGCAGGGAGAGAAAGGGTGATCCCACCTTCCCTGAAGGAAAAATGGGTGTAAACACGAAATGTGTTTCTAATTGAATGATCAGATTCTGGTCATGTCCCACGTTATGATTGTTTTTCAATTATTATCGAAACCAGTTGATCCCCTCATTCAAATAAATCCAGCCACAATTAAAAGAACAAGTACATAGAGAAGGATAGAGATGCAGATTTGATTTTGAGCGACTGTTAAATGCCCTCAAGCAGAATCACAGAGAAAAATCTCAGTGACTGAAAGAGATCTGAAGACATTTCAGCTCATGTTGTGTTTCTCACGAGATCCATCCCAAGCACTGAGACCAGGAGTCAGAGTCTCCAGCCTGCAGCAAAGGCCAGGATTAGGCAAATGAAGTCCCTGAGGAAGCCTGCTTAATTTCTCACATCATTTTTCCTTCTTAAAGGTTTAAAATGAGACCTGAATTTCACTTATTTGTACACAGGAAGGGGATTGTAAACATTTAGCAGCTTTTAAAGCATCCAGCGCTGTGTCCCTGGTCTCTGGGTGACTGTTTCAAGAGTACACTTAATTAAAAGAAAAAGAATATCCAGTCCCTCCCTGTGCAAAAGGGCAGCACCTGATTCAGCATTAAGAAGTGAAATTTTGCCACAAGGCCATCTTTATTATCCTAGGTTGTTATTTTGTCTGTTTTTTGAAGCCATGATGATAATTCAGAGTGTTGTGCTCTGTGCTCTGATTATGCTGTTTATAAACGGCTTTAGTTCATTTTCCTTCTTTACAAAATGAAAAGAAATAAAGCCCACCCTTACCCTATACGCAGAAAAATGTAATTCCTGGAATCTTTCCTTGTGAACTCAAGGCCTTCAAGCAAATGATGGCCTTGCTCTGTAGAGAAAGAGGCAGGCAGAGACATGGGGAGGAACTGCAATTTCCAGCCACCACAAAAAGAACTGCACCACAGGGAAAAAGTCCTGGCTGGTATAAAATCACAGGGTGTAATTTCAGGGGAGTCATGGTAATAATTAAATCCTAACCAAAAACATGGAGCAGCACTGGAAGGAGAAGGAGTTGGAGGTTTTTCATTCCAGTAAAAGCAGAAATTCAAATTATGACAAGGGAAAGCAATCCATCTGCAGGGGTATCAATCAATTTGTTTTGTTTCCAATTGGCAGCATCTCCAAACACAGGAGCACAAAACATCTTGTAAGAGAACCGAAAATTTCTGTTGTGGAATTGTCTTTTATTACTACCAGAGTCAACACGTCAGAGTATTTTCATGGGACTCAAACCCTGCAGAGTGGAACAAATGAAAAGGAGAGAGCAGTACAAGGTTCTGATGCCAGAAAAGCCAGGAACTCCCTCCCTCCCTCCCTCTCCTGCTCTCTGAGAGGGGCTCAGTGGCAGCACAAAAACCTGTGTGACTGGGAAAAGATGACAACATTTTGCTCCAAAACATGAGATAAAATTTCTTCTGCTGCATCTTTCCCATTGCATTTTAGCACGGAGCCAGTGACAGGGTCTGTGGGCACTGGCTGGATTAATTCTCTGGGCTCTGGTGCTGCAATATTCAGTTACATCGAATTAAAACTGTTGTGTACTTTGGTAGGACTCCTCTCACCAGATAACTTAATATTAGCACTTCATGCACTCTCACTAAATCCTTTTTTCTTTGTTTCACTTTTCAAAAATTTTACTTCTTGTCCATGAAGTGCTTTTCTGCTCTGAGCCCATTACTGGCTGTTACTTTGACCTGAAAACTCTTAATTAGGACAGCAAACAAAACAACTGCCTGACCTGCATCCCATGGTGCTTTATTAGGAAATAAAGGTCAGCTTCCCAAGGAGACAACGTATGGCTGAGGGTAATGTCAATAGGGACCCTTATTCTGAAATCAAATTTCAAGTGGAAAAACGCTCATTTATGGAATGATCTATGCACAGACTGCAAAATAACTGCAGGATTGCATGCTGAGAATAAACACCTATTGAACTGATGAAAATTGACAAAAATTATCTGCAAGGTTCTGATACTGTGATATCTAAAATCAAAACAAGCTGTTTGACAAAAAGATTATATATATTTTCCTCCATTCTGTTTTTAGCTCATTAAATGTTACCTGGGCAGTAAATTCATTTATAAAGAATAAACACCAGCTGCTTAAACCCCCTCCTCAGAACAGGCTTCCCCAACCTTCATTTCCATTCCAGTGCTGCTCAGTGAAAGCCCAGGGCTTTTCCTGGATCTCTTCCAAGTACGGAGACCATGGAGCATCATAATTCTCAGTTTATCTCACTAGATAAAACCCTGTGCTGGCGAGCGCTGAAATTCTCTTTATTCCATCAGTTACGCCAGATTTGGAACAGGATAATGGAAAAGTCCCCCTAACTCACTGTATTCCATAATCCTGGCGGATCTCTGTTAATAAGAGGATTAATTGTAAGAGCTGACAAGTTCATGTGTGGCTCATGGCACACGATGATTTCCACTTCAAGGAGAAGCAATATCACTCTCACTTCAGTCTGGCAGCCCCCTCTGCAATTCCAATAAAGCAGGGGCTTTCTATTTCAAAAGGAAAGAAAACGAAAGGCAAATTAAACTGTTCTTGCTCAGTAGCATTTTAGGTAATACTATTAGTTTTTTATTATTACTGTTTTATTTTATTTTTATAATTTTATTATTATATTATTATCATTATTAATTGTTCATTATTATGGTGGTGTATTGTTATTTATGGCCTTGGGAGATTTTGTTACGTAAAAGTAGCCTGAGGTGTTCTGAGCATTGTAGGTTTAGGTGTTCCTAGCTTTTTTTAATTTTTCATTCAGGTGTCAGATACCATCACATCCCTCTTCAGAAATTTGGGAATATCAGTTCCTTCACCCCTGTAGTTAATTAGGAATATCCCACTCAGGATATTCCACGATTCTGTGATAATCTGGAAGGAGCTGAATGATTGATTCTGGGATTGAACTGTTGATTGGCTCGGGCTGAAGCGAAGGCTGCAGCAGGAATTGATCCGAGCTGATGAAGTGGAAATTGATACAAAGACCCCACAATGGTTGTGAATTGATAAAACGCCTCTGCAGTGTTTGATCTTGGAAGCTGAGCCAGCTTCATTGTTCTTATTATTATAATTTCCCATCAATCTATTGATAGGCATTGTAATAGGAATATTTAAACCCAGAGTTCAGCTTGTACTTTACCCACAATCCCCATTTTTTTCAAGCAGTAAAAGCAGGAAGTTTCACAGTTCTGATTATGTTGTTTTGCACGTTTTGACCGTGGCAGGTGGTGGCTGAAGTTGTGTCTGTAACCTGTTCTGTCCACTGCCTTCTCAAGGCCTAGTGAGAAAGGGTCTGAGCAGCTGCTCCTGGTGATGCTCTTTTGATTAATTACATGATCAGGTTCCCATTCAACTCGTATTATACCCTGTTGCATTCCGAGTGTCACCAGAAACATGAGAATTGATAAAATCCTGTGTGTGAAAGGCTGAAATCCCATCTCTGTGTCGCACACTCAGACAGCTCCTGGCTCTTCAGGAAGTTCTGCTTCATCTCAGTTTGTTACTCAACAAGGACTCTGCAACTGCTGCTTTCTGTGTTTCTGTTTAGAAGAAAGAAAATAAAAATCAGAAATTAAGTTTATAGTTCAGGTGGTATTTGAAACGTGTTCCTCACCACTAGGGTTTAACAATCCCATCAACATTTAACCCTTCTGAGAAACACTCCCTGGCTCCTGTTTGTCATTGAAGTCACACTTGGGTCATTATTTGGTGGTCTCAGTGGGACTGAAGTTGGACAAAGGCCCTGTGCACTTCTCTGTACTTTCAAATTTCAGCAGCTTGTAACTCCTTTTCCTTTTTTTTTAGTATGGAGATAGAAGCACCAAAGCCTGTTTGGAAGACCGAGACGCATTTCACCATATAAATCTTTTTTCCACAAGAACGGAGCTGGAGGCTCCTGCTGCCATTTGCAAACATAACATCCTGGGTGTTTATTCAGGATCATCCCCCGTTAGCAGGGAAGCCGAGCGTAGGATGTGTAATCAATAAACAGGAGCAAAGCAGCCTCCCAGGAGAAATTGATCTCTGAGGATCAGATTGGAAAAAAATGTTCCATCTTTATGAATAAGTCAGAGTAATAAAAGACAGTCTGGAAAAAGAGGTATTAGAGATTGGAATTCATTCATATGTGTCCCCCCTGCTATCTTGATTATATCAGCATAATAAATAAATAATAAATAACCCTGCAGGTGTTCCTCTGTTCCCAGCAGAGACTTTTCTTTATTCCCAAATCAGTAAGATGGAAAATCTCACAGCAAGTTTGTTGCATTTATGCTTTTCCATTCTTATTTTACTCAAGTGTGTTTCCACAAATTCCAAATGCACCAGATTTGTCTGAGACACGTGCTGAGAACTCCCCAGCATCCGAGATTAAATCCTGCAGATTCAGGGCTGCAATTCAGATTAAACAGGAAGGGGAGACACCAGTCTGCAAGTGTGGTGATTTTTAATGCAGCTTTCCTTCTGTCCTCTGTCTCCAATAAATTAAATGAAGCAAGGAACGATGTGTGGTGGAAAAGCTTGTAATTTAAAATTACACGGCTGACACACACGAAAGAACAATGCCATCATTTATCCTCAGCTCTCCTTGTATCTTTGACGAATTTAATCTAATGGGGGAGCTCCCAAAAATAGACTATCACAATTGGCTGCACTTTGGAACCCATCACTTTGTTTTACAGATCAGCACCTGCTCTGGGGACAAAATGGGGAGGGAGGTAGAACTCATTTTAGGGGAAAACAGGCTGGGTGAGAAGCTCACAAGACACAGAAAACTGGAATTGTGGAGAAAGTCCATCCTTGCCCTTGATCCTTGTCCCTGAAGAAGGGTTTCCCGGCACGGGGAATCCTGCTGGCGGTGCAGGGCAGAGCCACATCGCGGTGCCAGTGTTGAAAAGGAGCATCAGGAAGGTGACATGTCCTGTGTTTGTGTCCCCACAGGCGCGCTGGGAAGGTCTCACCGGGCGCATCACCTTCAACAAAACCGACGGGCTGAGGAAGGACTTCGACTTGGACGTCATCAGCCTCAAGGAGGAAGGCACGGAAAAGGTAACCAGGTCTTTTGTAAAAAAACACAGCAAAAAGCTAATTTGGCGAGGGCATGATTCCTCAGCTCGAATCTCCTGTGATTGGGGTAAAAAACCCCACTATTCTCAAATTATTTGGGTCAAATTTAAAGCAGAGCTGCTAAGATTAGGTTTTTATTTTACAGCGTGTACCGTGCATTTTGAGGTATGGGAGAGGAACCTGGGGCAGGCAATGCTTATCTAATGGAAAGAATAATTTTAAGTGCACCTCATTTTCAATTCTTGCCACTGCAAGTGTGGATGGAAAATTCATATAAAGAAATAGATAAATTTATACAGATATGCACAGATAAATGTGACATGAGGGAGAGAGGAAAGAAGGTACTTGAGTAATAACCTCAACAAAGCTGAGATGCTGAGAATTCTCCAGGTTTTTGAGACTGGATTGGTTCTTTTCCCCTTTCCTCCGCCAGCGATCTGGGCTCCCTCAGGGCTGCCCTGGAGGTGGCAGCTGTGGGTGTCCCCAAAGCCCAGCACAGGTGACAGCAGCACTGCTGAGGCCGCTGTCCCCTGCTCTGTGTGTGATGGCTCGGCTCTGGATGATAATTCCTGATGGCTTAATTGAGACTTTAACTGTGATTGCTCCCACACAGCTCTCCAGACAGGTTCTCTTTCCATTTTTAATGAAGCGCTCTGTTTATTTTTCCCTGTACCAAGGCTGCTGGCGAGGGCTCTAATCATTTATATAAAGTGTGGAAGAAGGTTTGTACACAGACAGGTGATGCCAAAACCCTTCGGGCTGGGTCTTCACGCTCAGCCTCTGGGTTTTGACAGTGGCTCTCCTGTTGCAGTTTAGAGACAACCATCTCTCTGAAAGCAGGAATTTTCCTGCTAGGATGAGTTTATCTCCACTTGAGACACTGTAATTCCACGGACTAAAAAGATCTTGGCAGGATTCAGCTTTTTCACCAAAATTGGGGGGGTTTAATTATTATTTTACTTCTTGGGAGCTGTGCTTTTCCCTTCTTTAAGTAGGGGCCCCTGGCTGCAGCAAAACCAGTCCTTTCCTCAGGTGCTAGCCTCCCTGATTCACCTAAAATTCACCCTGAGGGGTAAAATTACACTCTTTTGGATGTGTATTGGCATCAGCTGCAAAGTCTGGTTTAATGTGCAGGGTTGGGGGTGTTTTTCCCCACATAAAACCCTCAGCGCTGGCAGCATTCGAGCATTATTGCCTCAAAATTTGGATGAGTGTGTCATTAGCTCCTTACAGAAAATAATAGAGATGATTAAGTGGGTGCTGTCATTCACTAACATATGGAAATTGGAACTAAGCTTGTTTATAAAAGATGTAAATTACCCCAGGAATCTCATCCCTCTTTGAACGTAAGGTGCTTAAAACACGAAAGTGGGATTTGGAGCCCAGCTCCACGCACTGTTCCCCACAGGACTTACAACCCCTGCTTGCTGTTCTATCTTCTATGAGAAGATAAAAACTGCACCCATCAAGTTTAAAGCATTCTGCAGTCATGAGGCAGAAAATTTTTGTAGTGCTTAGAACTGTATTTGGTACATGGTTCTCACAGGTCTCATTATTGAACACCCCTCCCTCACATGCAGTTTTAAAAGGTGTGGGTTTGTGTTGTTTTTGTGAGAACAGACAGGTGTAAAACAACCTCTAAGACCCTTTGTGTGGTCTTAGGAAGCAAATATAGATCTAATAGCCCAGATCTGACGTGCAGTGGATCAGGCTGAGGCACAGACCCCTCTCCCCTCGCTGCTGGGGAGCAGATCATCCCCAGACATGCAGGAACAACTCCTTTGACTGCGGGCACCTCGTGCTCTGCTGAATGGACTTACAGCAAATTAGAGCTGGTTCAGAGCATGGGCTCGCTGGGAAGGGCACACGACGCCTCTCGAGCTTGTCACTAAACTGCACAGCATCCCCTGGGCTCCCCACAGGGATGTCCTGCCTTGTCCCTGCAGCCGAGGCTGCCCTGCGGTGCCACCCTGTCCCCAGCTGTGGAGTGCCCTCCTGGTGTGTTTTGTGTGCTCTGTGACGGTGCTGCTCCCTGCTCTCGTGGTGGATCTCCTCTGTCCCTGCTGCCAGCCCATAAACACATTCCAGGTCAGGAAGGACGAGCAGAAGGGCTCGCCCACCCTGGTGCACATCCAAGGACTCTGGATATTTACTGTATTCCTGGCACAGGCTGTCATAATAGCCAGCATTTTATCTCCTGTGTACTTTCCAGATCAGCCTCCCTGCCTGATCTACTTTTGGAAACAAAGGGAATGACTGACAAATGCTTGGCATAAACACTTTTTTTTTTTAATGGCATGGCTGACCCCATTAAGAATTTTGAAGAAAAAAAAAATTATGAAAGGCAAAAGCAATGGCACCCAGGGACACAAACCCCAAGTTTGTTTGAAATGGCTGTGCTCTCCAGAATGCCCAGCACAAACCAGTACTGCCTGAGCCAGCTCCTCACCTGGTGCTCCTCACATCAGCCCTCAGCCAGGCTGGGCAGGAAAATCCAAGGGCAAAAACGCTGGAGATGCTTCCAGCCTGCATATAAGTTAGGTGAATGCTGATCTGAATAAATCAACATTGTTATAATTTCTGCCCCCCACAAGGCATAGATCCAAATCCACTGAAATCACAAAGATCTCTCCCTGGAGGCTTTGGATTGGGCAGTAAATACTGGAAGTTTTCACTCTCTGGGGCTAGGAAGGAATTTGCCTTTGGCCTCTGATGTTTGCTGAACAAACGCTGCTCGGGGTGTGAAATGGTATCACCTTGATAGCTCTGGCATCTCCAGGAGTCAGGGAACGGCAGAATAATCTTTGCTAAACCTGCTGAAGGCAGGGGGGAAGCAAAAGGCCAGTTCATCCATCAATCTGCTCCAGTGGAGTTACTCAAGCTTTTAATTTGTTCCATCAGAAGAGAGAGGTCTTGCCACATGTCTCAGCTCCGCCATTGACAAAATTTTTAAAAAGTCATAAAAATAGACATTTGGCATTTTTTTTGCAGGGAACAAAGCCAACATGTTCCACTTTAGTAGCCATTTGGCCAGCCCAGCACTGCACTGCCAAGCCTTGGACTTTCCCTTTCATGGGTTTGCATTTGTGCATTTTGCAGTCGTTCCCTGGGGTTTCTGAATCAGCCCTTTGGTGTTGCTGCCTTTCACCAAGCCCCTGCCCTTCTCCAGCACTCGGTCCCTTCCTGAGGCGGCCAGAGCCCCCAGGCCGGGGGTTTGGGGGTTTAGGGGATTAGGGCAGCCTCTCAGCTGCTCTCCTCTGTGCAGATTGGGTTCTGGAACTCCTACAGTGGCCTTAACATGACGGACAGCAACAAGGACAGGTCCACCAACATCACGGACTCCTTGGCCAACCGGACGCTCATCGTCACCACCATTCTGGTAAGGCTCCCCAGATCTTTCGATTTAGGCTCAGAATCCACACATACATCCATGAGATTCATTCAAAATCACCCCACTGCCAGCAGCAGACTCCCGGGAACCTCTGCCTCCGGAATCATTTCTCCGGTGTTTCAGAGATGAACTGTGCGTACTTTTCTTCCCAGAAGAAAAAACACACACAAATACTTTGTAGTCAGTGCTTAAACATCCTTCTTTTTTACTGAAAATGGGAGAAAGTGGGCTGAAAGGAAGTGGCAAACAGCAGACAGGCAGATTGAGTTACTGTTCTTACGGTGGTGAGTGGAAAAGATGTAACTGGGTATTCAGGAGCTGCTCTGCCTCGTGCTTTCCTCCTGCCCAGTAATGCCACTTTTGTTCCAATTGCTCTGCCTAATTCCTCAGGAGGAGGGAAAGAGCTCAAAGGCTCCCTTCTGCACTACTTATCTACTGCCAGAGGTGTTTTACCACATCAAAGTGCTGGCCCAGATCTTTTTCTATCCAAAATCCTGTACAAGGTAAAGCAACAATGTACTTTGCAATCTGCCTGTGCTGTTCTCCATTCCCTCGTGTGAATATCTGTGCAACTCCCAGCTATTTGCTCCACTTGAAGATTTTTCTCAATAAAGACAATTTTTCAAAAAATAGAAGTTGTTAGGTTCCCCTTATGGAGTTTTTTTTCTGTTATTTAAGGTTCTCCCACCTTCAGTATCCCTTCCTGTCCCACAGAGTGGGACCTTGGGTCTGAGTTTGGAGCTGCTGAGCACAACTGGAATTAAAGCTCCTGGGAGCTACAAAAGGTCCATTCCACTGAAAATCAGGGCCCTTATTCTCATCACTAATTCATTCAGTGAGTTTGTTAACAAACCTAGAACAGTTGCTAATGCACACAGAAAATTGCTGATTTCCATCTACTTGCAATGAACTTCGAAAATATTGCCATCATGTAGAGAAGCTGATCTATTCTGAGCCATCCTCATGTCTCTCGCTGCCTGTCTGCTGTCTTTTCCTGCAGGAAGATCCCTATGTCATGTACAAGAAGTCTGACAAGCCCTTGTATGGCAATGACAGATTCGAGGGCTACTGCCTGGACCTGCTAAAGGAGCTGTCAAATATTTTAGGCTTCATCTATGAGGTCAAACTCGTTTCTGACGGCAAATATGGAGCCCAGAATGACAAGGGAGAGTGGAATGGGATGGTCAAGGAGCTCATAGATCATGTAAGACCCTTCTCCCTTTATTCTCCTTTCACCTGGGGTATTTTATCAATGAAATCTTTGCTGTGTTTTCCACCTTTTACACCACTGGTTTGTCCGTTTTGCCACCCATCAGAGTAGGAACATCTGAATTTTTGGGATTCAGGTGTTGGGGGGAAACCTTCATCTGTAGCCATGTCCCAAATGTCCCCCTGCCTTGTAAAAAGAGGAAACGGACTCTCACACCCCCAAAGTACCCTAGAAATGTTGAATTTTGTTGATTTTGATCCAGATTTGGTTTATTTTTTAAAACTTGGGGAATAAATGGAGGGAATTGCAGTGGGTTTTCTGAAAATGAAAGCAAGTGTTTTCCCTTTTGTATTTGCAGAAAGCTGACCTGGCTGTGGCTCCTCTCACCATCACCCATGTCCGGGAGAAAGCCATTGATTTCTCCAAGCCCTTCATGACGCTGGGGATCAGCATCTTGTACCGGAAGCCCAACGGGACAAACCCTGGTGTTTTCTCCTTTTTAAACCCCCTTTCTCCAGATATTTGGATGTATGTTCTCCTGGCCTGCCTTGGAGTCAGCTGTGTCCTCTTTGTCATTGCAAGGTAAGCCCAGGACAGAGTTTAAGATGCACCCACAGCCTCTCCTCTCGTAGGTGTTGGATGGGCTCTGTGGAGTACAGGGCTATCAAACCATCCTTGGGGGTTATACAATCCTAAAACCTTCTGCAAATTCTTGGTATTTTCTCATCAACACTGCTGTCACTTTTGTGTATTGCACTGAGGTTTTGCTTTCCTTAAGGGCTGTTCCAAGAGAAATATCCAATGGATGTGTCAGGAGGCACCACCCCAGCAGACACGTGCTGAAAAGCAGTTTGTTATTTGCATGCAGGCATTTCCCTTTCCCGCTCACAGTGCACACAGTTCAAAGGTTAAAAACCCCAAAAGGTGAACGCAGCTTTGCTGGAGGTCCAGCCTTAGAGCTCTTTTCCAACCAAAATGGTTTTGTGAATTAGAGGAGGAGAGGTCAGGCGGTAACTTTCCAGGGGTGGCCTGAGGTGAAAGAGGAGTTTATCCCTCCCTGGCAGCTGTGGGACTGTGGACAACTAGTCCTGGCTTCCCACAGGCTCCTGCAGGGGCTCACTGCACCGTAAATAATAACTGCACTGTACACAATCCATGATCTCATTCATGACTAATCTTAAATCTGCTCCACTCTGACAGACTGACTTTTCTGCAGTTGTGTGCCAAGACTGAAAACATCTCCCAGCCCTCTCCACCTCAGAACAGGGGAAGGGAAAACAAACATTTTCCTTGAGCTGATGCCTGAAAGCAGTGCCTGCTTAGATTCAGCTACATGGGCTGAAGAAGTGAAATTATGTTCGTGTTAATTTAGATTTATACATTTTAAGCTAAGATGTTCTTGCAGCCCACATCGAGACCTGCTCACGTCTCCAAATACATCAAGATTTTTGTAAGATTTTTAAAGTGTTTCAGCAAATATTGGTTGGTTTTAATAACCCCAGGAACCATCTACTTCTTAGCACTACCACAGTAAATGAAATAGCTAAGCACATTTTGACATCAGTTCCTGGAAATCAAATACGTGGGAATAATTTTCACAGACTAATATAATCCTCCTGTCATTTCTTTCAACTTTTCAGCAGCTGAATAATTTCTCATTTGTCTTTGAGCCTTACGTAGCCCTGTCATTGTTACATTAATTTTTAAACACTGAAGGTTTTTTATCCCAGTGAAGGGTTGCAGACTGACAAAGCTCTGTTCCAAGCACACTGCCAGTGGATGAACAAGGTGTTTCCTGCCAAAATCTCTCTTTGCTGCTAATGCCATGTCAGATGTGCAGTTACGTCAGTGCAGGTAGAGCCAAGCAGCCGAGTCAATAATGTCACACAGAGATGATCGAAAAAGGTGCTTGGGTGACCTTCAGCATCTCACCTTTATCAGAAACCTCAGCACAGCTGCTGCTGAAGAGGGAGAAAACCATGGGGAAAAAGGCCAGGAAAACAGAAGGTCTGAGCGGTGAAATTCAGCTGAATTGTAAACCAGAAATAGAAACACAAGAAGAAAATCAGCTTTTGTTTCGAGATGAAAAAGAAACACATACCCTACTAACACATTGAAATACATACCCAGGGCTAGAAAAACCTTTCCAGTCCGGAAGACAGAGCTTTGCTGCCAGAATTTCATAGCCCCTTTCCAGCAATGGCTCTTTTGCTCTTTCCATGATGAAGACATTTGTGTCCAGCTCGCTGAATTTGGTGGTTTTCTGAAACCCTGCAAAATCCCAGCCTTGGGCTTCCCAGGCAGGCCAGGCAGAGGGATTTACTCTTCTTGCTGCCCTGTGTGAACACTGTGGGGGGAACTCTTCACTCCTGGGGCTGTTGGCAACCTCCTGGTCCTAATCTGGGGTCTCTTGCTAAGGATGTGTTTCCCTCTGTGTGCATGAACTGAGTTGGGAACAGTCTGGTCACTCCACACCACCTGCTCCCATTATTCCAGCAGAAATCTGAAACACCTAACTTGGGAATTGCTTTTCTTTTGACTGGTGCATGCAGAACTGTTGTATCTTGAACCTGAAAACTTTGTCTTTTGTCATGATTTTTGACACTCTCCTTCTGGGTATTGTGCAGCCGATGGCATCCTGAGCGACATCCTCTCCCAATTAACGGGCTCATTATTACCAGCCTTCATTACTTCAGCTAAGCAAGGCACTCCGCTTGCAACCGTGCATAAATCCAATGCTTAATTATATTGTTGCTACAGTAATTAGAATGTGTTGGGTGAGGTTGGCAATTAAAGCTGCATTCTCCAGCTCCTTGAGGGAGCCACGCCGCGCTGGGGAGCCCGAGCAGGTATCCCGAGGAGAAGCAGTCCTTGGGGTGCTCCTGCTGGGAGTGAGCCCAGGCAGAGTCCTTGCAGGGAATCCCTGGGCCGTTCCCTCCCAGCAGCGCCCATCCCGTGTCCCTGCGGCTTTGGGAGCGGCCGTGGCTCCCAACGCCTCCCAGAGCTGGGTCGAGCAGGGTGCTGAGAATGCCCAGGCTGTGGGGAGGGTCCCGGGATGGGCCACCTGCTGCAGAGCAGGAATCCTCAGCCCTTGTGGGTCCCTGCCAGCTCAGAATATCCAGGGATTCTGGGAGCGATGGGCAACTGCTGCCTGCAGGGAGAGCACGTCCAGCACCCCCAGACAGCGAGCGGCGCTGCTTTTGGGGCTGCTGCTCCTCCCGTATTCCCTAAACCCTTCCCAATCCCTGTGGCTCCCAGCGGTGCCCTGGGAGCAGGGAGGAGAGGAGGAGCGGCCCCGTGCCAGCCGCAGTGTGCCATCCATCGGCCGCACAGCTGGCACAGCTGGCACAGCTGGGGCGGTGCCGGATGTCCCGGGGACAGCCCTTCGTGCCAGGCGCTCCTTTCCCGCTCCCACCCGGCCGTGGTGCGCTGCCCAGCAGGTTTGCTGTGTGTCCTCTGCTCGATGTTTACAGACTGTTTCTGTTGACTGCCACAGGTTTACACCATATGAGTGGTATAACCCCCACCCGTGCAACCCAGACTCAGATGTGGTGGAAAACAATTTTACTTTACTAAATAGTTTCTGGTTTGGAGTTGGAGCTCTCATGCAGCAAGGTACACCGGTTACACTTCGTTCTCGCACACGTCCCACAGTCTGCTCAAGGGCTTCTGTGCTGGTAAACTCCACCCTCTGTAAATGCAGCATGTACTGTAAAACCTGATCTTGCTCGCTCAGAGGAGCAGAAGGGAGGAAAGCCATGTGCCACTGCCACAGGGGAACCTGTGCAAGCCAGGGCAGGAGCAAGGAGGGCAAGCTTCTGAGAGGAAGGGGAGCAGACAGGGCCACACGGGAGTTCTGCAGCTGAAATGCAAATTAATTGCAAGAGGGATATGAAGTGCTTCATGCTGAAGTTGAGTTTATTGGTAAAGAGGTTTGGCACCAGGAAAATGTTGGTCTCCATTCCAACACAAACAGCCTTAGCTGCCCTAGAAGAGCTGTTCCAGCTGCCAAACAAGGAAAGATGCTCTCTCTCTCCAGAAGCGTTGTTAAATTTGTGGGCACTTGTCAAACACATTGTTTAAAACCAAAACCAAACCCTTGTTTTCTATGGCTTTTCTGCAGGTTTGAGTCCCATCCTTCTGTAAATGCATCCAACCCTAGGAGCCTTAACTTAACCCACTCACAAGCCCCTGTTGCTGATGATTTTGGAAACAGCTGACATTTTACTCAGATGCCAAGGAGGGGCAGCGAAGCTTACTCCGTGTGGGAAGTGAAATAGATCTGTGTACTAAACACAATTGTTTATGGCATTTATGTTCTAAGGTTTCCAATTAAATCACTTTTCACCAAAACTGGGGTCCAGTGAAAAGAGAGAAAATGTTTTCTGACAAACATTTCAAGCTGAATCAAAGCTGAACAAAAAAGACCCCACCCCACGACAACCAAAGTGGCAATCCAGAGGAAAGCCCAGCAGTACCTTGGCATTAAATTCCTAAACACTTAAGTAAGGAATGTAAAACCACCTCTGCATTCATACAGGTACCATTTATTCTTTCCTCTTAAACAGATAGAAGTAGCAGTAAAAAAATTAAATTTAAAAAAAAAAAAAGAAAAAAAAAAGAAGAGGATTTTTCCTAGATATGGTAGAGAGTAATGTTTGTGTTGACCTAAGATGCACCACTTGCTTTTAGTGGTGCATTATTGCATTGAGAGGATGTAGATCTTCCCCACAGAAATTGCTTTGAAGGAGGTTGGATGAAAGAAGAGCATTTCTGCTTTGTTTTGGAGCTTTTTTGTTTTGTTTTCCTTCCAATTTCTCAGTAAAACACAGGCTGAGGTTTTACAGTATCAGGCAGGTGTGTGTATATAACTGTGGTTGCCCTGTGTGTGAAAGTGCCCCAGGATTTTGTGTTCCCATGTCCTGCCTTTTTTGGAGTTTACCATCATCCACAGCAAACTGTGGGATGCAGTGTCTGCTCGTTACCACTACCTTGGGTACATGACAGTCAGCCCCAACCAGACTCTGCTTGTCTTTTAAGAAGATTCAAAACCAAACAAAAGAAAGAGAGAAAAAGAAAGAAAGGACAAAAAAAACCAAAAACATTTGTAAGGCAACACAAATGTTTCCATGTGCAAACTTGTGGTGTGATTGTCTGTGCATCGTCGTCACGTGAAGAGTTTGGACATGACGTGAGTGGTGGTGGAAGTCTGGGTCTAGCGTTGCGCTCCTCCTCCTTGGCAGCAGCCGCTCGTTATGCTTGATTGGAAGCCATTTGTGATTAAATTTGAAAATGTGATGATCAGACTTTCTCTTTTCTACAGAGCGTGAGCAAAGTCTGGATCAGGATTGGCTGTCATGTCTGCCATAAAAAGGCACTAGAGAGACTTCAGCAAGTATTGTCTCTGCCCCCGAGTCTTGCTGGCAACATTTTGATTTAGATGCTGCTTCCCCTGTTTTTCCCCTGGAAGTCTCAGACGTGTTATGCATCCTCTGAAAGCATCCAAACAGGGCACATTTCATCCAATCCATTCAGGGAAGCTGTCGCTGTCACAAAGGAAAGCTGTCCCTCAGAGCCCCAGCTCAGCCAGGGAACGGGGCAGGGCAGGAGCGGCTGGGGCAGGAGAGTGCCAGGGTGGGGATGGAGCAGATCCCGGGCTGAGCCCCCAGCGTGGGCAGCAGGGAAGGGGGGATCCTGCCCCTCTGCCCTGCTCAGGTGAGACCCCACCTGCAGAGCTGCCCCAGCCCTGGGCCAGCAGCACAAGGAGCTGGAGCTGCTGGAGAGAGTCCAGAGGAGACCCCGGAGCTGCTCCAGGGCTGGAGCCCCCCTGCTCTGAGCCAGGCTGGGAGAGCTGGGGGTGCTCACCTGGAGAGGAGAAGGATCCAGGGAGAGCTCAGAGCCCCTGGCAGGGCCTGAGGGGGCTCCAGGAGAGCTGGAGAGGGACTGGGGACAAGGGATGGAGGGACAGGACACAGGGAATGGACTGAGACTGACAGAGTAGGTTTAGATTTGATATTAGGAAGAAATTCTTCCCTGTGAGGGTGGGGAGGCCCTGGCACAGGGTGTGTTTTAAGGTCCCTCCAACCCAGGTCAATCTGTTCTTCTCTGATAAATTGATGCTCTGGTGAGGGCAGAGCAAACCCTGCTCCCGGCTGAGCCAAGTGGGCCAGCATCTCTTCTGACTCTTCCATGGTTATTCCGGTGGTCAGCTTTGGAGTGCCTCAGTTCCAGCAAAAGGCAGTCACTCAGTGCAGAGTTGCCAGGCTGTGACCTGAGCGTGTTCTTGTACAGCTGCCTAAGCTGAAAAGCAAGAATTCCTTCAGGATGACCTGAATCAGCACAGCTTTTGCAGTCCAAACCCAGCTTAAAAATAGAGAGTAACAAGGTAATACTTCATTGTATTAAAATAAAATTAAAATCATCAAAATCTAATCTGAAAAAAAAGAAAGTACAGCTGAACTCCAAACACAAACCCAGACAGAGCTACAGCTCTGGAAACAACTCCATTTGGACTGGAAAATTTCAAGGGAGAGTTTTTGCTTTCAGACTGCTCTCGCTGTTTGGCAGTTCTGTCAACACACTCCAACCCCTGGGCTAAGCTTAGCTCTGACCTTTAAGAGACTCAGCTCTGTGTTTACAAAGCCAACTTCAATCTGTTTTCTGGTTGGTGGGGAAGATTTTACCCTTTTGGTCTCTGCCCCAAAAGTCACAATCAGAGATTTTGCAAAGGCTGAAAAGGTTCTCTGTAACATGTTGAAATTTCTTGCAGAACTCATTGAATAGCTGGGGAGACGTAAGACGTCAATGTGTTTTTCCAATAATAAAAATACGTTTGTCACATCAAAAGCTTTAGCCCTGAGCACTCTGTTCACAGACACTTAAGTATTTTAAGTTCATCCTTCATCAGCAAAATAATTATGCAAAAGCTTAATTTTGAAGGCAAAAATACTCAGGTGGCTGCCTAAGAGCTTTGCTGAACCAGATTCTTGAATCCCACGTTACGGACAGAATTCAGTGGGGATGGCCCCTAGAGAAAAAAGCAAAAAATTTGCCTCAGAATGCTTAGAAACACCAGTATCTCTGCAGCTGAAACAGAGGTGGTCTGAGCTCCTTAGAAACCTTTTCAGTGCAGGTAACTCGTGCTGCTCTGTGGGGATCTGTGGCAGCAGCAGAGACCTGCTAATAACGAGTGTTAATACACTGTCCAAAACTTTGTGTCGCCCTGAAGATCCCAGGGATGTGTCCATTGACCCTCTCATTTTTCCACCATAAAGCACACAGAAAGAGGTTTCCTGGGGGGTTGAGCTGGAGGCAGCGAGCTGTATTGATCTCCCTGTTTGTGCTGAGATGTGTCCATAGGATGCGCAGGGCAGGCTCCTCCCGGGGGGTATTTCTGTCAGGTAGCTTGTGAGCAGAATAGCGTTTGCTAAAGAGCTCTGGTTACGGAATTGATTGCAGTGTGCAGGCACAAAGGGATTCCAGAAGCAGACAGGAATTACCAGTGTAGCTTGCTGGGGATGTACAAGGTTAATGTCACAAGGATGGTTAGCTCAGAGAGGTAAGGGGCTTAGACCCAAGGATAATTCCATTTGTCATGTATCATGGCACACATCCCCTTCCCAGTGTGTTACCATTATAAATGTCAGCTGTGCATCTGTGAGATTATTGTTGAAATCATTTTATCATGCTACAGCCCATAAAAGCATTCTGTGCCTAAAACCAGTCTGTGGTATCAGCAAAGGCATCTTTCAGCCTCATTTTAACATGATTGTTTTGATGGTGTTGTAACAGGATCAGAGCTGATGCCCAAAGCTCTTTCCACCAGAATAGTTGGAGGAATATGGTGGTTTTTCACCTTAATCATAATCTCATCCTATACTGCCAACCTGGCTGCCTTCCTGACCGTGGAGAGGATGGAATCCCCCATCGACTCTGCGGATGACCTGGCAAAGCAAACCAAGATCGAGTACGGGGCTGTCAGAGACGGATCCACAATGACCTTCTTCAAGGTAGGGCAGCCCTGGGGGCCGGAGCCCTCCCACCAGAGGGGCAAAAAAAATAGCCTTTGATGGGAGCCCAGGCATGGGTGTGGGGATCTTCTCCTCCAGCTGGGATCCTATTTCCTTCCAGCCACCTCACTAAAAAGCAGCTGGAAAAGTCTGCTTCACCTGCTGAAAGTCACATTTGCACCACGGTAATTCCACAGTTTGTTTGTCCCATTTTTTAAAGGTCCAGGGTTGGTATTACCCAGACTATCAACACACCCCTGAGCACATCTGTAAGTGAAAGACAGTTTTCTGTGGACAGTTGTTTGGTAGATAACTGTGATAATTGTGTTCTTCTCTTTTTTTTTCCCTTCATTATTAGTATTAATTACATACAAAATGGATAATCTCATAAAATGTCAGTGTAAAAGCCAACAAGCTATAAATACAGAATACATGCACAAAAGTCCTGTGACAGTCACAATTAATTAGCAGCTTCGTCAGCAGTCTCAGCAGGGAAGTCAGGCACAGGATGAGCCCGGATCAGGCTTTTCCGTGTGGCAGCTGAGGATGGTGTTTATGGAGAATCTCACACACAGAGGCTTTGAAGGAGATGAGACTCCATGGGGGAGCAGCACATGGGGCAAAACAACATCTGTGCCATGCACAGCTTCTCCAGCCTGAGCCTGCCCTGCCGCAGCCACGAGCCCTTCTCAGGGAAAAGGGATAAAACTTCAAAACCTGTTGCATCCATGTGTCTTTAGAGGAAATAGATCCTGAAGTTCAGAACAAATTTCCTACAACTGTTTTTGGTTTTACACTGATTTCTTTCTGCACCATTAATCCCTCAGGCAGAAATGGGTAGGCTTAAAAGCATGTAAGCCTCTAAAAGAAAAATTTCAGACAAGGTGGTTAAATATTTATACACTACATGTGCCGGTTTATTTGTGCCTGAAATAGATGTGCACACAAGCGCAGGGGAAGGACAGTGCAGACACTGGGGATGGATTCCACAGCAGAGGGAAGCTGACAGTGAAAATGCATGAAAAATGAGATGTATCACGCTTGTAAACACTCACAGTGTTTTATAAAAGGTGTTATGATTTTTATTATGGAAGTCTCTCCAGAGCCTCACAAGATCAGGGGTTCTTTGTCCTGTCCAAAACTTGAAATAAAAAATCCTGGAGTAGGTCTCAGTGCAAAACCAGCTAGTTCTGTCTGCAAAGGAAGACTCTGACTTTGCCTCGCTCGGACTGTGAAATGCTGCAGATCGTCCTTGAGCTAAATAAACATGCACACACTCCGGGGAGGGGCTGGGAATTAGGAGAAGGCAGCAGGAGGGAATTCGGGCAGCAGTTTCTCCATGCCCGCACTCCGCCCAAGGTTCAGCACCGTTAAAGCATTTTTGTAGGAACATTCCAGCCTCCACCGCTTTTCTGGGAGCTGTCCCGTGCCCGGGGTACTGAAGTGCTGGGAGCAGGGACAGGGAAAGGAGCCCGAGGGCTGCAGCAGCAGAGAGCACACCCTGAGAGGGAGGATGTCCATCCCCGCAGGGCTGGGGTGCACCGGGAAGGGTCTTTATCTCCAGTGCTTTCTGTGCTGCAAGATGTGATTTGTGGAATCAAATAGTGCTAAAGCCAAGAAATGCTGAGAGAAACAGGTGTTTTTTTTCAGACCAACAGTTTTTAAGGCAAGCCATGACATGCTGGGTGTTCCTCGAGGGGAGAGGAACAAGGCAGTGACATGTAGGACATGAGCAGCAAAGCCCAGATCCTTCTGGTTTTCAGGACTGTAAGGGATACACGTGGGAAAAATGATTTCTGGAGACATCAGGCACAGAAAAAGATCCTGGCATAAAGCAGACCCTAAAGAGCTTTGATTTAGGACTTTGTGCCCACAGTAGCAGCAGGCAGCCCCTGGAAAATGAGATTATGCAGTGTAACTACTGGATGGGATGGGGATTGGGAATCATATTACAAAAGCAAGGTACTCCCATTGCTTTTCTGAAAGCTCTATTTGCATTTATTCAGGTTTACATACGTTTTAGTTAGTGGTGTCTATAATGCATGTATTAACCAATGATTGCCCACTGGTTTGGAATGCCTAGCACCAGAATCCTTGTTGCAATAGTTTCCCACCCCCAAAAAAATGATCGTAAAGATGAAATATTTTTCAAGGAAGTTTCTGCAGTGACTGACTTTTAGCCAGACAGTGGGGGCAATGAAAACAAAAGCAACTCAAATAATTTGTGGGGGGAAAATGGAGTTCTGACTTTGAAAAGCACCTCTGAGTCAGCCTCCTCCCTGTGCACAGAACCCAGATCTGGCCAGAGCAGATGAAAATGCCTCAAAAAGGGGGCCCAGGCAGCTCAGGACAGTTAAACCTTCTAGTTAAACTGCAAGACAGCAGCATCCCAAGCAGCCTTGTCCATCTGTGGGAATGGCCAAATCTGGGAGAAGTCCAGCTGAAGCCAAGATGTTTCCCATCCCCAAGCAGTGACACACATTTATTTCTCCAGACTGCTGCCCTGCTCTGTTTCCAGCACACCCATAAATCTTCCATTGCTTTCTTGCCCCTCCATGAGAACAGGTCTTAATCTTGTGTTGCAGCTTGTGCCAGCTCCTGCCTTCTAAAGTGCAGATGTGTTTCCACTGAAATTAATGAAAATTCAGAGGCTGCAATTTGGCACAGGATCTATCCTGGAAAAAATATGGGAGTTGGCAAGTTGAGAAGCCAAGATCTTTCTTGCAAACTCTTCTGAATAAGGAATACATCCTTCCAGTAAATACCCTGTCAGACTCAGTCTGGTGCATAAACACAGCATCAATTTCAAAAATATTCCCAACTGAGCAGTAAAAATGATTTCTACTTGTAAAGAGCCACTTAACCACCTTCAGAGTTTAGTGGTATCCTGTGCCTTGCCAAACTGAGGTGGAATTTAGGTGACATTAACAGATACTGAATTTACAGGTGAGGCATATTAACATTTAAAACTCGAAGAACCAGAAAATCAGCTTCTCACAGGAATCCTCCAGAAGCTGGTGTTTGAAACTGAGCCTGGAATCAGCTGAGATGGCTGTAAGGGGTCTAAGGGACTGAGGAGATGCTGCGCTCAACCCCTGAGCCAAAAGGGTCACGTCCTTAAGTTTGATTGCAACGGAAAGCACAAAGCAGGGGTTGGTTTGGTTTGTTTCTCAAACTTTATCATGGAAGTACGTGATTCCAGACAAGTGATCCCAACACAGCAGAGGCAGATGAATGCTTTGTTCATCACCAGGCTCCTGGAGAAGGGGGTTTGCCTCAGCAGGCAGAGCCGGGTGTCCGAGGGCAGCAGTGTCCAGCTGCGCTGGTTCAGCTGCTTGGGTGCTACAATCCATGGAAGAGCATTGGCCCAGAAAACTTCTAAGCACTTCACAGACAGGCTGGTAATGAAGTTCCTGGCACTGCAAAGGAAGTGGGAAAAAAAGAGATTCCTCAGCACAAAGCCCAGTAAGAGAGAAATGCTGTGGGAAGGAAAACCCTGCTGTCGATTCCCTGTCACTCCAGGTGTGATCCTGGCGTTCAGGCTGGGGAAGCTGCGAGCATTTGGCAAGTCCAGTTTGGGTGCTGGTGTGATTCTGTGCCTCCTTCCCGTCCCCAGAAATCCAAAATCTCGACTTACGAGAAGATGTGGGCGTTCATGAGCAGCCGGCAGCAGACGGCGCTGGTGAAGAACAACGACGAGGGCATCCAGCGCGTGCTCACCACCGACTACGCGCTGCTCATGGAGTCCACCAGCATCGAGTACGTGACCCAGAGGAACTGCAACCTCACCCAGATCGGGGGCCTCATCGACTCCAAGGGCTACGGCGTGGGCACCCCCATCGGTAAGGGCTCGGGGCTGGGCTGCTGGGGAGCACACCCACACTGTCCCCTGGGGCAAGAGACAGAATCAGTCCTGGGATCTCAGAAACGGGACAGGGAGAACGGATCCATGCTGATGAAGCCAGGGGCAGGGGGGATATGGGGAAGGAATTGTTCCCTGGGAGGGTGGGCAGGCCCTGGCACAGGTGCCCAGAGCAGCTGTGGCTGCCCCTGGATCCCTGGCAGTGCCCAAGGCCAGGCTGGACAGGGCTTGGAGCAGCCTGGGATGATGGGAGGTGTCCCTGCCATGGTGGGCACTTGTGAGCGATTGGCACTGGGGAGCCAGGTTTTGTCCACTGTTCATAGAATTACAGAACCACAGAAGGGTTTGGGTTGGGAGGGATCTCCAAGCTCATCCAGTGCCACCCACCTTCCACTCCACCAGGCTGCTCCAAGCCCTGTCCGGCTGTGGATTGGTTCATCCATTGCCTGACAGAGCAGATACAAGAAAGGGAGAAACACCTCTGCGCTTGGAACTGTCATTCTTCACGGTGCTGAGCACCTCAGACAGATTGTCACAGACGTGACATTCCGAGTGTATTTTTCCACTGGATGTGTGAGAGCAGCCTTGGCACCCTGAGGAAAATGATACAGAAGCTAAAATCCCCAAGAATGACAAACTCATGGCAAGAGTTTCCTTGCAGTTATAAAGCTGCCACACTTTAAACCAAGAACAATGGAGTAATTGGAACAGATGGCAATCCTCAGAGAGAGTGCAGCCATTGCTAATGCAGCTGTGAAATATATTTATATTTCTTGTATGAGAAGTGCACCTTTATTTTTTTCTGCAAAATTCAGGGGAATAAATATCCCCAAGCACTATGGAATAATCCAGTACCATCAAGCACCTCATAAACAATTGATTTCATAAACAAGATAAACCTTCCACGGTTCAGAGGGACCCCCAAGGCTCTGTTATTTCTCTCAGAGCATTCAAGAATATTGATTGCAGGGGCTGTATGGAAAGTAAAAAAGACAAAAAAGGCTTGTCTGTGACCCTTAACACCAAAGTTCATACTCCAGTATCAGTGCCAGTGCTGATGCAGGTAATTCTGGCCACTAAAGCTCTTCCCAGTTCCTTGGGAGACTGCTAAAAAAGTAGATAAATGCATTTCTTGGCCTAAGAGGTTTGTTAATAGCTCAGAGGCCATAACTAACGTGCTGAATATTCAAAGAGGTGCTGAGATGGATTTATGGGTGGTTTTAGAGCTCACCAATAAACCACCACCAGCACAGCTCTCCAGGCACACTTGACAAACTCTAAAAGCACGGGCAGAAATATGGAGGTGCCTGTTCCCCTCCAGATGAATTGTGGTGATCCTGATGGCAACATAAACATCACAAGAAGGAATGAACAACCCACAAATCCTCCTTTGTGACTCTGGCTGCTTCACTTCCCCTCCGAGCTGCGTCCTTCCGGACAGGGGAAATGGATGAGTCCTGCAGCCGTACCCATTCCAGGGGACAAACCTCTCCTAAGGCAGGAACAATTCTGCTCTGTCTTCTGCGAGGCACTGCTGCTTTCAGTGGTAATAATTCACTTTTCTCTGCAAAGCCAGTGTTTGGAGGTGTTTCTGGCCCGTTTTCCGTGCTGTTATTTTTGGGTCTGTAACAGCAAGCGCACAAATCATCCGTTCTTGCAGCAGACTTGTTTCCTCTCAGAGCTGGCTGCCTCAAGCAGTGCTGGTCCCTGGCTTCCCAAATGGATTTGGGATAGTCTGCCACATGTCTCCTGGCAGCTGTGCTCACAGCATGGCCCGTGCTGGCAGTGCTCTGCCCCAGAAGCAGCTGAGTGTTGGCACAGCAAATGAGGAACTGCAATGTTCCTCACGCTGCTTCTCCTCAGACAGGGCTGGGGGATAAAGGAAGTGGAAGGCAGGGGGGGGACGTGGATTCATGGGACAAGTATTTTTAATAATGTCCTGCACAGCAAAATCAGGAGGAGAGCTGAAGCTGTGAGGCCGAATGACCAAGGCTATTTTGATGCACAAGGACACGGGAGCGGTGCCTCAGTGAGATTTTTCCAAAGTGCCTGTGTCTGTGTGTGCCACGTGATCCCTGGAATTGTGGCACACAGTCTGCCTTAAAACTTGGTTTGCTTTCATGAGCTTGCAGCACCTTTAATGTGCAGCAAAATGTGACTTTTGGTGAAATGGCAGTTTAAGAAAATCTGAGAATCACAGAATGGCCTGGATTGGGTGGGACCTTATAGCCCATCCAGTGCCACCCCTGCCGTGGGCAGGGACGCCTTGCACTAGATCCTGCACACACATCATTTAGTAAATGATGGCCTGCAAGCCAAAAGCATGAAATAGTTGCTATTTTCACTTTGCAGGGCTGCTGTTGTTGGAAATCACAATAAAGAGCACTCATCCGCACGGTGTTCTTACAAGCTGTGGGTGGCTGAGGTGGAGTTGTGGGTGGTGCAGGTGTAAAAGTGAAGGGAAAGTGTCTGAGTGCCTGTGGATTTATTTGTGCGAGGCAGCCACTCATTTCCATGCAGCACCAAAAACCAACAGATGTTGGAGTCATAGAAGGGATACAAAATGGAAATTCTCCAAGGGTGCTCGCAGCAATATTCAAATATGATGTGGAGGAATGACTTAGCAAGAAAACCCACTGCCAAGGCTTAAATAAACCTCACTAGGAGACCCTAAAAATTATAATGAATTCTCAAACAACTGCACCAGAGGAGCCTTCTGCTTCCCAGTCCCCAGGGCAGACACCAACAGATATTCCCCTTCCCACCTCCAGCCATGGAGAAAACCATCCTTCCTGGCTGGGATAATCAGTGGTACGGGAGCACTTGTGCCTCAGCCGGTGGCAGCCGCTCCCTGCCAGCCCTGCCAGGTCTCGCTGTCCCCCGCAGGGTCCCCGTACAGGGACAAGATCACCATCGCCATCCTGCAGCTGCAGGAGGAGGGCAAGCTGCACATGATGAAGGAGAAGTGGTGGCGAGGCAACGGCTGCCCCGAGGAGGACAGCAAGGAAGCCAGCGCCCTCGGGGTGGAGAACATCGGGGGCATCTTCATCGTGCTGGCGGCCGGGCTGGTGCTCTCCGTGTTCGTGGCCATCGGCGAGTTCATCTACAAATCCCGCAAGAACAGCGACATCGAGCAGGTGAGCGAGCCCTGCCCCGCGGCCCCCAGCTCCTGCCGGGCTGGAGATTTCGTGTTGCTCAGCTCCCGCCAGGCATTCCTGGCTCTAATGACAAATAATTTATTAATAAGAACAGGGAAGTGCCTCGCCCCCGGTCCAATTAGTGCTGCTTAGTAGGGCAGTGCAGAACAAAGGCAGTTAATTTCTCAAACAGTTTCTACTTGAACTTTAGGGCTTCAAGCATAAATTTCATTGGAAAAGAATAAAACACAGCCAGGCTGTTGGTTTTTTATATGGCATAAACACGAGCCCTTTGAGTAACACAGGGAAGTACATCCAAATCCCAAGTGTCATTTTCCTCTCGCTCTAGAAAGCATCTTTTTTTCAGAGCCAGGGGTTTACAAGCTGTGCTGAAGGATGCACTTCAAAGCAGTGAGAGGTGATGGATGCCACTGTAAAGTAAGATTATGGAGCCAAAGAAATTCTGGTTATAGCTCCAGTGAAGTGTAATGAGCAATTTAAAAGGGCAGAGGGAAAACAAAGGAAATGCTGTGTGTAAATCACACCGTGAGCATTAGAGCGCTCCGTGAGAAAGGATCAATCATCAGAATCAAGTGTAAACAGCCATCTACCCAACCACCAGCCATGTGGAAGAGGCAGGGCATGAGCAGGAGCTTGGGCATTGTTCCTGAAGCTGTCACCAGCCCCTCCTGCCCCGGGACAGTTTGTTCTGGCTCTGTCCTGGCCCTGGCTGCAAGCCCTGCCTGGCTCCTCTTCACTCCAGCAGCACTTTCCCAGGGACAAGGGGACCCCACTCTGCAGGACCAGGGTGGCCCCTGAATCCCCAAAGGTTCCCATTTCTCACCCCAGGCTCCCAGACATGAGGCACCTACCTCCAAGTGGTTGTTGAAATCCCCTTTGCGCTTTTAGGTGGCAAAGGCAGGAGCTTTTCCATGGGGGATTCCCCCTCCCCATCCAGGGTGTCATCCTGCAAGGGTGGTGACAGAAATGCCAGAAAGGGCTGTGGAGGCAAAGGACCACCCAGAGGGGAGCAGGGATGAGTGGGAGGAGAAGAGAACATTTTGAACTTGCTCTAAGAGGTGGTTTACATTAAAAGCAGTGTCACTGCCCACAGAAAACAGATGCAGCTCATGGAGCAATCCCAGGACATGTCAATCAAAGTGTCCCTGGTTTGGGATGAGGCAGAGATAAAGGGTTCATGTATTTGCATATATTGTGGCTTTCTAATTAGTACTTTAGCCCATTTTAGCATAAAATGCATAAAAAATGTATTGGTATCTTTGTTTTGTTCATGTCTCGGGAGATCTTTTATCCAAATACCTTTTGGAGAACAGTTGCAGCTAATTAAAATATTTACTATAATTAAAATGTTTAGTTTAAGTGCTAACATGGTGCAGAATATCCTGGAAACCTTTCAGGAGTCTGTGAAAGGCAGTGCCTCCCTGAAGCGAGGACTAAAGCAGACCTGAAGATCAGGAATGTTCATTTACTGAGCAATGGGGGGTGAATAATGCAGAATTCAGGGTTGCACACACGTGTGCACACACACCCCATTCCAGCACCTGCACTGCTGCTGCACAGCAAGGTGTTGCTTAATAATTAAGATCATTAAGTGAGTTAATGTGGCACATCCTGCTTCTTTTCCAGAGGCAATTTCCCAGAGAGCCCAATGCCAGTGATTCCAGTGATTGTCTCTGGTTTCTCTGGGGCTGTTTTCTCTTTTCCCTGGTGAAATAAGCAGCTTAGATGGGAAATGCTGTGCAGGGCATGTTATCGCTTGGCTAATCCAAAGCACTGTTGAATACAATCTGTGACTTTTCTGTTTCCATAACTGGAGTCTCTTTTGATTTCAATGGCTTTCGAATCATTCTCATGCTTGTTTTCAGTTTTGCTTGGTTCCTTTATTTACTGTCTCCATTTCTCTTCTCTTGCATGCAAGGCCTTTTGTTTCTTTTACGGACTGCAGTGTAAGCAACCCCACCCGTCCAACTCCACCTCTGGCACCACCTTATCCACGGAGTTAGACTGTGGCAAGTTAATCCGGGAGGAGCGAGGGGTCCGAGCGCAGCCCTCCATCCACACCGTGTAGTCAGGACAGGAGCAAGGTGTGTCCGGGCAGGGCTCAGGCCAGGCAGGGCACAGAGAGCAGCTGATCGAAAGTAAACAGGCAAAGCCCCGAAATCGGGGCAGTTTAAATGCATATGGCAGGGAATAATTACAGCACGGCCAGCAGGGAGCTCAGCACGGCGTAGCAGCATTTCAGAATTATCACAGTCTCTTGTGTGCTATTGTCATCATTTCCCAGGGTAATTCGCTGGCTTCAGGTAAGAAAAATTATTGACCTCCTTTTCATCTGCTCCCCAAGCCGAGCTGAGCCATGGCAGCCTCGTTACTGGAAGAAGGGAGGAACTTTTAGCCTGGTCTGTGCTGCAAGTGGGCCAGGCAGCTCTTCAGGAACCTCCCAAACACCCTGCAGGGCTCCATGAACTTCCTGAACCCCTGTTACAGGCAGCCAGAGATGTGGAGCTGGCATCTCTTATTCCCTGTGTCAATATTTAATGAATTTTAATTCCCCCATTTAAAATTCATTAGTCAAAGCCTGCAAGTAACTATCATAGCACCGAATCAGATCTATCAGTTAAATTTTATGCGGTGTAACCATTAAGAACATATTCAACAGGAGCACCCTCAGGCAACACCCGTACAGGCCATTAACAGCAACTCCATTGTCGTGTTTGAGCAATTCATGGTGTTCATTTGTAGCAGAGGAAACTCCTTAGTGCAAAAACCGGGATATCAATTTATCCAAGACAGCAGAGCCCTGGCATTGCTTTGCAGATTGAAGCCCTGGTGGGATGTTTTGTGTGGGAGGCTGGCACTGGATGTGTTTTATACTCGGGAAGGACAACTCTTGGATTTCCTCCAGGCCTCAGCCAGTGGGGGACTGACAGGGCCGGGGACAATGGAATGGATGTGGTTTTGCCACCAAAAAAACAGATGTCAACAATCTGAGATGCGCAAAGTGCATGGAAATGCCAGCTCGTGGGATGTCATGAACTGCGGCAAACCCGTGTGTTTCCAAAACCTTCCATCTGTGTTCCATTGTATCCCAGATTCCCACCATTCTCACCAGCTCATCTCCCTCCCCTCACCCCTATTTTCTGTTTTCTGGCCCAGTGGAGCCCCTGCTCATCAAACAAGTCACGGATCTGTTTTCCTGAGGGCCATTTCTGCCCTCGGCCGCAGGCAGGGACTCGTTGGATGCCCTCACACCCCAAGTGCTCCTCCTTGAGCTGCTCCTCTCTGGCTCCTGGGGAAAGCCAGAGCAAACAGTGCCCTGGGATTTCCTCTCAGCCCTGGGACAATTCTGATCCTGCTGGCAGCAGGCTGGAGTGGTTTTGTGACAAAGCTGTGCTGCTCACAGCTTGGCTGTACCAATTCTCCTCTGCTCATCCGTGGGTGGGAGTTTATGCCCCACTCCAGATGCTGCAAGAAATTGTCTTGCTCAGAATGGTCTCTTAACTTGTTTGAATGGGGCCTCGAAAGCTCTGGTTCTCCATAAAATGCTCCTTCTTGCCAGGAAAGACCTGAATTAGGTCCTCTGAGCACCTGATTTAAGAAAGCACTTTTTATTTGCAGCTTCCCAGTAGAACAGACTTAAAACTAATTAAATTCAGCTTCTCTCAATTCTCAGAGGAGAAGGAAGATGCCTAATGTGTTTATCTCCATCATTGCTGCACGCAAGAAATCCTCTGGGCTGCAGCTCGGACCGGTTTTGTAATAGTTCCTTGGATTAGTGCAGGATCCAGAGCATTTCTGTCACTTGCTGGGTAAACATTTTCCATCTGTCAGTTCCAACAGACCCCTCGGCAGTGACAGCCATCGCTTCCCAGGGTTCTGTGTCCCCACAGACAGCCCCACAGGCTGGGAGCAATTCCCCAGGGGAATTCCAGAGCCGCTCCTGCTGTCCCTGAGCAGCTCCATCCCGAGCTACAAAACGAGTTCTCAAAAGGCATCACTGGTGTTTGGGCGATGTGGGAGAGCAGCAAGCAACTTTGCTGGTTTTTTCTTGGGAACAGGGCACAGAGGAACAGTTCCTAGAAGTGGGAAGAGTTCAGTTAATCCATGGATTGCCGTCACACTGTTGTGACAGTCACTGCTCAAGAGACTGGCAGATTGAAGGAGTTAATTCCTGCCATCAGTGACAGAATACTCACAGATTCTCAGTGTGCCCCAGCAGCAGTTTACTCACCAGGACAGACTGGGATATTTTTCCTTCTGTGCACAGAAAAATCGCTTTTCTTTCAGCACAAGACACAGGTCAGCATCCCAGTTATGGGTGCAGGAGAAAAATCCTGACTTCTGCACTTCCTCCTCTGTCCCTGAGCTGCTCAGTTCATCCCGAATAAAATCTGCCCCACATCCTCTGATTCTCTCAGTGCTTCAGTTCTCAGTGCTTCAACAAAGCACGCTGGGTTTGGGGCGGCTTTTTTATTGTTATTTTTATTGTTATTTGGTTGGGTTTGTGAGGTATTAATAAAATGCAACTAAAACGTCTTGTCCCCAGTGGTAGCTCAGCAGCAGAAGCAACAGATTGATAAATCCTGGCTACAGCTCCTTTTTTTTTTTTTCCATTGTTTCTGCTTTATTTTATGTATTTTATGGGTGGTTTTGTTTTCATTGGTTTTTTTGTTTTTGGTTTTTTTGTTATAATTATTTCATGGAAGTCCTAATTCTCCTAAAGCTTATTACAGACCCCTGCACGGGAGTGTAAGGAAGGATTTGGAAGTTTCATGACTAAGCTTTAACAGCTGCTGAAATGACCAAAGGGCACAGAGAAAGAGTCTCACATCACACACGGGCAGCAGAACCTATTCTGTTTTTAAAGGATGACATTTCCTTTTACATGCCATGGCCTGCAGCATTTTGACACTGCCAGAATGAGAAAGTTAAGCTGGCTGAAAGCAAAATGTTAAATTCCTTATTAAGTTGTAAAAGGCATCGCTCTGTGCCCACTCTGCTCTTGTTCTGGGCAGACCTCAGAGTGGACTGAGCAGTGTGGAAAAAAAGGGGGTTTAAAGCAGCCCTTTCAGTCTGGCTACCTGAATATGAGACAAAAGAATGGTATATTATTACCCTTTAAGATCGAATTTTCATGTCAACATCCCCTTTTCGAAGGCTGCTTTGCAGGTGCTGTTCAGAGGGCCATGTCCAGGGACTGTGTTCCTTGTCCACGGCTTTCCTGTAAATCCCACACCGTTCTGGCTGAGGGTGCTTGCTCTGGACCACTTTTCCCAAGAATAACTGGAAGTCTTCCTGGTAATATTTATTTTTAAATTCCAGACGGTTGGAAGTGGAACCGCTGGGCACTCCACAAATCAGATATTATAAACCTCCCAGCAATATGTTCTGTGTATCTGTCTGCAGATGCAAAATGATCTTCACGGGGCTGTTTTGTGGAGATGAATGTGAAAGGCATTGTGATTATTGCACAGTCTGAGTAATAGGAACCCGTTTGGAAAATTAAAATAGCAGCCTATTAACAAGGCAGTAAAATGCACTCTCTCATCTGCAGAAATCATCCCTCTCTGCGCTCTGCAGAGACTGACGGCTGTGATTAAATACAACACATTAGGAGGGCAGTGAGAACCACAGGGAAAGAAAATAAAAATAAGCCTGATCAATCCTACAAAGGGTTAATAGGGTCCTGTCCCTATTTACCACGGAGTTCGGGATTCGCTCTGTAATCCAGATTTTAAAAACTCAATTAAAGCTGAGATCGTAGAGAGCAATAATCCAGGCCAAGTCAGCCACTCAGAGCATTTGGGCTTATTAGTTTGGAAATCAGCGGTGCTGCTCTCCTGAAAAGCCTGGAGCAATACAGAAATAGTGTTCAGAGGACACCTGCCCCTCCTGCTGCTTCCCGGGGGAATTCCTACTGGAATTCCTGTATTATTTTGGCAAAGGGAGGGTGGTACACACAGGACCCCTAAAATTCTCGCCCACGCTGGGGCACTGAGGGCTGGAGCTCGCTGCAGAACCAGGTCACACGCTTCATTCAGCTCGGTGAAGGTAAGGTGCTTAAAGCTTTGTTTCCCACTGCTGCCATCACTTGATTTTGTACAGAAATAATCTATCCAGATATATTTGCACAGAGCAATTTTTGTTTTCGCAAAGCCACATACTTCCACTTAAAGGCTCCTTGTGTTTCTTTGTGTTACATGTAATTATTCCAGCTGTGGATTTTAAAAGATGTTTCCACTTACCCCAAAAGTCTTTGTTAATGTTGTGATGGTGGGAAGAACAAAGATCTCTTCTTTCTTTCTAAACCATTCAGCTCCCGTATTCTTGTGGTAATTATCTCCTTTCTTCTACATGCAATATTTGAAAATATTCTTTCCAGAGAAATAAGAAGATTGAATTCTGGGCCGTATTTTAGAAATGTCTGTTCATTTCATGGGGAGAAAATAACAAAACCACAAGGAAATCTTCAAGAAATCTTTGTTTTTTCTCTAGTATACTCATGGGTTTTTATGACTAAGGTATATGGCATTTAAAACGAGATCTTTTCTCTTGTAAGGTCTGGGGGAAATGAAAAAGGGTAAGTTTTGGGATGCAAAGCCACCAAAACATGGCAGATGCGCCTGCGGAGAATTTCGGCAGCGTTCATGAGCAGCTTTAGTTAAGGCACAGTTAAATTAAAGTCGGCGGAAGCCGAGTTAGGCGCGAGCAGGGCAGCGTTTGACGCCATCCCCTCTCCCCGCAGTGTCTCTCTTTCAACGCCATCATGGAGGAGCTGGGCATTTCCCTGAAGCACCAGAAGAAGCTGAAGAAGAGGTCGAGGCCGAAGGGGAGGCCGTCCTTCCCGAGCATCCTCACGTGCCAGCAGCGGCGCTCGCTGAGGAAGGAGAGCATCGCCTGAGCGGGACCGGCAGGGCAGAGCATCCTGCCGGCAGGGACCGGGCGGCTCTGCTGCCCTGGGGACGGCAATCCCTGCCCTGGGGACAGCAATCCCTGCCCTAGGGACGGCAATCCCTGCCCTGGGGATGGCCATCCCTACCCCTCGGGGCTCCCGGGGGCTCCTTTCGGGATCTGCAGCCCCGGCAGCTGAAATGCTCGCCGAGACCGAGGCGCTCCCGATCCCCCGGGAAGCGGCCGGCTCTTCCTTCTGGGCTGGGTTTCTCTGCTCACCCCATCTGCATCTCCGTCCCCTCCCCGTGCATCGCTGTGTGTGCTTTCTAAATAAATAAATAAACAACAGACAGGGTTCTTTTTTCCAATAATCTGGCAGTGAAACTTTTCTTTTCCCTTCTGAAGATTGCAGCTCTGCTGAGCGCAGTTGTTTAGAAAGCAGGGCCCGGACACCAAAGCGAAAATTCACACCTAAACACATGAACTGTGACTACAGAAATGTGTGAAATACAAAGGCATCCCATAACAAGGCTTTTGTATTATTTCAGGTATTGCAAGGAACACTCTGCAGGCTCTTTTCTGTGAGAAACTTGCTTTCCACCATCTTTTCCCTTTTCACTTCTTTTAAAACATGATTATTTGGTAATATCATAGCACCGGGTGATACCATCAACAGTTGCTGGTGTTAAAAAAGAAAAATCAAAATCCCACAAGGAGTGATCAGTGAGCAGCATGGACATAACCACACTGCCATATCCTCCAGAGCCTGATGCCAATACAGCAATTATTGACTTGGAGACGAAAATCTCTCAGACATTAGGGCTGAGAATATTCAATTTATTACAAATCTTGACCATAAAGACAACAGAAGGTCTGGTCTGGATTGGGTGACCCGTCCATGGTGTAGGGCAGGGATAATTTCAGCCTGAGTTTAGGGGTATCAAAGGCTTATTAAGAACCCCTTCCCTCATCCATGGAGGGTCAAACTCTTAAAGAAGGAAATAAATCAGATTAATAAAGCCTGGTTTTGTCAGATTCAGATTAATTCCTGTTTATTTCCTCCCACTTATTTAAAAAAATAATTATTTCATGGAAGTCCTTGTCAGGCAACAAAAAACTCCCTGGATTCTTCTATTCCTTCCTCTGAAAAGAGGAATTATTGCTGTTTGCCAACATTTCCTCTGTGCAGTGTCCGTCCCCAGGAGGTTCGGAGCAGTGGGACAGGGAAGAGCGGGGTCTTTTTGAAGTGCCTCCCTCCAGTGGGAAGCGAGAACCTCAGTGCCTGTTTTTGGGAAGCTCAGTCTGCTGCAGAGGTTGGTGAGCAGGAATTAGGAAAAGCAGCCCCCGGCAGTGCAAGCTCACAGAAAATCCTAGACCAGGCAGCTTCATTTCTTTGTGCCATCAGCAGGTCAAGAGAGACCTTGCAGACCCCCAGCACCACTGGAACGCTTGAAAAGCAGGTTATTGTTGAAACAATGATTGAAAAGCAGGCTATTATTTTTCAGTGGGTGTAACTCTATTGCTCTGCCACAGCCCTCAGCTAAGGTATTTTTTAATTATTTGGTTAAAAGTGCTAAAAGATTTGTGATCAAGCTTTTCTTTTCTTTTTTTTTTTTTTATTTTCCCTGTGGTTTAGACCTTGGGATTAAGGAAATCCAAGTTTAATTTTTAAAGTCTACTCACGTTTACCCAAAACTAAAAGACAGCACTCGGTTTGGTTACTTTTTACAGTTGTGGATGTAGGAGCAGGCATGACTGCAGTGACCTCCCTGTACACAGCAAATCCCATTTTCCTGCCTTTTTCCCGGCATGGCAGCAGAGAAGCCTGGTTAGAGGTTAGGAAAGCCATCATCCTTATTAGATCTTTATCATAGCAGCAGCTGGATGTTTGTAAACAGAAATACACTTGTTTACAAATAGAAATACACTTGTTTATAAACAGGGATACATTTGTATACAAAAAAGAAATACAATGTTCCTGACTGCTGCCCAACGTGTTTCATCCCAGAAATGCTCTTTTTCCTGTGTCAGTGATCTTTCCCCTACACTCTCTGGGTTTAGGAAGGGTTATTTAGCATCCCTGTATCCTTTAACTTTCCTGAGAAAGTGAGAAGGCTCAGTGGAAAAGAAGGAATGTTGGAAATATCTGAGGACTTTAAGAGCCACCCAAGGCTCTGGTTATCCCAAAGAATCACAATTCCAGAAGCACCTGGGCCAGATGATGCTCCGAATCCCATGGAAGTGCATCCACAGCACTTTCCAGCTCCCCAGGGGCTCCAGAGGAAGGGGATTTTATGTCCACGCATGATGTGAGACGCACCTTTAGCCAAGGCTTGCAAAAGCAGAGCGGGGTTTGGATCCATTTCCCAGGGGCTGGGTTCCCACAAAACCTGGAACCCTCCCTGCCTGGCAGCCAGAGGCTCTGGCACTGCGGGAATGGCACTCAGCAAATGGCTCTGTCAGGCAGGGAAGCCTCCATGGCTTCTGAGAAATTGTGAGAAAACCAAACCCTGCTCTAAAAATGGTAAAAACTCTGCTCTCCATCTAAAGGGATGGAGCAGCTCTGCTGGGAGGAAAGGCTGGGAGAGTTGGGATTGTTCAGCCTGGAGAGGAGAAGCTCTGGAATGTTCGAATTGTGACCTTGCAGCGCCTGAAGGAGCTGCAGGAAAGATGGAAAGAGACTCTTTGAAGGACCTGGAGTGGCAGGCCACAGGGAATGGCTTCCCAGTGCCAGAGGGCAGGGACAGATGGGATATTGGGAAGGAATTGTTCCCTGGGAGGGTGGGCAGGCCCTGGCCCAGGGTGCCCAGAGCAGCTGGGGCTGTCCCTGGATCCCTGGCCGTGCCCAAGGCCAGGCTGGACAGGGCTTGGAGCAACCTGGTCTTTTTCCTTAAAGCAGCATCTTTTGAGAAGGCAACACCTTCAATGTCCAGAGAAAGACAAGGAGGATGCCGAACAAGCAACCAGCCAGAAATTCTGCTGCCAATATTCCCCTAAAGCACAGTTCCCTTCTGCAGGTCAGCACGTTCGTGCTCTCCTAATTGCCAGTGCGGTGCTTTTTCACGGACTCCGGCTCCAAATGGAAAGGGAGGCTTTGCCTCGGAAGGAACGATGTCTTTAGCAGTTAATCGTTCTAATCACAAGGTTTCCTAACTGCTAATCTAGCATTTTGCTATCCAGCAGGGATTTGCTCCGCTCAATCAGCTCTCCTGGCAGATTAATGCCCTGCTCAGAGGCACAGCCCGGGCTTGGCTCCGGGCAGGGCACAGGGATGGGGAACGGCTGCCTCCTGCAAACCCTGCCGGGATCCACGCTCGGGAGGGGCTGAGGCTGCGCTTTATTTGTCACCAACTCTGCTCACACCCCTGAACCCGCACCTCCGCCAGAACAGCAAAATCCAGAGGTTGTGCTGATGTGGAGGGGCAGAGGAAGCGCAAGGACAGAGTTTCGCTCGTGTTTGACGGAGGCTCCTCTTGTCCAGGGATGTCACCGCAGGAAGTGCCCAGCAATGATTCCTTTCTGTCAGACGCACTGTCCCTGCTTCCCTTTCAAAAGGAATGGAATATCACTTCTCTTTTAAAAATTCAACCCCAGAGTCATGATTGATTAAATCATCTTTCTCTGCTGATTAAATCACTCTGAGCATCCCTAGGGATGCTCTGAGGGTCGAGGAGAGCTTTAGCATCGTGCTGTCAGCGTCCTGACTTTTCCCAAATTATCACCTCCCTTTCTTCAGACAGAAATGTCCCCAGTCAGAGCCTGAGCCCTGCAAGGAGACCTTTGTTCTCCACCAGACGCCAAAGTTATCTCCTCATTTCAGTGCCTATCTGCAGCTCAAGAGCTTCGATCCTTTCAGAAGGCCCAGTGGTATAAAGCCAAATTTAAAGTTTATCTGACTAATGAATTAAAGACAGCCAACTTGCCCAGCTATTGATGGCTAAATTACCCTTTTCAGTGTCTGTTCTTACCATGCAAAGTGCCCACCCCTCCAGGCCCCTGCCCAGGGCTGTGCTGTGCACCCAGGGCTGGTATTTCAAGGTCAAGGCTTGCTCAGGTAGGAAAAAAAATTAACTGGGAGAACCCCCCTGCCAGCAGCACTCGGTGACAGCTGGCATTATCAAAATAAAATTGCTTTAAATAAATTCCTAACCAGCGTGACCTATTTGCCACTTAATTATCTACAGGCTAAACTCTGTAAATACTCGGCCTTTTGTTTTGTGCTCCTTCTATTGATTTTAATGAGACGCAGCGCTAGGGGAGAGACGTTCAACAGGAGGGCTTCATTCATTATTTGTTTGGCTTTCAGCTCTGTCTCTGCGGGCTTCTCCAGTGTGTCACCAGCCCAACTCCCTCACATCCAGGAGCTTTTAGATGACTGAAAGCTGGAGAAGCGGAAGTCTTTGGGCAGCACAGGTGAAAGCAAATATTCCAACAGCAGTTCGGGGGGTTTCCCTGCCACAGGGCCGGGAGAGCGAGGCTTTGCTCCTGCCTTTTCTTTGGAGATGGACCCAGAGTCCGGCAGGAACACTGCACAGGGATGCCGATGGCACCGAGTGAGCCCCTAAACTGCAGGCAATTCCTCAGCTGCTCCTCACCCCTGTGTTTAATTAATATTTTTAAGCCATGTGCATCATTCAGAGGCAGCACGCGTCTGTTTGTGCTTTTGACTCTTCGTGCCAATGTCTGTCAAGCCTTTAGCAACTCGAATTACCTGAAACTCATCCAGAGTGTTTAAATGCAGATTTCAGTCGGGTGAACAATGAAGTCTGATGAGTGACATCTAAATTGTTCCAAGGTTCAGGCTGTGTGTGCGTCACCGAAACTACGGGAAAAACAAAAACCCTCCAAAAACATTTTAATGTTAGAGGGTCAATGCATTACTTTATTTTCTGGCCAGGATGTGCCACAGAAATCATCTCATCCACACAGAGCCCGGGTGTGCAGAGAGAATCATTCCATGACACATGGATTTTACAAGATTTTCCCCCAAACTTCCCGAATTTCCTCACGTCTGATGCTAATTAGATTTTTCATTCTTCAATTTTTCTTATTCCTTTTCAGAGGAGATATCTTCACCCCTGCTGGAGGTGGCCCTGGAATAGATGTTTGTCAATAGCCACTGATGTCGCGTGGATTTTCTGTTGATGGCCACTGATGCTCTGTTGATGGCCACTGATGTTCTGTTGATGGCCACTGATGTTTTGCTCATGGCCCCTTATCTTTGGGCGACTCCCATGCTGAGTTCATCAGACTCCACCTGGCAGAACAATGTTCTAAAATCCCCCTCCCTGAGGCGAGGACAAACAAAAACCTTAGAACAAAGTTATACAAAATTTTTGAACTGGTGTATTTTCCAACACGTGGAGCGCACGGAGCCGCTCTGTGGGAGCCTGTGGAGATGCAGGATTGATAAGAGAGACCAAAATGGACATTTTATGCACATTACCTGCTAAGAGGGACTGCAAGAAAGAGGCTCTAAAGAGTGACAGGGACCTGCAGGGAGGCTGGGTTTACACAGCAAGGAACTGCTGGCACAGTTCCATTAATGAAGTCAAACAACACCTTTCCTCTAAGCCACATTTCTGCAATTATTCCAATCCCCTTTTTTCCAGCCTAATTCAGCCAAGGCAAGTGCAGGAAGTGATTTAAAGTGTTAGCTGCATTTAGCTGAGGTTAACAATTCCCAAAATTTCCAGGAGAATCTGCATGCCATTTGCAATTGATTCACTGTTATTTGGCAGGCTCTTTGGGCAATGAATTGCTGACATTTTGCAAAGAGCTATTTGATGATCTAATACAGACTTAAAACATGGCCTTTGATTTATACAAAATGCACAGAAAGTGGGTAAAATGAGGGGCTGAACTTCCTGCATTAGTCTTGGCCGATTTTTTTTTTTTCTGCTTTCCTCACCTCCCGCATTCTCTGTGGGGAGATCTGGGGAGATTTTTCAGGTACAGGTTTGAGCATCATTCATTCTGTAGAGCTATTTCAAAATGTTAATAAATGATGACTCTGATCCAGAGCCAAAGAAGCAGCAAGATGTGCCAGTCTTGATATTAATAGATCATCAATGTTTATCCAACTGAGGCAGTGTTGGGGATGATTTTAATAAACGGCTGCAATTTTACATTTGTTTAGGAAATCCAGCAGCAGCTTTGGGAGTTAAGGGTTGTAAAGGGGATTTTCCCTTCAAATCTGACCTTCAGTGCTATTGAAGTGCTATAGAAAAGAGCAAAATAATTATATTGTTTATATAAAAAATATATATTTA
>VZTX01025481.1:41565-56305 GCA_013400915.1 Pardalotus punctatus
CTATCTCTCAGTATCAAAGTTACCTTACCAGCAGACTCAGGTCTTATCCTTACCAGCCATTTGTTTGTAAAGACACTCCCTTATTCCTTTCACTGCTCGGGGGGGAATCCAGAGCCAAGCAGGTGACACTTCCCATCCCCTTGGAACAGAAAGTGCCGGTGAAGGCGGAGGGAAATCCATCTCCAGCAGTTCCCGTGGGGTGGGAATTGCATCGTGACCCGTTCTGGAGGGGTTCAGCAGCCTGAGCAAGGGCACCCCGGGGGCAGAGCCGGGAACCAAGGTCAGGAATGGCAAAATCTCAGAGGAATTTCTGAACTGATTGGAATTCTCCTTATTTAAATCCCTAAATAATATGGACAAAATCATAATGAACACGCCAAGGTGATGGATGTGTGTTAAAGGCTGTGGATTTTCTGTCAGGCTGATGTGGTTGGAACCGAGCAGCACCCGAGAGGACACTTCAGCATCCCTGGAGTCACCTGTCTGTGGCAGGAAGATGCTGGGAAAAGGCAGATTTGAAAGCTTTTCTCGGTGGCTGAAGCTCTGCCAGGCAGGGTCTCTCTTTAAGGTCCATCTGCTGGCATTTTCCAGCGAACAATCCCCACCCAATGTCTGAGACCCTTCAGTGGGACACTGTGAGAGCCTGGGCACCAAAAATGCACCAGGGCTCAAAGAAACCTTTCTCTAACTTTGGTAAAGGTGAGGAAGGGAATTAAAAAAAATAAATGCATTTAGACACCTTCCCAATTAGTTTTTCCATTGTTTTTAAGGTGATTTAAGCACAGCATAAATGTGTCTGCAGGCAATAGCTTGTACAGGCTCTCTGCTGTTCTAAAATAAATCACAAATGCCCTTTTCCTCTCCAGGTTCAAAACATGCAGATTGCCAGCAAGTAACCAAAACAAACAAGCAAACAGAAAAAAAAAGCCAAGCAGAAAGGTATTGCAAAAAGCACAAATTGAACTGCACTTTTCTTTTACGTGAATAATTAAAATATTTTAAAAGTCATCATAAAAAGAGATTTTAAGGCAGCTTTTCTTTTTTACAGACACAGTAGTGGTTAGAAGGACCTGAGTATTCCCAGCTGAGAGACTTTACACCACGGCATATTCCTGACATTTATCTGGCTATAAACAAACACCCACCGAAGAGCTGCACGTTATCCTTAATTAAACAACAACAGTTGGATGGGGGAGGGAGCAGGAGAAGGCAATAATAGTCATTTAGTTTAACTGGGGAAACGTGAAGGGACTTGTAATGCAGCCACAAATCCCCCAAGGGAGTCAAAACCACAAAAAACTGAAATTAATGCTCCGAGCACTAAAGCACAAACAGCGCCAGGATCAGGCACAGGGACAGTCCCTGGAGCTGTCACCTTTTGTTGGGGGCACCACACAGAGAGCTGGGGGATCTGTAGTGTTAACAGAGGATAAAATGAGTTTGTCATCATCAGAGCAGCATGGAATGGTTTGGGTTGGAAGAGATCCTGGAAAGGATCATCCCATCCCACCCCTGCCATGGCAGGGACACCTCCCACCATCCCAGGCTGCTCCAAACCCGGTCCAGCCCGACCTTGGGCACTGCCAGGGATCCAGGGGCAGCCCCAGCTGCTCTGGGCAATCAATGCATTTTTCTTTTTTCTTACAAAAAATAAAATATATTCTTTAAGCTTTGTTCCTGCACGTGAAGCTGGGCCACAGCTTGTCCAGGGAAGAGCAATATTCCGTAACCAGGAATTTCCTGCTGCTGTTTTTCGGTCTCTGGCACATGACAAACCTGTATCAATAAAATGGAGAGCAGGAGCAGCGTGGTGTCCTGTGTCCAGGATGCAGATAAGGGGTGGGGTTTGGGAAAAGAGGGAAAAGGGAAAAGGGAAAAGGGAAAAGGGAAAAAAAGGGAAAAGACCTGAGGTGCCCAGCCAGGCTGAGGGCTCTGCTGCAGCCCAGAGAACCAGCACAGGCAGCAGCTGGGCTGGAGGTGCTGGGCAGGCACTCCAAGAACTCCAGAGGAGGAAAAACTTCATTCCAATACGGTTCTTTAAGAGTAAAACTATCCTGGTAATTACTACACTGAATAACCACTAGCAATAACTGCACCAAAGAACTGTTAATAATGGCTACACCAAACAACTATTAATAATGACTACACTAAATAACTGTTAATAATGATACACCAAATAACTATTAATAATGACTACGCCAAAGAACTGTTAATAATGACTGCACCAAATAACTATTAATGATGACTACACCAAATAACTGTTAATGATGACTACACCAAATAACTGTTAATAATGACTACACTAAATAACTGTTAATAATGACTACACCAAATAACTGTTAATAATGACTACACTGAGCACCCACCCATAATGACTGCACTTGTAAAGGACTTTTGAAAAAGGGGCTCAGAAGTTTTTCTTTCTCCACTCAACGGCCTCATGGGGTACCCACTGACACAGCAGCTCTACCTCAGGAGTGCCAAAGGAGAAATTCAGGATTTGAGCTGCCTTCAACCCACAGATTCCTCCTGGGAAACTCAGTGAGGGTTAGAGGGGGTCACATTTGTGCTGGGATTCAGCTGTATCCCACAGAACACGTGAATGAAATAAAGAGTTTGACATCATGTACATTTAGCAATAAACAAAATTTGCTAATAAATAGGTTTGATATAAACCCCTATATTGATTAGATATGTTTTTGATACGACAGTAAGTGAAACCCTCAACAAGGGAAATTGAGATTTAAAACCCTGCAAGTCCGACAGGAGCTGGATGCCAAGGAATTCTTCAGCAACAACTGTTTTCCCTCCCTCATTACTCTCCTTGTTCTTCTACATTCATTTCCCCTTCATCATTACTCAAGAGCCACACACAAATTCTTTTTTGAAAACCTGTTTGCATTTTATTTGCTGAATGAAAGCATTTTCAGGTTATGCACAGTACATCCAGAACAAATGAGGGCAGCAAGCAGTTTACAAAAACATGGTAGAAAACTATTACAAGGAAAAAATGCACCTTTTTTTCCAAAGTCCTGGTATTTATCCCTTGTCTTCCACCATCCAGAAGAATATTTCTGAAAGATACTAGGTACTAACAACGGAATTGTCTGTTCACATAACTTGTACAGCAGCACTGCTCAATGTCCTTTACAGGAAAATGATCACAAATTAGCACAAGGCACACAGCAGGCAGAGAAAAGTCCTTAATAATACAGAAAGGAGGATGATAAAATTCAATAAAAGAACAAAAGTTTTAATTTTCCCTTTTCAAAAAAAAACCAAAAAGCCCCTCATGTAATCTAGCACGTAAGTTTGATGTTTTGGATAAGACATTCTGCGCAGGTATGTGGGAAAGCGAAAAAGTGGCTTCAAACAGCTTTGAATTGTTGTGCTTAACTCTTACAAAAAGTTCTAAGGCTTAAGATGCACATTTGGAAATGGCTCGCTTGGCACAGCGTCTTACAAGGGAGAATAACTTCAAATTAAAGCTTTAATTAGCAAAGCATTTAGCAACGTTATTAAGTTATCTTTTGTGGGAAAAGCCCTGGAAAGCGCAATCTTAATGTAGCTGAGACAGCCCAACTCCATAAATAAGAAAGGGGAAGGACACGATTTATTATCCTGCAAGGCAGGGGAACGCTTACTTTACATCGGGAGTGTTAAATAAGATTTCTGGCAGTTTGCAGGATGTTTGTTCAGAGCTGTTTTTGCATCAGCAGATCCCTGGATAGAACCACCCTCCCCATCCTGGCTGTCAGCGATTCCAGCGGAGGGGATTCCTGCTTCCAGAGAGGTGTGAACAGCATTTAGGGACTTCAAGGCTCGTTCCCAGGTAGCTGCAGAAGAACACCTGCACTGGCCTCATCCCTCTCCGGTTGCTCCCTACATCTCCCTTTTGGCCGGGGCTTTGGGATCGGTGGCCCCAGAGGTGGCAAGGAAGAAGAGTGCATTCGATCCTTGGGATGCATTCCTTCCTTGGGATGCATTTATCCCTTGGGATGCATTTGTCAGGAAAATTAATCCCCAAACGCCAGAGGTGTATGCCCAAAAAGGAGACAGAGGAGTCCTGTAACTTTATTCATGAATAAAGGGAGAGGTCATGGCCATTTCCCATGGGGTCTCTCAGATTGATAGAGGACACAGCCTCTTTTATCCGAATTCCCGACCGCAGGTTCCCTCTCTCTTTTCCCATTGGCTGAGGAACTCGAGAGGTACAGATTTCCCGGAATTCCTAATTAATATACATCCCCCCTAATACAGACATCCCCAATACACATCCCCCTTTTCTTCTTCTCGTGTCTCTGTTCTTGTAGTTCATTAACACAGTTTTGGGTAAATCTAGCTAGGGAAATTCCTATGGAAATCCTACCCATTGTTCCTTCTATCTCTCAGTATCAAAGTTACCTTACCAGCAGACTCAGGTCTTATCTTTACCAGCCATTTGTTTTTAAAGACACTCCCTTATTCCTTTCACATTTATCCCTTGGGATGTATTTATTTATTTCTTTAGTCCACAGCTCTGTGAATGACTCTGTTTTCTGAGCTTCGAAACGCAGGTCCCTGCGGGCTCCCGGGCTAACAGGGACACGACTGCAAAGGCAGGGGAAATCCAGCAGGGATCCAGGTGAGATGAGCTCCAAGGACAAGACATGGCTGGGTTTGTGCCGGGAGCTCAGGCTGCAGCGGGGGAATAACATCGCGGAGTGAAGGACATCAAATCGGGGTTAGGGAGGCTTTGCACTAATCCTGTGTTGTAATGACAGCTTAAAAATTGGGTACTTTGATGAGTTTGGAGATTGACTTAAAGCTCTTTAATTTGGCTTCCCCGGTATTTAATCTTTTAACTTTGCATTCTTAATCAAAACTCCGGGCAGATCTTTAATCTTGTCCGTGGGAAGGGGAGGATTAGAGGCCCTGACCTGCCGTGGCAGACAGCTGCTGCCTCCCCTTCTCCTTCTCCTTCCCACGGAGGCATTCCCGACCTGCCTCTGGAAAGGTCTGGGCACAAAAAAACAAACTACGTGGATGTCCCTCAGCAGAGATCACCTGGAACACTTCTCCCTCTTCAGTGAAGAGTTAAAATCCGTCGGAGCCTCCACAGTGCGTTCCTTTTTTCCACAATTCGTTTTAACATTCCACAATTCACGAGCATTCCGCAATTCGTTTTAAATTCCTCGCGTTTTCCATCATAGTCCTGGAAACATTTCATTGTGTTGTGATGGTTATCCTGGTTTATCTATCCCCTGAATTATTCAAATTACTTAAATAGAGGCAAAGTCTATGCAAAAGCAATTTCCTGAAGTTCAACAGGAGTTTTGAACTGTTTTCAACTTAGTTTGATGCCAATGAGCCAGAATTAAACTTTTCTTAATCTGGATTGTTTCCTTACAGAGCACATACAGCTGGATAGAGCACCAAAAGTTATCTGGGGCTTTACTTAGAGGAGCAGGGAAAGGTCAGAAGGAAAAAGATATTTTCTACACAGACCAACAAATAATCACAGGAAAAAATGCCCCAGTGAATAAAAGGAACATTTCCAGCGTGGCTGCTGGCACCCTGATTTTTGTGCATTGCCTTTGCCACATAAATGTCATTCACAGAATACAAGGATTAAGATGAGATCTTGCTCTTTCCCTTGAGGAAGACAGCTCAGGATTAAGAAACATTTTAGAAACATCCCTGAAACCTGAAATGATGAAGTCACTATTGAAAAAACTGTGTGAAATCCTTTCAAAAACTGCGGGGAGTGATGACGGATGTTACATCACTTTTCCATGTTTCTCACGTTGTCTGAAGAGCACAAAATAGATTTTTTAAGGGATAAAAACCAGAAGGACATCAGCCAAAGGGCAAGATTTTTTTTTTTTTAAAGACAGGATCTTAGACAGGATGTCCAGATCTCAACAGGCCACCTGCAGAAGGCGGCTGTAAATTCCTCATTTTAACCACCACACGCTTCCTCCGAGGCCCTGGGAGATCCCGTTTCTCCCTGAGCCATTTCCCTGGAAGAATCTGCACCTCAGAAAGTCGCAGCACCCAAATGCCAGCCCCAAGGAGCAGCTCCAGGGGGCACAAACCCAAATTCCCACCTGGTGCTCCGGGAGTCCCTGGCACAGCAGGGTCTTGATTGAGAGATTTCCCAGTTTGTGACCCTGCAGGCAAAATCCCAGCCAAAAGAATGGAATCCCGGAATCCCAGAATCCCTGAGGCAGGAAAACACCCGATTCCCACCTTGTCTCCAGCCCAGAGCACTGAGTGCCATATCCAGCCATTCCCTGGACACCTCCAGGGACAAACACCTGGAAAATGCTGGAATTACCAGCAGTGGCAGCCCCGAGCCTTCCTCTCCAGTTTATTTTTCCCCATGAAGAGCTCCACAGCGTAATCCAGTGAGTAAAGAGCATTTCTGGGATCAGAAACCTGATCTTCAGAGCAACAGGCCAGGGGAAGGGTAAAGCAGGATTAATGTGCTGCCTCCTTTCATGGCTTGGTTCCATCCATGTTCCGGGCTGTGCCCTCAGAGTTTTATAGTCCAGCATAAAATGCACTCCCTGGGCTAGAGCAGAACTGTTTGGTTTTAAGATGGGGCAGAAATAATTCTTGATGGCTCAAATAAAGGGTTTTTCAAAGCTATTTTTGGGATTGGAATTATACACAGGTCATTTTCCCTTACTAAGGAAAAGCATTTGGAGTACTTGGAAAATTCTCATTACTGTAAAGCAATAATCACCTTTGAAATAATGATTTTCTTTTTATGACACCAGTACCCTCTTGCTTTTAACATTTGCATTTTAATACTGCAGGAACAAAGACTTTCCAACATATTGTTCAAACAAAAAGCTGTTTTCCAATCTAGCTTGTAATTTTTCAATCAAATTATAACCCTCAAACCACTTTTATTACTGAGACTATTTGAGGAGTTTTAAAAAGATAAGTGCATTTTTTGCAGTATTACAGAAAAAAAAATTGCCACATAGACGTGAATTAACAAGTTTGGGATTTTTTAAGCTGATGAGGGATAATGGATACAGGAGAATTTCCTGTTAGCACCCACGTGTCACTGAGTTTACAAGTATTTTATCTGTGTAAGCAGATAAATATGAGCTTGGAACTTCTTCATTCTTCTTTAAACACACTCAGTTAATCTGGCACAGCATTAGTGTGAAAGATCCCACTGCAGCTTCTCAGCAAAACAATGAGACAATTAAACACCTATTTTATAATGATTAAACATCTATTTTATTTCAACTAATTCCTTGTAGGCAGCGTTTCATGGCGCCAGCTGAGAGCTGGAAACAATGCTGTGTAAGAGGTGGAACAGCAGATCTTCCCCTCAGAATTTTAAAACCTCTCTCCTTCAGAAATAAGCAATGCCAGCTCCTGGAACTAATTGCACATTTGATATTTAAAAGGTGCTTAAATGCCTTTAGTCCAGTCCTGAGGGAAACTTCCTGTCCTCTCCAGCTGAGGTTCACTCACGATGCACAAAGCCCTGGGAATTTTTTTAAAAAAATTATTATTATTTTTACTGTTGTTCTCAGTTCTATCTTGAATTCAAGTCCATGAGATAGGGTTGACTCCAAGACTGAGAAGTTCCATCCAGAATGCCGTGTTTTGGAATTCAGACCTGCACTCAGCATCAGGACATCATTGATCCATGCACCGAGTTTGCAGCACCGATCTCTTGGAATTAATGAAAGCTTCAGGTTGAAAAGCTGTGCATTGAAATGTATCTTCTGCATCACATAGAGTAGAATCCCAGGATAATTGAGGCTGGGAAAACCCTCCCAGGTTATGGAATCCAACCTGTGACAGATCCCACCTTGTCCCCAGCCCAGAGCTCTGAGTGCCACGGCCAGGAATTCCTTGGGCACCCCCAGGGATGGGCACTGCAAAGCTCCCTGGGCAGTTCCAAGGGCTGACCCCCTTTCCATGAGGAAATTCCTGCTGATGTCCACTCTGAGCCTCCCCTGACCCCGCTGAGGCCATTCCCTCTTGTCTTCCCTAACCCCAACTCTGCCCCAAGCCGGGAGCATTCCATGCGTTTGTGGTGACACAAATGCAGGACTTGGCACTTTGCCTTTTGCTTTGCTCTGTTTTTCTACAAATAGTTTAAATTCACTTTCCCGCTAGGTTTTCCCGGGGTTTTTAAGCCAAGTTCGCATCACGTTGCTCTGCCTTAGGAGCAGCAAGGCGGCAGCTCCCAGGATCGTGCTGCCATCTGCGGTTCCAAACTGGAAAGGAATGGGCAGGGACACCTTCCACTGCCCCAGGGGGCTCCGAGCCCCGTCCAGCCTGGCCTCGAACACTTCCAGGAATGGGGCAGCCACTTCTGCATAAATCTGAGGTTTTATTTTAAAAAAATTAAATCGTGATAAATTTCCGTGAAAAAAACCAAAACAGAAACCTCTTTTTCCTGTTTGGAAAATAATGAAAAAGTCTTTTCTTCAAGTGGAAACCCTGTGATTTCTCAATTCCTGTTTCCCAGAATCTGACACATCCTGGTCTTATTTCCTTTGGTGGTGGCTTGGGATTTTTCCTTAAAGGGAGAGGCCAAACAAAGGAGTTCCTTATTCAGTTTGGTTCTGACTGAAATCCCAAAAGCCGATGAGCCTTTTCTATTGTCCTCTACAGGCATTACAAATACAGACCTTCAAAGGCAGGACCCAGGCAGGGATTCAGAAAGCAGCCCCAAAATACGGGAAGCAAGGCAGCTGATTAGCGCCAGCCACCCCGTTTAAATCCCAGCTCTGCAAACAATTTATGCAGAATTACAAACATTGGCCTCCCAGCTTTTGGCTGGCCCTCGGCTCAGATGTGAAATCCCAGCCCTAATCCAGCTGCTTTTCCCCTAACCCCAGTGCAGCAGAGGATCAGCCCCAGCGCCCTGCCCTCCTCTGAAAACTCCGTGGGGTTTTGGGATCACGGGATGGGCTGAAGGTTTCAAAGCTCATCCAGGTCCCCCAAATCGCCCCGGCAGGGACACTTTCACCACCCCAGGTGGCCTGGCAGGGTGGACGAGCAGCGTTTGGGGCTGTCCCGGGGATGTCCCGGAGCTGGGGCACGGAGGAGCCGCCCTGGACCAGCGGGACCAGGGGGCTGCGGCCACCGCCGGCCGTGGGATGGAGCAGCAGCCGGGGGAGCTGCGGGGCTGGAGCGGGCTCGGAGCAGCTCGGAACGAGGGGCTGAGGAGGAGGAGTCGGTAGATGGTGCTCTTCTTTCACGGATATGGCAGCGCGATATTCCTGCCTCGCCATTCCCGGGGATCCGCCTTTCCCTGCTGCGCTCCGGGCGTCGGGGCGAGGATCGCCTGTCGGGGCGGTTTTGGGGTGTCTGTCTCATGCTCCCCTGCATCTGCACCATCTCCTCTTCTCCTCGGTGGTTCCCCTCCAAGCAGCTCTGCCCTCCCAGCCCCAAACCAGGCCCTTCTGTGGGTCCTGCGGGACCGGCTGTGCACGGTCCCCGGGGATGGAAGGAGCTCTACAGCTGTAAAATATTAATAATATTTATTTCCAATCTAATAATGCCTTCCTGCGACGCTGCAGAGCCGGCAGAGCTGACAGTTTCTTTTCTCTGCAGCACATACGCTGACTGAGGCAGGGGGGACAGCTCAGGGTCGCTTGGGTGCAGAGCGCTTTGGGACCCGCTGCTGTGGCTGTCTCCTGCTTAGAGAAACGTTTCTGTGCTCCACAGCTAACCAAGGGGTTGTTTAATTATTATTTAATGAGCTGGGGCGGAGGGAGCAGATAATCTCCCCTTGGGGAACATCGAGTCGCTCTGCCCAGCGTGTCCTGGGGGCTGTCCCCAGGACAGCCGACCCCAACAAGAAATGCCAGGAGAAAAAGGTGGCTGTGCCTTTCTCTGCTGCACCACGACCCTGAGAAGGGAAATATCCCACTCAGAGTTTCCATCCAGGAGCTTCTTGTGGCTTCTGGGGTGGAAAGAGAGCATGGAACTTGCCTAGGATCTCTCTGTCTCCCTTTGTCTCGTTCATTCCCCTTGGACGAGACTTTGCAGCTGTCCTGGGCTCCAAGCTGCAACTTTATGAAATCCGAGCATGAATTTGCCCTGGCAGAGCTCAGCTGTTCTTGTGCACCTCTGTTTGCTGGGAGAGCTGGGGGTGTTCCCCTGGAGAAGGGAAGGCTCCAGGGAGAGCTCAGAGCCCCTTCCAGGACCTGAAGGGGCTCCAGGAGAGCTGGAGAGGGACTGGGGACAAGGGATGGAGGGACAGGACACAGGGAATGGCTTCCCACTGCCAGAGGGCAGGGATGGATGGGACTGCCTGTTTCTTAACTTCTCCAGTTCTCGTCTGGAAGAGCCTCAGTGCTCAGAGCAAGAGAGCACTGGGGAGACTTATCGAAAAATAAATAGTCTGGGGTTAGACAAACAAAGCTTCCCTCTCCCAAATCCCAGGATTACACCACAGCTTCAAAACTTAAAGGAAAAAAATTGCAGATAAAGCAAATTGAACAAGAAAGTGAACGCCAGGAAAGTGCCCTGGAGGAATGGGACCCTTGCAGGGAGGGGAGAGGGGACTGGAGCCGGGGATGGAGAGAAAGCAAAGCCCAGTTTGGGCTGGGACAGGGCAAGCAGCTCGCAAAGCCCTGGCTCAGCAAACCGCACGAGCAGCTCTGTCATTTTGGGATCGCAGCTTCAGGAGAAAGCAAAAACAAAAACAAAATAAATCCTAGTGAAAGGGATTGCAAAAGTCCCGGCTGGATTTGCTCCGACTTTTAAAAGTTCAGCCGAAGCCCCACCTCCACACCCCACACCCATCCCCACCTCCAGCCCGGGCAGGAAAAGGAGCGAATGGCCCCAGCTCCGCTGGCAGAGGGAAAGCTTCGCTCCCAGCGCCAGTTGGATTGGGATTGGGATCGGGAGAGCCCTGGAATTGTGAGTACGGCAGCGCCTGCTCGCTGCGAGGGGATGCTGAGGATGCCTCCGGTGCCAGGCTCGGGGCTCGGGGTTTGGGAAAGGTGAACTTTCTCACGCTGCTCTTCCCCGGCTGGTTTCACAAGACTCCTGGATCCGCTGGGGCTCAGGAGCGGCTGCAGACGCGAAGGGTTAAAAACAAGGAGTGATTCCACCCTGTTCCATTCCAGCTTTCTGCACGTGTGTTTCGTCCCTTCCTCTCTGCTTGTGCTTATTTATTTGAGGGGTCTTTTTCCCCAGTGAGGCAGCTCCACTTATTTCTCCCGTCGCAGGGTGTTTTTCCAGTTTTCCCAATGCCCGAGGCTGCCTTTGAGCATTTCTCTTATGGTTTCACTTCTCCTATCATGGCAATGCCTCTGTGCTCTGTCCTGAACCTGCCACACGTGCCCTGGCTCGAGGTGGGCAAAACCTTCAGGGTCCTGAGCCACGATGTGGAGGGGTGATTTGGAAGTTTCATTTCTCATCTCAGCACCTGTCATTGGCCCCCAGGCTTTGGAAAAGTTTATTTTCTTGGGAAATGGGGGCAGTGTGGGAGGCACAGCGGGCAATGAGGGGAATTTCTGGCTTGAAACACGATTCAAACACCTCCAGGCTCTGAAGTGTCATCCAGGGGAAATTGAGAGTGCATGGCCGGAGAAACCCTGGGATAAGATCACCCCCAGGGATGCAGGAAAGGGTTTGCTCCTGTCAGGCAGCTTGGCTGGGGCCAGACATGGCTCCAGCTGCAGGTCTGGACACTTCCAGGAAATCCACATTTTCACTGGACTGTCTCAGTCCGCACGAGTGTTCTGGTGACAGTGTAGTGCACTGATGTTAAATACTGGAAGAAGCACATTGAGTAATTCCCCATGCTGCCCAAAATACCAGCGTTTCCTCCTTTTCCTGTGCTAGCTCCAGCCCCCACCAGCTGCTCTGGGCTGGGGCTTCACTCCAGCCCTTGCTCCTTGTCCACCATCACCCAGAAATGTCACCAAGTCTCTCCCACCCTCAGGGTTTCCTCCTGCTGTTCACAGCCAGCTCCTCTGCTGCTTACTAAGGAATTTTCTCACTTCTCCAAAGCTCTGCTCAGTTCCCTTTCCTGGCAGCAGTGTTTCCCTGCTCCTGCTCTTCTATCCATCCCTTTTGCTTGCAGGTGGCTGGTGTCATTCCCAGCTCCTGGTGAAGCAGATTTTACTGGCCACCTCCAGGGCATGCTCTGGTTGTTAATCTCTGGGTTCGTGTGGAGGGGGAAAAGAGCTGCCCTTGGATGTTCCACAGAAATAAATGTTCAGGATTGGAGTGCAGCTGCTCCTCATGGGATGTTCACCATGGTCCTGGGCAGACCATGAGTGCAGTTGGAGAATCCGGGTTTGCTGGGTTTTTTTTTAGAAATTATAGATAATAAATAGCAAACAACTCTGGATTGCTCCAGGAGGGCTCAGCTCCAGGGAGCTGCTGGGGTTTCCACTCAGGATGTGCGTTCAGGGCACAGGGCTGTTGCAGTGGCTCCTGCCCCTTGTTTTCCAACAGCTTTCCCTGCCAAAAGTTGTTTTTTCTCACCGGAGGTTTCTGTGTCCCTGAAGCCGCTCTGGCTCTGCCCATTTCCTCCAGCTGCTCCTTGCACTGCAAACTCTCACAGCTTTCAGGAGGACTCAGCAAAAAATCTGTGTTTTTCTGAGTCTTCACTCCTGTCCAAGCAGCAGTGAAGTACAGAGAGGAAAAAACATCAGGAAGGTATTTCTGTTGTATAAAACCCCGAATCAGGAAAGCTGTGGTTTGGGATCTCTTCCCCTCAGGCTTCTCTTGGCAGGTGCTTCTCCGCAGAGCCAAGCACTGCCTGCAGCCTGTGGAAAGGCAGATCCCTGCTGGAAACAGGCTCTCCATCCTTCATTCATCCCTTTAACTCCGAGCTGGGGCTTTGGAGCTGCTTGAAGCAGGAAGAGTTTCCCTGCCAAACACGGAGGAGGTGGTGCTAAAATAGAAGATCCCCACCAAGGACACACGACGAGGCTTTTCTGCAGCACAGCCACATCTGTCCATCCCAGGGCGATGGATGTTCAGCATCTGGCTCGATCCAGGAGAGAAGGATGACCTTTTTCTAAAAATACTGCGTGAAACCTTAGAGGGAAGGAGTGAGACTCGCAAAGCCAGGAGATCCTGGTTTGGCAAATGTCTTGGAAACCTTGAGGCACAGCACAAACAAAGCTCCATGTCATGGGGCAGGAGCAGTTTAATGGGTGCTGCTTGTGCAGGGGGTGGGAGGCATCCCACGAGAGCTTGGGGAGCAGCAGGAGCAGAGGGTGAGCAGGGGGTCTCGGGGTGGCTGCAGACCCCGACAGCCCCACAGTCCTGAGCAGCCTTGGAAAGCAAATCCGAGCGAGTGATTGATGGGATTATGCAATGCCAGCCCCGCTGCTTATGTAACTCCACAGCCATCTCCCTCAGCCAGAGGCTCTGGGATTCCTGCCCTCTCCTCCCTGCTGCTTTGGGGAGCTTTCCCCTCCAAAAGGAGCCCTTAGCCTCTGATAACATTTTCCTTTTTGTCCAACTTCTTGTAAGATTCTGGGATGTGTCATCTGCGGCCCATTTCTCATTACACAGAGTCACTGAGCTGGCTCGATCTCATTTCCATTTTCTTTTTGCCACTCGGTGCAAGATAGAAACAGCTCTTGGGCACATCTCTGCATTCTTTTTTATTCTCCCAGTCTTTTTCCAGGGAGGGCATGATGTGCATCCACTGTCTTTTCCTTCTGTTGTATTATAAAGCATCTTTGCACCCAGGTTTTCCAAGCCAGCTTCCCATTTAGCACAGGCCCACTCATAAATACACACCCTGACACCATTCCAGCTTCGCTGCCAGTGAGTGAAAATTATTCAGCAGAAGGAAGACAGATTATGGAATATTTGCTGGCATTTCGAGTCCCCTGCTGGGATTTAATTTGCTGTGTTACATCGGCTGTTATTTGCTCACGCTCTGCTGAGCCCAGTGTGTGCCTCTCCTTGCTCAGCTGACGGGAGCAGCTCTTAACAAAGGCCTTGGATGGATCCGTGTCCTTGGGAATGGGACAGGGTGCTGGTGGCACCCAGCCCAGACCCTGCTGGCACAGCCAGGACCGTGGTGCAGGTCCCAGATGGGGTTTGGGGCATTTCCACACCCCTGGTGTCAAACAAAAGGCAGCGTGGGGACAAGTGGAGCATCTTAATCTGTGCTGCAAAGGTTTGTGAGGTTATCTCAGATATAGGAAGTGACAGGACACAGGGAATGGCTTCCCACTGCCAGAGAGCAGGGCTGGATGGGATCTTGGGAAGGAATTCCTGGCTGTGAGGGTGGGCAGGCCCTGGCACAGGATGCCCAGAGCAGCTGTGGCTGCCCCTGGATCCCTGGCAGTGCCCAAGGCCAGGCTGGACAGGGCTTGGAGCAGCCTGGGACAGTGGGAGGTGTCCCTGCCATGGCAGGGGTGGCACTGGATGGGTTTTAAGGTCCCTCCCAGCCCAAGGCAGGCTGGGGTTCTGTGCCCAGGCTCTGCACAATGGGGGCTGTTCCCCAGCTCCCACTGGCCCTGTCTCCTGGGATCAGGGAGGAGGTGTCAGGCAGGCCAGGCTGGCATTCATGGCAGTGTTTTAGTGGCTTCAGTCGGTGTGGGACTGAGCTCAGCTCCCCGTGCCCACCACGCCCAGGGTTTGCTGTGCCAGGCCTTTCTGAGGGACACAGTGACCCAGGACAGAAGTGAGAAGAAGATTGGGGCTCTGAGGACAAGTTCTGCACCTGCAGCTGAAGGAGTAACAGCAGCTGATGGACCTCTGAACAACCATCCATCCATCCATCATC
>VZTX01025483.1:0-40360 GCA_013400915.1 Pardalotus punctatus
AGGAGATCAGGTTGGTCAGGCAGTGCCTGCCTTTCACAAATGCATGCTGGCTAGGCCTGATGCCCTGNGATGCCCTGGTCGTCCTGTATGTGCCAGTGATCACACCCAAGATACTCTGTTCTATAACCCACCCCTGCATTGAGGTCACAAGGTCAGGCTGACAGGCTGTAGTTTCCCAGATCCTCCTTCTGACCCTTCTTGTAGGTGGGCACCACACCTGCCCAACTCCAGTTATCGGGGATGTCCCTGGTTAACTAGGGCTGATGATAAGTGATGGAGAGTGGCTTGGCAAACTATTCCAAGAGCTCCCTCAGTACTCTTGGGTGAATCTCATTCAACCCCATAGACTTGTGAGTGTAAGTGACATGGGAGGTCACTTCCTCCTGGGTTACAGGGAGTCTGTTCTGATCCCCGTTCCTGTTTAGCAGTTCAGGGGCTCAGTTGCCCTGAGAATATTTGAGTTTTCTGTTAAAAACTGAGGGAAAGAAAGCATTACTCAGCCTTTTCCTCATCCTTGGTGACATGGTTCCCCATCCACGCGTCCCACAAAGGATGGAGATTTTCCTTGGCCCTTGTTTTGTGTATTGTATTTGTGAAAATATTTTATTATCTTATACAGCAGTGACCAGATTGAGTTCTGGCTGAGCTTTAACCTTTCTGTTTTTTTCTCTACATGACTTAGAAATTAAATAATGAATTAATAGAGATTATTAATAATTAGCAGAGATTAAAGAGATCCTTGTACTCTTCCAGAGACGTCTGCCTCAATTTACATAGGAAGCAACATTTGCAAGATCTTAAATCAAAAGAAGCTGGAAAAAGGTTTGGAGCACAAGACTGATAAGGAGTGACTGAGGGAGCTGGGGTTGCTCAGCCTGGAAAAAAGGAGACTCAGAGGAGACCTTATCACTCTCTACAGCTATCTGAAAGGAGGCTGTAGTGAGATGGGTGTCATCCTCTTATTCCACGTAGCAAGTGACCGGACAAGAGGAAATAGCCTCAAGTTGCACAGAGGGTTAGTTTAGATATTACAAAAAATTTTTTGTGGAAAGGGTTGTAAAGCATTGGAACATACTGCTCAGGGAAGTGGTGGAGTCACCATACCTGAAAGTGTTCGAAAACGTGTGGATATGGCATCTGAGGACATGGTTTAGTGGTGAATGTGGTGATGGTGCTGGGTTGACAATTGAACATGCTAATATTAGAGGTCTTTTTCAATCTTAGCAATTCTATGAAACACTTGATACAAAATGGCTCTACCAAGATTTTAAAAACGTTACATGAAAACATTAATTTTTTTACAAAGACTAGCACCACACGATCACGTAATTCTCATTTTAGTTCATGGGTTAAGAACAAGTCTAACATGACATAAAACAAAATGCTAAAGGGATAAATTATCTGAATACTTCCAATGTTTAGGCATAAGACCTAGTCCCAGATGCAGAAGGGCAAAGATACGCATATAAAGCAGATCCCACATAGAAAACTTCATTAGCAAACTCAGATTATGCTAAGAGCTTTGTATGTTTAATGTAAAAGAAACATTTGGATATCTAAATGGCTAAAAATTCAGATAATTCCCAAAACCCTGGTGAATTACCAACTTGAAACATGAGTGTATGCCCTCCTGTCACAAGGTTTCACAGTACTCTGTGTTCTAACAGGCCAGGATTAGGAAAATGAAATTGTCAAACACTTCATAGCACTTTCGTGTTAGTACCAGTTCATCTGTTTAACCTCCCCAAGTTAGAATCTCGTGTGACCACTAGAGGGAAATAGCGAAAAGCAAACAGACATGGATGGAGGTTACTATTGGTCAAAGACCAACAGTAACCTTTACCCTGTTTCTGCTTCAGTCCCTGGGCATAGAAACCTCCTTTTCTTGGCAGACAATTAAAACCAGAGCAGTTTTACCTTTAGCCTTTATAATTACATTTGAGACACATTGCCTAGTGAGGATAAAGTTTTCCACACAGTATGCAAGTAGTAACAATGTCATTTAGTACTGAATGGATGACAGCAAATTAGAAGTTGTAATAGAGATTAAAGAAATTATTCTGAAGTCACACTTCTCAGCCAGTTTAAAACAGTGAACCAACTAAGAACACAGTCATTTCCAGTTAAGATTCCAAAGACATAGTACCAAATCAATCTGACAAATGTTCTGGCTCAGATTTCTTAGAACTTCATCTAACAAGTTGTTGGGCTCAGTAAAATTTAGCTTTAAAAAAAACTTAATACATGACATAGAGAAAACTGGGCACATCTGTCTCAAGTACTATGTCCAACATTCAGCTCCTCTGTCACTAGTCTGCAAACATACAGGTCATCATAAAAAGTAGTTTTATATACCAGCCAGACAAATCGGCACATGATTTCTTAATGTACAGGTTATACATTAAGTAGGCTCTCACCAAACTAGTTTTCCCTGTATGTATATGCACTTTTGGAAGCATCAGAAGAAACAAAGTTTCAGTTAAAGCCTACCAAACCCATTAAAAGTCATGAGGTAATGACACAGACATATTTGATTTGAAATAAGTCATTTACTCTATTTGTAACACTAAGTTTATACAGGCTTACTTAGGAGTTTGTAAAACTGCTTTATGAAATGCAACTTTCAGAAAGCTGATCTTTGAAAATTAAAATACTAACTGATATTATACACAATATTAGCAAACAATATCAGTAAAGATATTAAACTCATCTGCCAATACAAAAACAACCTCCATACTACCATTGTCCATTGATGCAAAAAGAAACAGACTGCTTTTATTTGCTGAAAGCCAATGCCCTCTGTGTAATAGGAAAAACAACTTCAAGCACAGCACTGGTCTCTACAATAAGCTGACCTACCCTGCACCTTGAACGAAAATTTGGAAACCGTTCAGAAAACAGTGCACAAAAGTCTGTGTTTAGCACATTAGAAGAAAACAAATCAAAGGATCTAGGCCCTAAAATGTTCAGGACCTTGAAGATAAATGTTATCATGAGTTTTACATAGAACTGTAATACTGCTGGTCCTTATCAAGCTGTGCACTAAGCTTTGGGACAACATTCTGGTCCTACTTTGCTTTTCTTCCAGAGGGGTAGAAAGTATGAACAAGATAATGGATGCCAGTGCAGTGCTGGTACCAGCACAAAAACCTCCCTGCGATAAGCACTAGCTAGAGAATAGTATAATAAAACAAGCAGCTAAGTGCCTATTTTAACTCATGTCTTCTATAGTACATAAATTCTCTTATTTCATGACAGCACATCTTTTTTGTGCAAGCTGTAGAGCACTTTCTGTAAGAACTTGTGCCTTTATTGCACACTGTACTATGAAAAGTCCAGGCAACTGCCGAAACACATTCAGTACATACGTCATCTGTTATTTTGTAGACTCATATTTTCCACATACTGCTGAAGTCCAATCCCATTGTTGGTTCTCTCACAGCAGTGCACCCCTGAATAATTCATCACGAGAAAGCTACACATGTTAAGAGCCGACAAACTGCAACACTGATGCTATTGCCTGCAGATACCCTAGTGTGCCTTATGGGGGTGTGACATAAGACTTCAGAAGAATGGCCAGATTCTTGTTGTTGTCTGCTTTGAACTGCAGCACACTAAAAGCTGACTTCACACTGTTGTCAAGTGAGGGGAGGGAGACTCCCACTTGATGGTAGGCAAGGTATTGTTCCCTGACCATTCTTCATGGAAGTGACAAAACGCATATTCTGTCACCAGATCTTCATACTCTAATGGATCTGCATATAGTCCAGTTCAGGCACTGAAAAAGCTGCAGCCATATAAATGACAAAAAGGAAGCTATGTTCATACAAAAGCATTCTATACTCAAATCTACCTCACAGTTCAGAACAGTAAAGAAAAAAGGCAGATTTGCTGTGTTACGCAGGGTTCTTATATCAAGACAGCATAAATCAACAAGGAGGGCAGAAAACCTTTCCAGTCAAATGTAACACAAGTTTGTCCCTAACTGCAGCCTCAGATCCATATATTTCAGACTTTCTTCCTATATGACCAAGTTCAAACCCATAATGGAACATGTTTTTTACTCCAAGTTCTATCTACTCAGATAGATACTCCAAGAGGGACCATGTATGACTGGCACTGTCAGCTAAACCCTCTCCATCTGTTGAAGACATGTCTTGCCAGTATGATGGCATCTTTTCAAGAATTAAAACACAAAACAGTCCAGTAACTCTCTGAAGATCAATTAGATATAGTTACACAACTCTTAAGTCCTACATATTGTTTGATTAGACTATGGCAGCTGTAGTTTAAGTAGCTGTTATCTTTACACTTTCTTTGTACCTTGCAAAATTGGCAGGTTTACTTCACAGATTTCCTCAAAGTCACTAATATCACTAAACATAGGAATTCTGTATTTTCTGTTTAACCTTGCTTAGCATATTTTGGCACAGATAGAAACAAGACCGAAAATAAGTAGATGCTGCAATTTTGAACTGCACAAGAATAAAGCAAAACTTGAAGGAGACAGAATTTAACCAGACTTTTTATTTACATCTGAAAGTCTGAGAACCAGAAAATGGAGACAAAAAAACTTCATCTTGTTCATAAAGAACTGTTTCAAGACAGAGGAATTCTTTTGCTGGGAAACACAAAATATTATAACACAAGCAAGGAAGAATTAACTGCTACATAAGAAATGTGGTTTTTACTATAGAATCAGAATAATTAGGATGCAAGATCTCTAGTACCACCTCCTGCTCAGAGCATGACCCATTATATACTCAGGCCTACACTCCACAAGGATGCATTCTTCAGAGAATTGTAATATCTATTTTCAAAGCCAACGCAATTGCTATGAAACATAACTGGAACACCCAGGCAAAGAAAGACTGGGTTGGTCAAAGTGAAACAATCTACTTTGTTTATAATTAATCAAGTGTGTTGGGCTGGAATGGACAAAGCTTTACTCCAGCTTTAAACAGTACTAACAGTAACTACTTATTAATAAAGCTGCAACTTCACAGCTGTTGTTCAAACATGGGCCCAAGAAAAAGGTGCCAAGACAGACAAAGAACTATTGTTTTCTGTCCTGAAAGGAAAGTTTCAACACTTTGTGCTGGGAACCATGTGAGGACTGGACTACTGCACACCAATACGATGCTCAGATAGCCACTTTATTGTACAAATCAGCATAGCTACATACTAAAATTACTACCATGCATGTGATCACATGAACAAATAGATACATTTTATTGGCTGCCTGCTTGTTCTGATGTTTTGATTGGTCAGAAGTTTTGACATCTTTTTCTTTTCACATCCTGCTTGTCCTCAGTATGTTCCAGCTTCTTCCTTACTCCCATATACTCAGCATTCTTACACATTGCAACTTCTTCCTTATTCCCACATAATCAGCATCCTTGTTAACTACAATGGACCTTTAACTGACTCCCGTGGGAATGGATTACAGAGTTTCTAAGGCCCATACCCCAACAAGTTTGGAAGTGACAACACTTAGGTTTGCTGCAGCAAACATGCTTCTGTAGTCAACTGAAACTTCTGATTCACTGGCATTCCTCTAAAGTCTTCTTTCAGGAAATACATAATTTTCAGCAATGAGTGCACTTGGCAAATTTAGTAACATCAAATGACATGCAGTATCATAGGTATTAGAGTTCCTGCTGATAACAGCACTAAAATAATGGAACGTACAAGACATATTTAAGCTTAGTTTTCCTCATTGGAATTTAGTTAATACTTAATTCAATTTTAAAGAAAGAACCTTCTGTTATTGACAATAAAGGAATAATAACTGGATAATCCATCTAATCTTCCCCTGAAAGCACCGCTTCTGTACAACATTGACAAGTTTCAGTACCAGCATCATACTGTACATCAGAGCAAGTAATTCTTAGCAGCTGAGCAGCCTCAGGTGTACTTGTTTGTTTAAACAAGCAATGTTATAGTAATACACAAACCCTCACAAGTTATTCCAGATTATCAGCTGGGTAGGAAGATGTACACCTTTCTCTATTTGACCCCCCATTCCCCTAATTTTCTGATGCCTATGTTCATACCAAATATACAGGTTATTTAAACAGTAGAAGTTAAATATTAAACCCCTTCTTCCTCACCCATCATTTCAAATAGGTATGTTCAAGAGCAGAACTTTTGTTTCCTCTGCAGTCAGCCTATGCACATGGATGACATTAAAATAACAGCAAACACATATTTTCATGCTTGATCTGTCTTCAGAGGAAAAAAAAGGATCTTTTTGCTGACCTGCAGTGAAAATTACACTGGAAGAATTACCTTAAGAGGTTCCAATAAATGGCAAGGACATTAAATTAAAGAACAGGCGCCCCAAGCCATATTGTGTTTTCAAAAGAATTCCTCCAGCTCTTTAGAGTTACTTCAGCTTCTGGAGTTACTCTTTTTCAGGAGTTTCACTGGATGGTGGGGGTGTGTGTGCCGCTCAGAAGAGCCAGAAAGTTACCTCTTAAATGTTACTATGTCTCATTGGTACCTGTGCACTCCCCCCATGTGGCTGAGCAGTCCTCCCCACGGTTAACTATGATCTGTTAGTATCACATCATTCAGTTTCATTATAATGAAAGCTCACTGAAGAAAAGACATCTCCTGAAAGCACTTTTAGAAAGCAAAAAAGACTGTCTTTGGTAGATTGAGGCATACAGAGTATCCAGGACTTCTCTATTAAGCTGTTAATGCACAGTATTTTTGAGGTGGTGAGTCAGAATTCTGAGTAAGCAGCATACAGTATTGGCAAATGCCAACTTCCAACTGTGTAACCGCTCACTACTTCTACATTGCAGCTCTCTACTTTCTGTTCTTGATACCAAGACCTTACCCTAATTTGAAGGGGCATTTATCACTGAAGTCAAGCTTGACACAGGTCTCTCTCAACAAAACGTGTTGTTTTCAGGGAGATCTTGTAAAAACATGCCACTGCCACGGAGAACTCGGACTCCTAGAGATTCTGCATATCATTCTGCTTGTTACAAAGCTTGACATTCCCCTAACTGCTATTAAATGAAAGTATACACTATCAAAATTATCTACCACAGTTTTTATGAAGTTAATTACTTTGGGTTTTCTATTGAAATCCCATTTATTTATAGCAATGAGACTGGCTGCTTACTGCACAGCCAGCTGCAAGTTGACTCTTAGTTCTGGTTACCTTAAGACTGAGCAGTACTCTCAAGACCAAGTTTACTGTGGCCAGGAACATCACCCTCCATTAAAAAACACTGCAAAAATTTTGACTGACACACTCCTAACAGCTTAGCAGAGTGGTAGTGTCACAAGCCTTTCACATTATTTGATAGTGCATCAAGCACTATTACAAGTGTTTTCCTTCACACAGTATTGCACCCAAAAGGCAATACTCTGCTAATCTGCAATTTGAACTGTAATTTTCAGGCATACATTAGCTATTTCAGAACACCCTGGTTCACCAGCCTGGCTCTGCAGTGATTCAAAAGTTTACTTTATCCTTTTGGTGCATTTGAATCTTGAATCTATTTGTATATTTAGCTAATTTAAGGGAAAGACAGGAGTAAGCCATCTCAACTAAGTTCACTACCTTTTTGGGGGTAGGGGCTTAAGAGAAGTAGAGTTCAAGACCCCTGCTAAGACTATGAAGACTACCAGTTAATGCTCCGACAAGATGGGAGAGAACACTTTTTAATTAGGAATATATAGGTGATCACAGGTTTAATGGTTACAAAGATTTAAAATCATTTAAAGTGCACATATATGTACAGCTTCAGATTCAGGTAAGTAGCTCTCAACAGAGTAACAGACAAGCTCAGCTATAAACTGAGATGGATTAGATGATTTAGCAGCTTCATCATGCAGACAATCCCTGTACTTTACAAAGTACCATAAGCAGCATGGTCACTTAAGAACTGAACTAAACCCACAGAGCACAATAATTATTACCCAAAGCAGCAGAGCTGGGAAGACTGAAGTTGACAGAAGAGAAGCATAAACTTAACACTTATGTACACAGGATAAAAAAGTTCAAAGCTTACTTGCTTATAGGAAATATTGTACTGTACACATACAAGATTAGAACTATCTGCAGATTGTTACCTGAGATGAATCAAGATTTAGCAGCTCTCAAGCTGAATAAGTTAAAAATGCATGGTGTTGTAAAATGGTAGTGTACAAGATCCACAGAATAATCCTACATTCTGTATAATGTCTAGGATCCTAGTAGAATACTGAATTCTATTTTGGAGCTATACTTCACTGATAAATGAGGACTGAGTTTGGAAGAGAGCCATACAAGGTATCAGAAAGTTGTAAAGGACATCCACATGAACAACAATTGAGGAATGGGGAACTGTTCTAACAGAAAAAGACAAGAAATCTGAAGTGTTTCAAATATGAACGGAATAATCTCCTCTCTAGATTTACTGTAAAACTACTTAATAAAGGAAAACTCATATTTTATGAGGATGGCAAGAAATCCCTTTAACAGCAGAAACAAGCTAAAACGATTGCACAAGCCCTTACTGTTACAACACTTCCCAGTCTAACTTACAGTAAAACATAGCACCTAAGACGGATGACTTTAGCTCATGTTAGGGGAAGAATTAGAATGAACTTTATGACTCTTCCTTCAGGATGGTGTTTCAGTTTATTTCTTTGCTGACAACTATACTACTTAGATGTCTCTGAAGAGCAAAAAGAAAAGGACAGTATTCACCACTGAAGGACAAATGAATTAAAAAAACTAGACAGTGTACTCAGACTAGAGACAGCTACATCCTTCTCCTATGTATTTCCCACTTTACCTAAGGTTCTGGCCCAAATCCAGAATAAATAACCTTATTACTGCCACGTTCAGAAGACTGTGCTCAAGCATATTTTCTTCTTTAGTTATCAAGGAGCACTTTGGGAAACACTTCAAATTGAGCTTTGCATAGAGATGTCAAGTGTGAATACACAGGAACTTCAGTTACATATTTAACATCAACACAAAACAGTGACAGAACAGCAACAAAAACACATCTAAGTTCCTGCATAAGCTTGAGCAACAGGTTCAAGGCTCTTTAGTTTCAAACTAGTACAGGGTGTTTTTGCGACACCTTTAAGTGTGTGTCTCTACCACTCATCAGTGACTTGCCTACACTTTCCAGTTTTTTAAACAGGTAACAGCTTTTTACAGGTTAACATAGATATTTGAATGCTGTCCTCCAGCCTCCTCTCAGGCAAGTTGCACTGCTGCTGCAAGTCAGAGCCTCACCATGCCACAGTGAGTAGGTCACTAGCTTCTAGAGCAAATGGCATTACCATGGAAACGTAAGTGTATGCTATACAATCCAAAGTGTCAGCATCAAACAGAATCATGTAGACTTTGTTGTGCGCTGCAGAGCATCAGACAAAACAACAAGGAAATCCAAATCATGTTAATAGGAAAAAATTGTTACATCAAGATTACTTAAGAAACTTGTTCCAACACTGATGACATGGATATCAACACAAACAAAAGGAGGCCTCATCATCCCACTCCTACAATCCTTATTATGAACTTGATAAGAAAAAAAACAAAGTTGAACAATATATACCTACTCTCATATATCCCATACTTTCCTTCATCTGCACTGTTGCTTCTACTTAAGGGAGTCTTATTTATGAATGGGTACAGGGGGAAATATGGCCAGAGGAATTCATATTAGGATGAAATGCAAAAAAAAATTGAAGTATTAGGGAGCCATATTATCTTTTCAGACCTCAGCAACTGCCGCTGAGGAGGCAAATACTTTAAAAATCACACACTATTGAAAGAGCCAATCTCCAGGAGAGGAAGTAGATGGTGAAACAGCAACAGACACTCTTCCTGTTGCTCCCTCCTATAGGAAGTATCTGAAGTTACACTATTGGAAAGCTTTTATTTTAAAATAATTTAAAAGACTGTATTTATAATTAACATTCACTCACAACATTGACATATTTTCTATTTGCTAGACATTGACAGTGAATATTTGTCAACAATATAGTAAGCTGATACAAAAAAAATAGATTTATAAAGGTCATCATGTCAAAATAGACTTCTGAAGACTATTTGCAGCATTTCATGATGCACTTAAATAAGTCTACACAAACATACAAACTACTTATTCCAGCAGCTCCATAAAGGTCTGCCAGAAAATAGGAACACTAAATTTAATGTACAAAACTATTTACTGATGGCAGAAATTGATACTTCTAATTTGATATCTATTTAAAAAATTTGTTACATTAGCATGCTGAATCAAAATATTTCCATATCATTCCTCTGCATACATGTTCCTATTAACTCTAAGTTATCTTACTAATTCTAATTTCAGTCCCGACTGGCAACAGATTTGGAGTGATTTATTTGCATGTTGTTATTGCCATTATCAGTATATTAAATCCATCTTAGGGCAGGATTAGAGAGGTGTAGAAAAGGAGGAAATTATCTTGTCTTCAGAGAATGCTACAGCTCTACTTACAGTTGCTGAAAGCCTGTGGACAAGTTATATATGTAGGACCTTTCTGTACTCTCCCCTTCCTGTTGATAACCTGAGCTCATTATATCACAAATTGAAACTCTTATAATGGTTTCTCACCCAATTAACCAGTCAAATTTTTTGCTCTGGCACCCACTGCTAGTAAAGTATTACTATGAAAAAGTTATCTCTATTTGCATTTTTCAATGTTTTCTTACAATAGCTAACTAAAAAATAATCTCACTGAATAATATTTACATACAGCGTTCAAACAAAAGTTTGAATTTAAGTATAGTTAATGTAAAATTTCTTAAGGCATTAATAGGTTGAAGGAACAGGTAGATGCACTTGGGTCTCAGTCTGAAGGTGATACATTCCAATTACAGAACAAAAACTAGGAACTGAGAAACTCTGGGTGCTTATAATCGAGTCTAAAGTGAAATTAAAGGCTTCCTCTGAGTTTAAAAAAAGTTAGTTCTGCAAAACATCTTATACTTGACTACAGGAGAAAAAACACAAATACCGAACGGCAGAATTTTAGAAATACCTCAATATTCACTTCAATATTTCACCTGATGTCCTTCACCCTGTTTATCCAGAAGCTGATTTGTATTACCAACAGATTTAAGCAATCTGACATTAACTCAACCTTTCAGCACAGGAGCAACTAGAGCAGACAGAAGGGGGGTCCATTAGCTCTGGGTAGGGTATTCAGTGGGTTATTTTGTTATTAAGATGTTTCTGAAGTGCACAACATTGTGGTGCCCAGCTTTTAACCACTGGGAGTTTTGCTTTTGACTGGTTTTGAAGCCATGTTAGCTAGTAAAAGGCCATCTCTACCCCTTGCCCTCTCCTCAAACACCCACCTGTCTGCCTTTCCTGCTTCAATATTACAATTACTGTTTGCAGAAGTATTTTTCAATGTGTAACAGTACATTCAGTAATCCTTTTGGAACAGTGCATTGACAAGGGAAAACAAAACATGCAGATGACGCTAACAGTGAAATTAATGACTCTTAACACTTTATGCATAAGGTAACTGCTTGCTTTGTTTAGGTTACTTGGAAAAAAGGAACTCCATTTTATGTGGTTAACAAGAATTTTCTAAAAATTTTAGACTGCTGATGTTTTTAGGCTTTGAATTTTCTCACAAAAATATTCTAAAGCACCCTTATTGACTGCAATCAAAATTATGCAGTTTAACGTTTGCTCTGAAGCTTTCTAAATGAACTTATGAACTAGGATCAACAGTCAGAAAATAATAACCCCAAAACTAATTATCCCAGTTCTAGGTTACTTGTCTGAAAATGTAACAGTATTTAACCAAAAAAGTGAATCAAGTGCTTTAATTACCTAACTTTTTCTTAAATTGGACTGTACTAGCCTGCCAAATCCAGCATTTTGGGTTTTTTTCACCATCTTAACTAGATCTGCACTTAAACAATGTAAAAAATGGTATCTGAAGCACCTTACTTGGTTTGACAACTGGTAGTTTAAGAAACAAGTTCTAGTATATAAAAATTGCACAAAATTAGAATTACTTAAAAGCTAAACTATCTTTGATCCCAAGGCTGCCATGCCTCCTCCTCCCACAAGCCATTTGGGGGCAAAAAATGCTAAAACAACAGACCTAAGTTATACTCTTCTTGATGTTTCTGTACAACCCCATTCTATGTAGCTAACTCCTTCCCCAATGTCTAATCAAGAGTGAAAACAATCAAGCAGTAGTCACTCCTTCTAGGAAAATTTTTACTGAGGGGCACAGGTCACCCTCATTTTAGGGGGACAGGTTCCTTCATCCCTGGAAAAAGGACATTTATCAATTAGGTTCAGAAAATAACCACTTGATGCCTTTCACAGTCAAACTTTGAGACTCATGCCTCCTACTCCAGATAGGACACCTAGTACAACACCATTTCAAAATGAAAACAAAAACCTACCTACTCCCTACATGCCAACTTATTGGATATATAGGTACCCCTCTTTACCCTTTCCAGTTTGACATACCTAAGTCAGGTATTGTAAGAAGTACACCAAGACTTAAAACAGTACTTCAGATTGACAAACAAATGATTCTGCAAATACAAGGCTTAAAAAACTCTCAATCTATTTTGCCAAAGAAACACGAAGTCAATAATGAACATGAGTCTGTGCGCAAAAAAAAAGAACTACAATGGAACAAAACAGGACAAAACTAAACAGATGCAAAGTATCTCATGAAGTATTCATTTCTAAATAAATTCTCATGAAGTTCTCAACTCAGTTTAACATTACAAGAAATTATTATCTGGATCTCAGGAGTTCAAGTGAATTTGCTCAAAAAAACTTCACTTATACAGATGTTTCTCATAACAAACAGCTCCTCTCATTTCCTCACAGCACTGAACTAACAAAATTTCAGCCAGTTTATCTAATCTTAGGTTAGAAATTCCAAACTCTATTTTGAAACCGTGGAGAGATCTGGAGGAAGAAGTCTTTCAAATCATTAAGAAGAGAATAACTTTCCAAAAACATCAGCACCACAGTGCACAAGTACCATCAATGTTTTGACTCCAGAGAAATGCCTGAAACACTTAAAACAGAAGATTTAATGAAAACTTAAGGGGAAGAACAGACTCTTGTTTGTACATGAACTATTTCCTCATTTACCTCACTGATGGCTTTACAGTAGTTTCAGATGTATCCCTCCTCGAGCTCAGGGAGATGAACGAACATTTTAGAGCTATACTTGAAACACTTAATGTGGTAAGGATTCAGGAATCTCAATTAAAAAAAAAATAAAAAAGGCACAACAAAAAAAAAACAAACCAAAAACCCTGCTGCGCTGGGCAATGGTGGGGTGGAATAGGTCCCTGAGTATTCCCTGCGGGTCTCTGATATTGGACCACTCAGAGCAGTACAGTCTGGTACTGTGCAAGGAGACCTTCTTCTCACCCATGCTGTTGGAAAGCACAAACACACACACCTGAGAGCCGGACAGCTCACGCGTTCTCAAGACAGAAACTTTCAGAGGCCTCAGTTGCTTGGTATTCTGATGATGGTTTATTCTCAAAAAAGTCCAGAGGCGAAAGAGGAGGAGGGAAGGCTGGGGGCACAGGCATATAGCCTTTTGGGCCAATAGGGCAGAAGGGAGGTCAGGGAGATACAACCATCCCATGGGAAGAAGGGAGGGGAGGAGCAATGGGATCATGCTGAAACCAACCAACATAGAAAGATTAACATACAAAGGTTACCATGGTTTTGGGACAAACCATACAAGAAACACGCAGGGGGTTTTAACAGTCCCACCAGCGTGCTTCTGCTGGCTTGGGACTTCTTGGATTCTCTGAGATGGTAGAAATCACCTCAACAAAGCCCACTGCAAATTTGAATGGTTTTTATGCTTGAACATTAGCTGTTTTACATTTGTCAGCCATCAGCTACTCATTGGTTCTGGAAGGCACAAAATCTTTCTATGTCAGCTTACACGAATATTTAATATAAAATTAATTTTAAATCAGTGTTCCCTGTGTTTGGAGCACAATGAAACCCAGTCAAAGCTTCAGACTATTTTTCTTACTCTGAAGATCAACAACCTTGTGATAGGCTACTTTAAGTCTCACAAACACACTTTTGTTAGCAAATAGCTTAAGCAGCCTACCAGAACTACCTACCCACTCAGTAAGCAACAAAAACTTCAAAAGCAAGGAAAAAAAGTACTTTATGTAGCAGGAGACTAATATTAATAAAGATGACTCTTTAGTACAGGAAATAATTTCCTCTCTTGGTTTTATTCAAATTACTATGTGTCATTTCAAGAACCTGGTTCTCAAACAAAAGCATTTTTACCCAGAAGTAACAGCTTGTTAAAGAACTTCTGCTTGAAGTTTGGTAACCTGACCAGAAAGTTCCTTCAGAAAATGTCAGACTAAGCGGACACAAACCTGAAGTTTTCAGTGCAATGAGATATTTTGCCCATCTTCTACCACAGTCAATCAAGTTTTTGGATATAAAACTTGCACGAGCTGAAGTAAATTAAAGGATGGATGAAGAGCTACTTAAAACTAAGGCTCACCTAAGTGTTGTTCACACAAATTAGAATGAAAAATGGATTAACTTCCAGACTGCATGAAAACACTTTTGTTTTCAGACCCTATCAAAGTTCTATTGGAAAAATGTACTGTTTCTTAAATATTTTCCATAAAAACTTATATATAAATTACAGGATATAGCACTAATCCCTCAATGAAAGTACAGAAGCAAGACATTTGGAGACATACTCTTTAAGAACCACTAATAATAACCAGACTGAAGATTGGATTTGGACACTTCTGTGTTGTGTTTAATTCTACCTAACACCTATTTATGTACATACAGCACTTTACCAAAGTTTCTGGTGGTAAGTTTACCTAATACTTTTCTAAGATCAGTTAGGAGGAGGAACACCTACACCTACAACATTTATTGCACAAAGTTCCTACTATATTATGAAAACAATGGGACACTGCACTGGAAAGAAGATGCTAGTAACTCTGATATTCCATTACATACTTTCTGCTTGAGTCTAAGTTATTATTACAGGACTGAAGTAACTTTTCCTGTTTTCCTTGGTTTGTCTTGATCATGATATTCATACTTAGTTGCATAATACAAAAAGAATGCTTTTAAATAATGTATTGCTATAACATATTCCATATTTTGATGGTTTATTTAGAATTGAGGCACCATCATATTTTCTACTCCATTTAAGAATGAAAACAACTGCTATTTGCCTTAAATACTGTAAATACTAGAGAGTAAAAAGGAGTATGAAAGAAACTGAAAAATGTCAGACAGCCATGAAACTGCAAACTTCTCATACAGGCAAAGACATAAGGCTCAGAACAGTCAAGTCCAGTTTTATTATCTTAGGATAGCAAGATGCAAACTGAACTGGTTCTTGTCAGTTCAGTATATATAGGAGGACTTTTATTAGCACTTCCTAGTTGTAGACATACTTTTTTCTGTTTTTACAACAGTTCAGAACACCCTCACTCTTTAAAATATAAGCCAAAAAAAACCCCTTATTAAAATAATGAAAAACACTCTCATTATCCCCATTCCTATACTAATTCTAAACACTGGGGAAAAAAAAAAAGGTAGTGGAAATAACCAATCCTTCATTCTACTCCTGTAAGCATAAAGGCAGGGATCTGCTACAATTATTTATTTAAAAACTATCAAATTCTTGCAAAGTATGGAAGTTTAAACTGTACAAACCTAGATCAATATGATCAATATTAAAATATTATTTTTAAAGTGGAAAAACGGTAAAATAAATTTGGCTTATTCACAAAGGGAGATTACTTTTGGAATGTTAGAGCTTATACTCCTCAATACTCTCTCATTATCTGAAAAGGAGGTTGAATTAGACAACTTAAGCTTACCAACAGTACCAGACATACAAATGAAAATAAACGGATACCTCATTACAGGAGCTGAGCACTAATGCAGGAAAAAAGGATCCATGTTAAAAAAAACTTGTATTTTTCAAGTAGTACAGAGGAACAACTCCAAATTAATACTTACAATGGCAAACTCTAAACTACTACCACTCAGTAATTTCATGAGTTGGTGATTGCATAAAACTGCAGCTCAGAACTCAGCAACAGGGGAGCCTTACCAAAGGGAATAGAAGAATAGCATGAAAAAGGTTTGAGGTTGTGACAGGTACATTTTAAGACAGGATCTGGGTTTTTTCATCATTCATTTCTACATGGTAGAATGCAATGACACAGACTGCATTTCTTCTTATCCAGCTTCAGGTTAAGTTTTGCATTTCTCCAGATAAATCATTGACCAAACCTAGTCTGAATTTTAGCCTAGGGCTATAAAGTTCCATGACTACATAAACCATACCCGAGGACCCCCAAGCCTATAAATCAGTTTTTGAAATGCCAGTTCTTTGGAGATGCAATCCAGTAACATGCTCAGTATATTCTCATGAGAAATTTCTCTCAAGTATTGCACTAGGAATAAACTGCAGTGTTGTTGTCTCAAAAACATTCCACAGTTAACTTCATATTTTTTCACTAGGCTACAGGAAAGAATCCTGGCTATGCAACTTAATTTCTTATGTTTTAGTCTTACCTCTGTATCAAAATGAAGGCAAAATCTCAAGATATATGGATGAATAGTCCATTTGAGATGACTTTTTTAAAGAGAACCATTATCAAAAGGCAGCACTTTAAATTTAAGAACATGTACTGGTTTTTGCAAGGAATGGCCAAAAGGTGAAACCACTTAATCAGATACAGTACTTATACAGTCAACACTTCAAGAAGCTCAAAGTAAAAATTCATACCTACTTGGGTATCTATTTTGAACTGTATTCCTGTAATACCTGTGTAACCCAGACTGAGAGGCTGCATTGTGCTAGCTATTGTAGTTAAATACTACACTTCAGGACAGTGCCTACCTGAAAACATAATGGATGTTTTGTGTGCTTTCTACCTGACCTAAAGGGCATGAAAGGCAGGTATTTTTAAAATGAAACAAACTAAGTTCATTGGAAGACATAAGGAACAGATCAAGAAAGCTGAACCAAAACACTGATGAGGTGCAGCGCCTTAAAAGACAAAGAGAAAAACCAGTAATGAGATACAGTAAAAGCAGTCAAATGATGAAAAAGAGTAGCCTAAAACCAGAATGATAACCTAGAGAATTGACTCTAAGACTAACAAGTTAACATGTAGGATAAGAAGTAATTCAATAATCAGTGAGAAGATGGACAGAACCATGAAAAAGTCACTCAAACATAATGAAAGCTTTTGTTTCAAGCCAGAGAGCTCAAGAAAGGTTCACAGCTGTTAGCTCCCAGTAGTTTTATCTGTGAAAAACAAGCAAGCCAATTCCTTTGAAACATATTTAACACACAGCTTCAATCTTGCAGCTTTTACCTGTCATAAAATACCATGAGTACTTTAATGACTTTACAAGGAAGCTTAACCTCTCAGCAAGTACCATGCTTGATCTAATGAAGGAATGAGAAAGGAAATCAGAAAACAGAAAATTACATACCTTGTGTTGTTCTATTGCATCTACCCACTGCTGTCTGTGGTCTGGGTCCTGAGCCCGGAGGTACCAAACACTATCATTCACGCTGATATCAAATCTGCATTCATCAAAGTCATGGGGCTGTGACAGGAGAATGTAAGAGTAGCTAAAATTAGCAACATGATCAATGTTACCTCACAGATTATTTTGACACTCAAACACAAATTAGAAAATCTGGTCTTATACTGTCTTGAATTCATCCTAGATCCTAAATTCCATTTGTGTAGCCGTCTCAAATAATTAACATATACTCTCATAATGAAAAATGATGGTCTTCTGAAATAGGAAAGCCTGTGCAATACATTCTTATTAAATAAAATTTTAATAAATAAATTTCACACATATGTAAGTTTCATATTTTCAAACACTTTGAAACAAATCCTTTAGGAAAATATCTACTATACAGGAAAACAGGCCTACATATACATTTTAATTTCAAAACAGGGCAAAAACTACATAACATTACTGCTACTAGTATTAATTTTAGATTGAATACATACATCACAGCAAAAAAATACCAGGATAGAACCATAAAAGTAGCCTATATCTAAGTGACAAGTCAGAGCAGGAAATTAAAGAAGCTGTGACATGCTCTGCCTCAACTATTTTCACCACAAATATTTCACAGATAATTGGAAGCCACATGCAATCCTTTCAAACATTTCCACTCAACTGCATCTAACTTTCAGTTCACACGCCTTAAATACTAATAAGCTTTTACTAATGTAACAATGAAGCTGTTAAGGAAAGTCCAGGGAGAGAAAACAATGATCTAATCTGCCCTGTACCTTGACACTGTCAGTTCAAAGTTACTCCTTAGCAAACATGCAACTGAGCCCAATATTACCCACCCCCCTCATCTTTGAAAGCCATTCTTAAAGATATAATACGGATGTAGCTGAATACCTTTTTGAATTTGAACACAAAGAGAAAATATACATGAAAATAACTACAGGAGGCTAACAGCTTCCAGGATAAAGGCTAGTGACGCAATCTGAAGGACCACAAATATTGATACCAGATGCTAAAGACAAGTCTCTGCATGCTAGGAATATCTTTTACAACACATGGGCCACTGTTTCAATACATTCATCTTGTAGACTAAACCACTGCAGATCACTCATGAAACATTCCACAAAATAAAACCTGGGTGCAAGTCTCATTTGTTGTCATGCACACCATTCCAGTGTTAGTGAGATTTTTTTTCAAGTAATTTGGAAACCAAAAGCTACTCACATATTACAAAAAAGCCCTTTCTCTTTTTCTGTTTTAATATACTAAGGAAGAAGAAAAACATAACAATTCAAATTATCAAATAAAAAAAATGAGCTAGAAAGAGTTTAACGAAAGTACATTAAAAAACCAAAGTGAAGCTTAAAGCTTCAAGTATTTGGTCGAGCATCTGAACGTAAGGTCAATTTAAAGAAATTTAAACCTCCCATAGGAAAAATATCCAGCAACTGAAAGAACTGACAATCAAGGCAAACTGTAGCTACTAATTACCTAAATACCTGACCATATCAAGTTAATTAAATTCAACCAACTTTCAAAACTACTTTGCCTTCACTGAACCAGACAACATACGGGTGTAGAAAAGGACATGAGGTTGGTTTGACCCTGGCCAGATGCCAGGTGCCTACCAAAGCCTCCATCACTACCCTCCTCAGCTAGACAGGGGAGAGAGAATAGGATGAAACATTCCTGAACTGAGATAAGGACAGGGAGATCACTCACCAATTACTGCCCCAGGCAAAACAGGCTTGACTCAGGGAAAATATTTTAATTTATTACCAATCAAATCAGAGTAGGATAACTAAAAAATTAAAGGCATCCCACTCCTCCTTACCAGTCTCAACTTCACTACCTATTTTCCTCTACTCTGTCCCCCCAAAGCACTGCAGGGCAACAGGGAATGGCCGTTGCAATCAGTCCAAACATTGTCTCTGCTCATGCTCTTTCCCTGTTCCAGCATAGGAACCCTCTCATGGGACAGAGACCTCTGTGATCTTCTCCAACATGGCTCCTTCCCAAGGGCTGCAGCTCTTTGTGAACTTCTTCCAGCGTGGGTCCTTTCCAGAGAGCGTAGTTCTTCAGACACAGCCTGCTCCAATGCAGGTCTCCCATGGGGTCACGAGTCCTGCCAGGAAACCTGCTACAACATGGCCTCCTCTCTCTATGGGGCCACAGGCCCTGCTAGGAGTTTGCTCCAGCATGGGCTTCCCACAGGGTCACAGCCTTTGCTGTGACATGGGGCCCTCCAGGGGCTACAAGGGGATTTCTCCTCCACCCTGGACTCTCCATGGGCTGCACGGAGACAAGTTGCTTTACCACAGCCTCCCCCACAAGCTGCAGGCGAATGACTGTTCCAGCACATACCTGTCTCTTCTCTCTCCTTCCTCACTGACCTCTGTGCCTGCAGACCTGTTGCTCTCACACAGTCCTCTCTCCCAATCCCTGTTGCACAGCAGTTTTTACACTTTCTCAAGTGTGTTATCACAGAGGCAATATGCCATCATCACTGATTAGCTCAGCTTTGGCCATGAGCGGGCCCATCCTGGAGCCAGATAGAATTGGGTCTTGTGAGATATGGAGGCAACTTCTGGCATCTGCACACAGAAGCCACATCTGTAGCTCCCCTGCTACCAAAACCTTGCCATATAAACCCAATACAGGTCATCAAGTCTTCTAGTCCAGGTCCTTCTTCAAGCTGCATTTTCTATATTATTACTATATATGTAAAAGATGTTCATGCTTTAGAACGGCAAACTTGCCACAGCAATGCGTCATATTTATATGCCTATTCCCAGTCACTCCTCTGACAGGTCCTCATTCAGTCATGTGATGGCAGACATGCATCTACAACAATCACATATATTCCAAAAACATGCCCAAACAGAAAGTGTAGAAAGATTAGCTGTCAAAGTTTTTCCTGACATGACAGCATTCCTCAGCTTGATCTCTCGCTTTCCAAAGTCTTGTGGGAGGAGTTATAAGCAATTACATTGTACATGATTAGAAAGACTTGCCAAAATTAATCTTAAAAGCCTGCAGCACTACTAATTCCATGCTTCCATACAGTGCACTTACCTGAGCTCACAACCATCCTTGCTTTTCCCTGCATTTTGTCTCTAACATAAACATCTTCTAATGCAACTTAAGAGTATCACCTCTGTTCTTTTCAAAGGCAGGTTTTTGTACTCCCCTTCTTTCCAAAGCAGCTTTTAATATATTTGAAAAATCCATGCCTTGTTGCTAAGACACAGAAAGGAAATATTTTCTCTGATGTCCAGCTGAAACTTTTAAACACTCTCCTGGCCCATCTACTGCATACACAGTTCTGCATTACATGTAGTTAAGAGACTAAGCCATCTATAGATTATATACACATATATATATGTCTAGTCTATATATATCTAGACTTTGGAGGGGATTGTCCCGCTCTGCTCTGCACTGGTGCTGCTTCACCTCAAGCAGTACAGTTCCAGGCACCACAATATGAGCAAAACATAAAGCTATTAGAGAACATCCAAAGGAGGGCCATGAGGATGGTGAAAGGTCTGGAGGGGAGGCTGAGGACACTTGGTCTGTTCAGTCTGGAGGAGACTGACAGGAGACCTCATTGTGGTCTCTCTGCATCCTCACAAGGGGAAGCAGAGGGGCAGGCACTGATCTCTTCACTCTCATGATCAGTGACAGGAATTGAGGAAATGGCATGAAGCTGAGTCAGGGGAGGTTTAGGTGGGGTATCGGGAAAAAGCTTTTCACCCAGAGGGTGGTTGGGCACTGGAAGAGGCTCCCCAGGGAAGTGGTCACAGCACAGCCTGTCTGAGTCCAAGAAATGTTCGGACAACTCTCTCAGGCACATGGTGTGACTCTTGGGGGTGTCCAGAACTGCACCTGGAGTTGGACTTGATGATCCTGATGCACCTCTTCTGCCTCAGCAAATTCATCCTATAATACGTATTAGTTACCTGTTTTCCACATTTTTGGCAACTGAAATAATTGCTTATCATCCTTTTCTTCTGCGTTTTTGGTTTGGTTTTTTTTGGAAAACATTCTTCACTGTAAGAACTCTGAATTAACTGAACACAAAAGGCAAATATATCACCTGAATCATGTGATGTGTTCTTTTGTTAACACAGAACAAATCAGGTTGTTGTCGATTAACCCCCTTCTCAACCAGAATGGAGTTCACATTTCCTTTTCGCTGATAACTTGGCAGACTTCGGTATGTAACTTCTTTGCATCATCTGTTACATTCTCCTCCCCCCGAAGCTATAGGCAAAATTCCTTGGTTTATCTCCAGCTATAAGTACTTTTATTGTTTTCTGTAGCTGCATCTAGCAAAGACCACAAAGAGTTATTCACAACTTTCCAGGTCTGTTCTTTATTTTTCTAACATTCTCAGCAGATTAGTTTGACTCTCTCCTTTATGCTTCCTGGAATTTTTTCCATTTCTCCTCACTTCACTTTCTTCCCGTAGACCTCAACTCATTTCATTTAGATCTCATTTTTTCTGAGATTCACTGTTTCTAGCCTAGTGTTCCCTTTCCCCCTTATGCTCAGAAGCTATTACAAAATGGTACAGTTCTTAAGCCAGTCACATGACAGGACCTTGAAGGATAAATAGGGATTTTCATCTGTAACAAACTAAGGACATGTGCTGAGGCCAGGATATGTCCTAATGACCTTTCACAACCAAGATAAGGCATGAAAGAGGAATGTTTTCGTTATGCAGGGAAACAGGAAACAAGCAGGAGTTCACTATCTATCCTCAGGATTTAAAACACCTTGGAGAACTTCAGCTGCTTTTTCCCACCCTGCAGCAGTCTCAAGCAACATACATAAACTGAGAAGGCACTGGGGAATAAAATCCAGATCAAGACACTTTGAAAGGGCACCTGAAAACATTTATAGAATTTTCAAAGTTGAGTTCGACAGACTTAAGGGCTTGTGGCAGAGGCAACCTCTGTGTATGCCAAGGACTCCTTCCAGAGCCCACATAAAAAAAACCCACAAAACTAAACCAACAAAAAAACCCCACAGCTAAACCATAATTCCATGCAAGAATATGCTGCAAGAAATAGGCCTCCAGCATCCCCAAAGACCCCTTCTGTATGCCTCCTAAACTTTCTTCCAAAGCACCTGTAGAAACAAATGCAATTCCAAGTATTCAAGCACGGTAGATCTTTCCAAAACCAGTGGATACTAGCTCTTAAATTCTAAGCATTTCTAAGCAACAATTTACATGAGAAAACACTTGGCTACAGTTACTGAGGAAGTCAGTAGCCAGCTCAGGTCTCATGAGTCATAGCTGATTGCATCGCCACAAAATCCTTCCTGCTACACAGCTGTCAAGCCTGAGGTATTCACGAAACAAGCTTCAGAGCAGTATCTGCTTGAAAAATACCGGTTTAGGTGCTTAAGGCAAATCACACAGGAAAGATTAAGTGTATTTATATACTTTATAATCTTCAAGAATACTCCATAGGAGAGAAAAAAAAAACAAAACCAAGCCTTGAATGAAAAAACTTCTGCTCGCTCTCTCACTACTCCAAATGGTGTTAATGGCATTTTTTCCTTTCCTTATAGAGGAAAGACAGGGTGGTTCATAGCAGATAGAACTCAAGTTCTGCGTATTACTATTATTAAAGTCTGCTTCTGCCACTATTCTCACTGCAGAACTAAAACTTATCCTAAGATGAAATTATTTTAAAATTTTGAGGGTTTTTCTTAAGAAAATCCTGAGCTGGGAACTAGGACACAAGACAAACAATAGAGGCCAAAGGAAAATGAAAACTACAATTCTTTAGCTCTCAGACATGAATGTCACTAGCATAAATCCCATAAAGGCTGTCATCTAGCCTAAGCTTCAACATGAAACCTGATGTTCCCCCTCTGCTTCTCTTAGTGCAATTCAAAGTTAACAGAACTTCACATTCTTTTTTCCAAATAGGTTTGAGTATGGTGTCAATAAAAAGTTACTTAACTAAAAATTGAGAAAACAAATTCAAGTTTTGGTAACCAAACTTCAGGTTTTTTCTTTAAAAAAATGGCCTACACATATATGCCTTGCATCAGAATACCTAAAGCTATTAAAAATGCTAATACTCACCTTTTAAAGAAACAAAAAAAGGCCTTATTTAAGTAAAACTGGCTTCAGTAAAGTGTTTTGCATATATTTCAATCATGCAAATGCTGTAACTCATGCCTACAGATTTTTATTTTTTTTTGTATGTAGCATGTATAGGGACAAACCACCCCCCAATCACTTCCTTTCCATTTAGGACACAACTTGGTGCATTCTGCCCTTTGCTTCATCTGCTGAGGAAGTGCCAAAACATCACTGTGCAACTCTGCTGTCTATCTGCAAGCATCTTCACGTTAATAGGCCTGTAAATATTTTCAAGATAGCAAATTTCACCAATTTCAACTTACATACCTATTGTAAAAGTAGACATGAAAAGTTATACCCTGGAAAATGATACACAAGCCAGACTATGACTATCATAACCAACATTTCCAGCTCAAGAAAGCTGAACACACAATTTTTCCCATGTGAACAGTATCACTATCCTACAATGCAAGGTACAGTTTATCTGCTGGTTAGTTTTTCCACTATTCCCATGGAACTCAGGAAAAAGTGTTCCTTTTGCACTGTTCTTCAACTTCCTGAAATAATCTAGTTACAAAAGTACCTGAACAAACTACCACTTCCTCCTCTCCAAAAAACAGATGTTCAGAGAAGTTACCACAAATCTACAGATTTGCTCATTTGCTTTCATAGATCATTCAACAGGTTCTCAAACTGAATGTACTCACTCAAATGCCAAAAACACCTCTATTCTCTCAACTTTTCAACACGAAATTCAAAAGATCACTCCAGGATAATACGGATAGGACGAGAAAGGACAGAGTGGCACAAGCAATGATCAGAATGCAACAAATTGCATCTATGACATAGTATCACTTTTGAAACAGACAAGTTCAAAAGAGGACTGTATTTACCCATCAGCAAGGAAATCTCCTCACAACAGGAGGAAGAAAACTGGACAAAGGGAGAGATGTGCATGTGATAACCTAGGACACAATGGACAAAAACATTGTATCCTATGTTAAAAAGAGAGAAGGCATAACATAGGATGAGCTATAGAAATTGGATGGCAAGCACCTTAAAAATTAGTTTACCTGATAGAACAGAAAAAGGGGAAGCAGTGCAATGTAGCAGGTAACAACATTAAATAAAGAAAAAAATCACTCCATGACACTCAGTAAGCAACACGTATCAAAGCAAGAAAAGCACTGCAGTTACTGAGAACTAAGCCTAACACCAAAGCGCTTACTTTGTGGGAATAAAGGAAAAAAATAACTTATTTGATACCAGAAAAAAAAAGTTATACGAACACATTCCACAAGTACTTATGTTGAGGTGCTAATAAAAACTCAAACGTAAAAAGTTTAAGATTTGTGCTGTGTGACTGAAGGAATTAGTTTTAAAAGCACACATGAAAACTGAATTTCAGCTCCCATGTAAAACCAGTTTAGAACTGGCAAAGGCTGTGATTAGTTAACTAGAAAAAAAAGCAAGTGAAAAATCTCAGCCAAGTTTCAAGAAGTGCACATCTTAAAATAGTTTTTTGAAACCATTTAATTCATGACAGATCCAAACCATGAAAAATTATGTTCCCGCTTCCAAAATGTAAAATGGCTTGAAAATGCTAACTTATGAAAAAACATTGAACAGAAAGATAGTGAAATGAAGTACCACTGAGATGATTTTAAAGTTGAATTCTAGATGGTGAACAGTACTTAAAATTATCAACAGAAAAATCTTGCCAGCTGAATCACAATATATGTTTTACCAAATAATATTATGCTAGGATTTTACCAGACAAGACCAGTCAAAACACTGTCCTTCATGCCTTATTAAATACTAACAAGTAGTATTTTTCAAGTATTTCTGTCCAGAGTCACTGAAAAGTTCATGAGTCAAGATAAAGACAGGGAGATCACTCACCTATTGCCAGCCGGGTCAAACAGATTTGACCTGGAGAAAACTGACTTAATTAATTGCCAATTACAGTTGGATGGTGAGAAACGGGACAAAACTAAAAACACCGGCACAGGGGGATTGGGAATGAGGGCTATGGTTAGCTGGTAATGCTTTAATTCTGCCACTCCTTCCTCATGCTCTTCACCTACTCCAGCAAGGATCATACCTATCTCTGCAACTCTTCAGGGTAAACCCGTTCCAGTATCTGCTCTTCAGAGGCTGCAGCCTCTGTCAGGACATCTCCAGCTGCCATGGCTGGGTTCTAAACAGGTTGTAATGTGGTCATCTGGTCTGGTGCACTCTCTACACAGGTTACACAAAAGTGCCTGCACAGCGCTGTCATCTACAGGCTGCAGAGGATCTCTGCTCTATGGCTGGAGCATCTCTTCCTGCCTGCACAGCTGTTTCTCACATTTTCTTCACTCCTCTCTATCACACACACTGCTTGAACAGCACTTCTGCCCTTTAACTCTGTTAACCTCGAGGTGTCACCACCGTGGCTGCTGGGCTCAGCTGTGCCCTGCCCTGGATCCACTGATGCTGACCATGTTCTGTGTGGGACAACCTGGTCTCCTCACAGAGGCTGTGTGGCAGACCCCAGCCCCACCAGGTACACTCAGTGCAATCATAAAAGCTCATCAAGATCCTTCTGTCACTATGACTTATTTCTGAAGACACTTGGCTTTAGAACTATCAATATTGAAGTTACTAAAGTAATTCATTTTCCAAGATTCTTTTTTATATCAACACCTACCCTAGATGTAAATCTCAGGATGAAACAACTTCAAGAAAGCATTATATTTCATTGCTTATAATACATTATATTAAAAATGCCCTTAAGTCCCAAAGGACATTGCAAGTTCAAATTTCCTTTATTTTTAATATTTACCCCCTGCTGCCCCAAGAAGAGCCAAGCAGATCCAAAACCCTGAGGAATTAGGGTCCACCAAGAGTCACAACACAAAATTCTGGTTTCCCTTTCTGAGTTCTAAAATCCAGTCAAAACCTAATAGAAACCCCAGACTACAATGTCTTGCCTTTCCTTGTTGTAATTTTTAAGCAATAAGAGCACACTTATTAGTTATATTGACTGGGTATATTTTTTTTGACATTTATTTGTACTGTATTTTCTTTCAATGACAGTTTAGGAGAACCTTGTTGCAAACAACCAAGTAAACAAGACAGCTCTATGCCTACTGAAACAGTGATAAACCTTTAGAGGCAAAATATGGGATATCCAATTGTTTGTTCATTACCACATTAAAAAGAAAAGTTCTCATAATGGCATATGTACACATGTAGAAAAAAATTTGATCAAGTAAATAGGCTTAAAAATATAAAAATGCTTTAACATTCTTTGCTGCTACCCTAGTATTCCACTTCTGGTCTTTAGTCAGGATATTTTCTTTTCCAAATGCCTTTTAACAGTTACTTTTCTTTTAAATAATGATCTTATCTTTCCAAAACGTAGCTAAGGTAGAGGCCAGTGAAAACAGAAGTGTGGTAAACAGAATTTAAAATCAGTTTGTTAGCATGGTATGCAAATTTAAAATTAACTAGGTTTAATCCACTGCAAAGAAGCTCTCTCATGGGAGAACCGCCCTTTTAAGTGTGGATCAAGTATACATTGTACATTACTTTAGCACTGAAACCACATTTACAACTTGAAACCTACAAACCTCAAGCACAAACCTGGTCAATCTGGTTTTCTGCACACCTGCCAAAGAGATTCGGATGCAGAAGTGATCATATAAATAGAATCTTTAGATTTTTGGTGAGGAATCATCTACCTTACAGTATATTACAGTACATGATTTTTTAAATTAGTATTTTATGAAATTATTTCCCTGTTAATGAAGTGGAGTTAGTACTCAGTATCAAGTCATGCTGTATTGGCTTACATGTAAACATACCTCTGACACTGCTATTCTTAAGTGCCTACTGAAAAAACAATTACTTGTAATAACAAGAGCTAGAGTTTAACAAATGTGCACTTGAAATGTCAGCTAAACTTTAGTCAAAGACATGGAATTGCACTGCATTAATAGAAGAAAGAGGGCAAGACAGAAAAAGTTGTAAACCAGCATGTGCGGCCATCACCTTAAGTGATCTACTAGTGACTATGGATACATATAAAAGCTCCATGGATTAGTGAGTGGGTATTAACAGATTTAGATCGACACTGAGAGAAAGGATATAACTAATGGGCCTGTCCTGTTTAAACATAGTCTGAAGAACTCAAAAGAACTTGGTCTAACTCATAAAACTTACCTTTAGAGCTAACTATCAGTGACAGAACGGGAAGCACATGCATTATTGCTTTGGTGAGAACCAAGTCAAAGTGAGTCCCTTGCAGACAAATTCATACAATACTTCTCAGGTTTCCACTTGGAGCAAAATATTTGCACTATCCACCAACAACACGCATCAGCCATGGGAAAAAAAAAACTCCAAGAGAATTACACTATAGAAAAACATCAAGCAAGAATTTATTAGAAATCACCAAGTTAAAATTTTCAGGAATCTCATCATATACACCAAGAAACTAGTTATTAATTACAAAGGAAGCCACACAGCTTTGCATCAACTCTGGATAATGCAGAAACACCAAGCTACCTTTTTTAAAGTTTATTTTTATTGGACAGATATAGGAGCAAGAATCACACTCGCACTGCTACACTCCTAAACTAACTATTTGTGTATGAATTAGCTTAGTTGTACCTCACACGATGTACTGCAGTGTGGCACAGAAGACCCTAAATTCTCACATATACCAACAGCAACAGAATGATACAGATTTCACAAGAAAACCATGAGCAAGTATCCAGAGAAGGTACTGTACCCTAAGAAAAGCCATGCTTCACCAGCACTGCATTGAGCTGACAGAGCATTCTGGACTTGGATTCATGGTGATGTGAATGGAAATTCTGATTCAAGAAAATAAGTGGCATTTCAGCTAGAACAGAGACCTGCTGTACCTGCAAAAGCAGCACCCTAAGGCTTAAGATTAGCTTCATTTGAATCCAAACATAAGCAACTTAACACAGTACAACTGTATAAGCATTTCTATAAAAGTAGTATTAATATTATTAGCAACAGGACTTATGCTAACTACACAATTCCATCCTGATGTGATCTCATTATCAACTTGTTATTAAAACTGGCTCTATGAACCAGACCTTGGTACCTGGTGTCTCTTGTTATGATATAAAATTTAAGCACTAAACATATCAAAGACCTTGAAATTATGGACACAGACGAAAAGCAGAGGCCCAAGAACCATAAACAATTCCTAATGGTCAAATACTGGTCAGTCAAAAATGCAACCCCCGCAGCTGGGAAGGCTGTTTTTGCTCTTGGCAGTAGCAGTTTAAAGAGAAAACACAAACAGCAGAGCAAAAGCGCAAGGAAGCAACAAGGCTGCAGCCTGGGAAAGGAACACCTCCTCCAGCATTACACCACACGCAGTCCAGGGTGAGGTGTCTCAATCATTTTTTAAAAGACAGTTACAAAAGATCCAAACTTGGGCCTGTGTGTATGTTTTCACAAGAGATGCCTATTTCAGTTCTGTACCTGTCCTGCCATCCACCTCTCCCCATCCCTCACTGGAGAGCTCTTGAATTAGGTTACTTTAGTTTCAGCAACTAGGACCATCAAGAATACAGATATCAGGCTAGAAATATGACACTGACTCCATGGTACTGCATAGTTACAGATAATTTAGGATGTAAGTCAGATACGAGACCGACTGCTTTGAATACATGATGATAATGGTTAGTGTGTAAGAACTAAGGTATAGCAATAATTAACAATGTGTAAGAACTAATTAAAAGCACAAAGCATGTTGCCAATGAATGTCAGCCTAAAATATTTCATTCTAAAGTTTAAAATTGACTTGAATTGTCAGTCTAAACTCTGTCATCACAGCTACATCTAATTCTTTTTTTACATATATATGCATTTGTGTACATATATATCTACACATGCACACATAATCTTTTGAAAGAGCTGAAAAAGAGCTTAAGAAAGAAACACTTGTCCTTAAAAGACAGCATCTTGAAAAGCTTTAATATGCTCCATACCAGTTACAATACAACCTCAGTTAAGTACCTGGAGACCTGGGGTAGCAGTAAATTCTGTTCCATCTAGTGCCCTTAACAAAGGAATTAGGGACTTCAGCTGAGAGGAAAGACACATCAAACAGATTTAATAAGTGGCTAAACTGGCCACACTATTTGATTGAATTCACCTTGACTAGAATTCAACAAAGGAAAATAGCAACTAAAACACATGTCTAAAGGAGGAGGCAAGAAGACAAACTGGGAGATGAAGAAAACAAGACTCAAGCAGTCACCTATGCCAAACTATTTTGAATGTATGAACAGAAAGACTGGTTAAACTAGTGACTTCAGGAAGCACCTAAAAAGAGAACGCGAGCTGCAGCTGCATATAAGTAAATAAAAAGTAATCTGACCTTTTAGCTTAGTATTCTATGAATGCATATCCAAAAGCGAGATCTAATATTGTACAAATCTTCACTAGAGCTGTTGAAAACATCATTAATGCTATCACAAGACACATCAGATAACCAATGGCAAGTTGCCTAGGAGGACTTCTGAGCAACACCACAGCCCTGGAAGGGGTGACATATGAACCAACTGTATCCAGGAACAAGAAATCAACTATAAATCAATCTTATGAAAATGCACAGAAATTCAGATTGAGCAAGAATAAGGATTGCAAATACCATACAAAAGTTTGCTGAACTGTAAAATCATAGTTTTAATACCTAATGCAAGCACTGAAATTATTTAAGACCTGGTACACATCTGTGAGAAATGCTCCATAGCATGAAACTGCTCCAATATAAACCACAGGAACAAATTATGACTCTGAAGTGTATGTTAAATAATGAACAGTGCTCGAATTTAATTGTCTGAATGAAAAAGTCATGGGGGGAATAATATTCTCACTGATAATAAGATGACAGAAGTACTGCTGGATTACAGCCCTAATTTCAAGTGCGTGGTAACACATGATTATATTCAAGTATTAAAGACCAGTTCTTCAGCACTATTAAGTAATGGTAAAATATTGTTTAATACACATCACAGATTTTTTATTTTTTTTTTTTACAGCTTAGTCATTATAGTACCTGCATCACAGTAGAAAGAACAGCCTCACTGAGCAGACCTGGCTGTGTATTTTTCCACTTCTGACTTAATTTCTCCAATACAAACTACAGAAGAAATTATCCATTTCTCCACCATGCCAAATAATTGGTTTTTGCTTGACAAGGATATTAGCACTTTATAGAACTTCAATATATATATATGCATTTTCACTTCATATCAACCCATCAATGGCTGGTCCAGATAACTCAGAGGCATACATAAATTTGTATAGAGGATGTGAATGCTAAAACTTACTGTCCAGGAGAACCCCATAGTTCAAGCAATTTCTGCATGCTGTATCAGCAGCAGTCCAGTGTCATTATCTCCTAGGCATTTACTCCCTTTCCTTTCTCCACTGCCCTCTTGCTCTTTGGCATTTTCCTCTCCAGAACAGAATCACCTCAAGCCTTTCACATATAAGTATTCCTAAACACATTTGTCTCTATTTAGAACATCCATTTCCCATTTAGCCAAAATCTCCCACCAGTCTGGATTTACGTACTTGATTCAGACACACACCAAAGCCTAACAGTACTAATTGCCACACGTCCTAAATAAACCCTGACCTAGTTAGGGCTTGTATTATATGTCTTAGTCATAAACTCAGGTCATCTTTTTAGTAGCAACTAAGGCTAGGGAGGCACTTTATCAAATCATGGAAAATTAACTGTTCAATTAAATGCCCATCACGTCACACTAAAACAGATTGTTTCTCAGACAGTTTGAAACAATATTTTCCCCAGCAATTAGCAATTACTACAAACTTACTGCTAGTGTTTCCGCCCAGGGCATGGATTTAGGGCTTAGCTTTTTTAATAAAAGCTTTCACCAACTAAAACCTATCAGTTCCCACTCAACTTAACTAGCAACAGACTGAAGTAAATCTATCAGTAGATAAAAACTGCAATTTTATTTAGAGTATTTAATAAGAATATTTAGCATTCTTTTTATCCTAAGCGGGTATCTTAGCAAGATCTAATTTTGAAGCCGTAGCCATTAAAAAAAAAAGTAAATCCAAACTTTATCCACATTAGTCTTCCATGGGGGCCCACTACTATACAACTTCACTGCACTACCACACTGAGTCCACTGAATACTGTTAAGATTTCACATCGCATAAAATGTGAAACAAACACATCAATACACTGTTAAGTCAAGGTGAATTTCTAAAAGTCTATTTTGCAAGGCATAATTCTTCATGCTACTCCTTCTCTAGCACTGATGTCTCCTTCAATTAAAAATACACATCTTTATTATACAACTTAGAGATTTGTACGGTTTCTGCAAAAAACACTCTCTTAGAAATGTTCTGCATGTGTTTTAATTGATGAATGCATGAAGCATTTTCTGTTAACTTGCCAATCTATTTTCAAAAACATCAATCTGTACTTCCTCTCACAAGTGCCCAGTTATTAAAGGTGGTCAGTATCATACTATAAATAAAACAGAAATACTACTAGAGTGAGGAAAGGCAGCTGTTCAACTAACAAAGCGGAGTAAGTTTTTCATTTTTTGTGGCTGATTACTGGATACAAACATGTCACACTCTCTTCAGACTATATATGAGGAAATGAGAAATTTAAAATTGAAAACTGCCAGTTTAGCTTTTTCATGTACAGTGCTGTTCTTCTTTTTGTAAACTGAAACTAACACGTTTATATCTGCCCTAATTTATGAAATTAATATTTATGAAGTTCTTTACAACAACAATTTATTACTACTTGGGGGGGAAAGAAAGCTAAGACAATTCACTAAGCTGTCCCTTAGACAGACTTTAATCTTCTATCTTCTTGATTGTCATGAGCTCCAGATATTCTCAATAGTTACTCAACACCCCCACCTTTTACAAGTTCATTCTGAAGATAAATGGCTGGTCTGCAATTTGTATATTAATATAAAACGTCATTACTGCTTTAATTAAGCAACTGTGCCTTCCAATTGCTGTTTCTGGAAGAAAAAAACCCCAACAAACTAGTTTACTTAAAAGTATCTCCACTATACAAACTGAATTTATTGCTCGGTCCTAGTTCAGGCACTTCCACAGAGCTGTCTAATCACCTCTTTACAACAAAATAAATATGAAGTATTCTAAAAACCCAATCTAAAAACCAATAGCAAGTTTCCATAAAGGTTTTGATATGCATATACATCACTGCAGCATAACCAAAGCCAAGGGAAACCATTGCACCACAGCAATTGCATCTTGTTTAAGTAACCAAACCAAGAACTTTTCCACATCAATAATATACACAGGAAAGAAGACAAATGCCAACCACTGGATTAAAGCAACATAGCAAATAAACACTGTAGAAAAGCTGAAATTTTAAGTTGGAACACAAGCCTTTGGAACTCTTCCTGCATAGGCAGTCACCTCTAGTGACAAAAAATACAAAATTCACACATAGCTGAGTTTTAACACTCTTAAAACCTTACCAAGCATTACATTTATCTAAGCATTTTTCAAGACCCTCCATACAGATCCATGGAGAATAGCTATCCTGACTAGGCAAATTCTTTCTGAACAAAAAACTTAGAATTCACCAAATAAACACTTCATTGTTAAGAATTTTGTAAGGAGATTTGAGAAACTATTAATGTAAATTACTACCATGATTAAACCAGTGCTGGCCTTCCTCTTAGACTGCCTGAAGTGGGGGCAGAGCATACCATGTTATTCTTGATTTATCGCACTGTGACTACATGAATTAGCGCAAGTCACTCTGTACAACAGTGGTGATGGCACTATAAGAACAGACCAGTAATCAAGGCAAAGGCACTACAAGCTTATGGACCAGTCTGCCTGAAAGCTGGACTTAGAACCCTACAGAGCATTTCCTTTTTGTTCTTTTAATAACTAGAGGCTATACTTTCCAATTCCAAAACCAAATCCCAGGGATCTACACCTACAGGACTGCTGTGAACATCCATTCTCAATCACATACACAGAATTCCCCATTGGAAGTTTGACTTCAAGAGTGAAAGAACTAAAAAGCCTTAAAATAAAGAAAGTTATCCTTAATAAAGACCAACTGGCACTGACTACCACCAAGAGTAGTAATTTAGTATGCCTAGGCTAGATTAATACAACAAAGGTTAAGTTTGTCCATACATGAACTTTTTTAATATCCATAATTTAATCTCATCCATTGACCCACATATCAGAACTTTTATCTTCAGTTTCAGCCTCCAACCTTTTATAAGCCAATTAAATACCTTTGAGGTATGACAATATAATTCTATACTTGAAACACATAAAAAAGTATGCTAATAAGTTAATTTAACTAGTCTTTCATCAAATAAAGGGGAGAAATGAGTGTCTTACAAAATACCCCTGTAAAATTATCTGTCTATCAATCCCTACCCAATGCAATACAAATGATAAAACAAGAGCAAAGGCAACTGTGGGTTTCTGCATACAATATTCATGTCTCAATTAATACTGTGACTTATAATTAGACTCATCTTCATTGCTGAAAGTACAGTAAGACTACTCAGTGACAGCACCTTTCCAAATTTATGCTTACACATTAACAAAACGTGGACATTCTATAATAATAGTATAATTAATTATGAACAGAAAATCATTACATTCCCAATTGGATTCAAACATGCACACCTAATCTGAATGCCTAAAAGAAAGCTTCGTGAAAATCCAACCATCCTTTCCTACAAGGGAACATTACAGTCATCAATGCCATCTCATACTACTCATGTCCTGCATGAGAGTGAAGGAAACCTTACTGACATACAACAGGTTAAGACAGAAATAGTCAATATGCCTGACCCTGGATCAGCAAGATCAAGGGAAACTGAACTTACAGTATAGTGAAAGATTGCTGAAAAATATTAAAGATTAAGATCTCAACTACATTAAATCAGTGCAACTGAACATTAAACCAATAAGAAATCTGACCTCCCCTCCTTACCAGAGTAATCACAAATCATTCAGTAAAGAGTAAGTTCCACTGACAGCAAAAGTAATTTTCACACATTATCATTTCAGCACTTATTTTATCAGCTGTTGGTGTTCTATGCATTCAAATACATGCTAGAAAGCTTCCAGTTAGCGAAGACATTACAAGGATACAGAAGTAAAGATAACTGTGCACCTCAGGAAGAGTATTTTAAGCATTTATTTTTGAGCATAATCAATTTTCAATTGAAAATATAAGCTAAAAAAACACAATATTCAATTTGCTACTGAACAGCTATCAAAACAGAAGCACTGATGCTAGAACTCTGCCTTAAAAGTATAACTTCTGAAAAATAAAGAGAGAATAATTGCAGGACAGTTTCAAAAGTATATTTCTATATCCTAGAGACATGAAATGATCAAACAGTATTCCTCAACTTTTAAAATTTACACAACAATAATTTTAATTGCAGCTAGATACAATTACCAGGAATTTACTACCTTTCAGGAATGCCATCTGTAACCAAAATCAAGCAACTGAACTATCAAATACCACTCACAAAGCATGAGCCTGAATGAAAATGGAACTAAAACATCAGATTAACCTTTAGAACTGTGACTGCTTTTAATTCTCAATGTATTCAAGAAGTTCAAGAACTTAAAAATAAAGGCATCAATTCAACTCCAAATTACCAGACATAACAAGTGCCAGAGAGAAGAAGAAAAAGATTGCCTCTAAGAAGTTCCAGTATTACATACATCCTAAGCTTGCCAGCTTCCCTTTCAAAACTGCAGTGTACCAAAAATTCCAGTAGCTATTGCAGTATCACTGCAACCTCTCACCCCACCACCACAGCTGGAATTCAGGCTGCTGAGATGTGCTCTACAACATGCCTGCAATGTCCTTTGGCTACATCCTTGCCATCACCTTCCTGTCTCTGCCTGGTTAGCACACTAAGCTTTTGTTAGTGAACTTGAGAGATTTTTCAAAGTTCTGATCATTGGCTCAATAGGCTGCCACAGGTACACCATAGTCAGAACTCCTAGAGACTGTTGTGCACAATAAATTCCTGATTAAGTCACATCTTGAAGAAGGTTTAGAAGTTCAAATAGCTCAAAAAAAATAAAGTACATTACATGATCTGTTCAAACTTTAGATGACTACAATACTTGTCAGACATCTAAATATAAAAATATCCTTTTTTTTAATAAGCTTTTCTCCAAAATTCATATGGCTGATGTAATCAATCTAGTCTTTTTTTTCTTTAAAACCAAGATGTGTTTAATAAAATCTATTTCTAAGCTGATTATTAGTAAGAATACTTCTCATTTGTCATCCTTAATTCAGCTTGAAAAGACTCCACGTATGTGGTGGAATAGGAACATAAATGCTAAGATTTAACACTACTGCTCTAGGAATTTGTGTGCTACATGGAAGTCCAGCTATTTTTACTCTAAACCACATAACTCAGACTATTTAATGGTATTGCAGAAAGACTACAGCGTGCTTTTTGACAAGCATTAATCATAATGCATATCATAAGTCTGAAAGCCAAAAAAGCAGTTTTTTTTCTTTATCTTCTAAGACTAATTCATCTTCGTAAGTTTTCACGGAATCATAAACATTGGAAAAAATACTAACATCATCAAGTCCAACCATCAACCCAGCACCACCACCATGTTTACCATCAAACCATGTCATCAAGCACCATATCCACACTTTGACATTGCAGGGATGGTAATTCCACCATTACCCTGGGCATCCTGTTTCAATGCTTTAGAGCCCCTTCTATGAAGCATTTTTAATGTCTAATCTAAACCTCCCCTGGCACAACTTACAGGCATTTACCCTCATCCTGCCACTTCCTACCTGGCAGAAGAGACTGAAGCACACCTGGCTACAACCTCTCAGGTAGCTGTAGAGGGCAATAAGGTCCCCCCTCAGCCTCCTTTTCTCCAGGCTAAAAACCCACAGTCCCCTCAGCCACTCCTTGTAAGACTTGTGCTCATATATAGGCTCATTATTCTTACCAGTTTATTCTGAACCTCCTTTTAACATTAGACAAAAACAGTAACACACTAACTTGCTCAGAGAAAGAAGCACTGAGAACACTTCTTTTTTGAAACCTATAGAGTTGTGTTCAGAAAGTCAAGAACCACAAAGAACCACTACCCTCTCTCTCAAGCAAAGACTGTGAAGGATGGTACCTCCTCTGGGAAGTTCGTCTGGGGTCTTAAAATGACCCATAGAAAAAACTCTGCAGCCTTGAGAGGCAGACAGCCTCTCTACCCACAAAACTGTCTAATGTAAGAAATTAAAAGCTGCTTATTGAAGCCACAAATGAAAACAGTTTGTTTTTCTCATTAGGAATTCCTTGCTCTGCTCCACACTGTTCCACTGATGCCACTAAATGTCATAAATAGATGACCTAGTAGAATTTGCCATACCCATGTTTGCTTTCACCAGATAAAAATATCTATCACCTCACAACATGAATGATGGCAATAATGAAATAGTACTTACTGTAATTTCAGCCTTGCTTAGACAGATAGAGCCTCTGCAGCCATACTCTGTTTCATCTTCAGACTTGTAGTAACTGAGTGTGTTGCTTTTCAGAACTACCCATCGATCCTGCCACCCATGAATGTAGTTGGTCCACTGTAAAAAAAATTTCCAGAGATCAGCTCATGGAAAGACAACAATAAAAGAAGTAGGATGGATATTTTTCAGGCATTCAAGCACCTGAAGAAAAAGACAGCTTATTTTTACAAATTCATCCCAACTGAGAACTATTTTCTGCTCAGAGGTCCTAGAAGAATTTTACAAATTCTTAAAGCTACAAAAATGCAGATGTTTCAGAGGGCCAATAAGACAACAGATGTCTGGACTCTGACTGCATTGCCAAAGCCAGTTAAAATAAAGGTAATAAACATACTGATAACACAAATTGAGGAAAGTGGCAGAGAGGGAAAAATCAAACATTAATGACTAAGGCGAGTTTAGGCACCCGATCTAAAATCTGGAGGTAGGCCAAAAGACTTAAGTGAAACATAAAATAATTTATTTTATATAAAATGTCATACAAAGTTCTCTTCCTATAAACATAAACATGCCATTATCCCACAGTACAGTAAATAACTATTGTAGTGTCTAGAGGACTCCGTGCTTAATCAATTTAATATTGCCCATAGACAGTGCTTTAGGTTTTAATTCTAAGTACTTTCACTAAGAAGATACTTATCAGCAGATATCCAATCATGTTTCTGGTGTTCAGATTTTTCTAGGGACTCCACATTCACACATTGAATAAAACTAACATTTCAGGAAAAAATTCTGGATTAATTCAAGAGAGATCTAGTAAGAAGTGACCAAAAGTTCTGATTACTATTCTTATATTTGCAATACCTTTCTGATGGCACTTTGTAGAATCATATGAATGCCACAGAATCATCTGACACTGACAGAAAATCAAGACTATCATAATTCTGACAAAACACTGGTACTTACTAATCAATCATGGTGCAAATACTATAAATTTGATAAAAATAGAAACAAAAGCATTGAAAACAATCTCAGCATCCAAGCATTTCTTTGATTATGGCAAATGTGCTTTGACAAAAAAGCTCTGGTTAACAGTGAAGTATAACCATTATTGATCATTTTGTAATATAAAAAACAAGGGGGAAAAGTAAACTAACAGTCTTGTTTCCACTTCATACTACATACATTAGTTAACACATGTTCCGTAATTCCATATTAACTTTCATAATAAGACAGCGAGGTCTAAGGAAAAAAATTATAGCTGAGAAATTCCTAACCATTTTCAAATGTAGGCAAGACTTTGATTTTCTTTCCAAATATAAAGCCCTTTTTCATCTCTTAATACATCTAATTGCTAAGAAGTACAGCATTACTAAAGAAAGCCTCAAGTGTCCTTAGTGCATGAAGTGGTAGCACGGAGGTATATTAAGTGGTCATGGAGGTACGTTATTTCCTGCCTTCCTTTTCTCCTATCTCCCACATTCCCAACCCCTCCCAAGTCGTGAAAGGCAGAGGCCAAAATTATCTGGGGGTGGGGGGGAAGCCAGGGACAACACCTTTCCTTCTCTGAAAAATTTAAGGGAAACATACACAGGAATGAATCTTGCATCTGCTGTTGCAATCAAAGTTTGCTGTCGCAATCCAAATGTGCCATGAAACAAGAGACTCCTTAAACTATACTTGGGTAGGCACGAGGTTTTGGCAAAGAAAAGACCAGTGTTTTTCCAAGCATCTAGATTCTCGTGCTTCCTGAAAGCTTCTTCCACACTGAAGTACTTCCTTTGTATCCACCTTAAATGATTAGCAGGAAATACAACGGAAAAAAGCCTAGAGTTTCAAAACATTTCAAAAGACCAGAAGGATATACTCCTAGCAAGTTTCTCTTACTAAATGACTCCATTTCCTTCAAAGCTTCTCTCTTTACTGAAGCGCAGAACTACTTAAAACACTACTAAGCACATAGGGAACTTGCAGCCTACTTCTATGATTTTAGGATTTAACTATACACTGTAAATTATTAAAACCAGATATTTCCTTAGTAGAAAGTTCAGTATGTTACCATTTCATTTTAATTAGTTTACCTCAATTATTACTGAGGTATCAAGTAACAAAAGGTAACCCTACCCCTCAAACATACTCACAGTGACAAGTTTCCCCATACTTGACTATTCAGATTAAATTCCGTGTTCTCACGGGAAAGAGAGTCTCTGCTACACTCAGCGTAATCATCCAGAAAAGTAGAAAGTTTGCACATACCTCAGCTAGAACGTCTGAAGTCATGGCTTCACCTGCTACACCACTGAGAAAGAGTACTTGGATTTTGTACTTAGTTTGCTAATATAAAAATTAATTACATGCCACAAATTGCTTCCCTTCTAACGATGGAAGCATCTTACCCAAGGAAAACTTTGCTGTGAAAAAAACGCAAACAAAATAGTAAAACTACACCAAACAAAAACCTCATATTGTAACTGCTCTAACACCATTTCTCATCTGTTTCATCCCCTCCTTCCCCCATCCACTACTAGACAAAATCCTACAAATAACAGAAGAGATCCTTCTTTTCTCCTAACTATTCCTCGTATTTCTAGGGTTAGAAACATTTTCAGGCTGGAAGGAATTCACACAGCCCCTCACAACAGTGTGAGCTCCATTACGGCTGTTTTCTACGCACCCAGGGCAGTCTAAGGTCTTTGTATCCCGTGCCTATGTTAGCTTGTGACAGCCTTATCACGTAGGGCAGGAAAAAGAATTCAAAATACATTGCTTTAATCCCACCGATATTTCAACATTATTCTGAATATACTTTCTGTAATAAAAAAATAGAATAACTGTAGTCAAACTTAGTAATTCAATATTCAACTCCAAACTGCCTCTGAAAATAAAAATTCCCGGTTATCAACCAACGCATGCTCGGAAGTCACCTTATTTTCAGCGATAAAAAGAGAAAATAATTATGGTTATTTTTAAAAGGGGAAACAAGTCGTAGAGCCATTTTCCTTTTCCGCTCCTCCCGTTATTTCTTGCCGCAGGAGTATTTCACTGCCCTGTTTTAATATTTGCACTAAAATCCGCGCCCGCTCCCGAGGAGCCACCGCTGGCTGCGGGTGCCTCCGGAGCTCC
>VZTX01025492.1:2449-106179 GCA_013400915.1 Pardalotus punctatus
TTTTAAGGTCCCTTCCAACCCCTTAACACTCTATGATTCTAAGACCTAGCCTATGCAGTAGAGCCCCAAGTAATCCTTCATTCAGGGTCCCCCCTTTGAGGCTGTGTATTTTCAATGATAAGGCTGTTTCACAACGCCCTTCTCACTCTCTGTAACTCTCTAATCAAATGACAGTTTCTCACTCTTGAGGTGTCAGCGTCAGAAGCGCCCAAATCCGGAGAAATGAGCCTCATGGGATGACACACGGTGAGCACGGTGTTTGTTGGCCCCGGCTCTGCTGAGGGCTGCGCGCCCGCTGCTGTCCGAGGGGCAGCGAGGCGCTGCCACAAGATGGCGGCCGCCGCTGAGGGCAGCGGGCCGCCGCCTGAGGAGGCGCCGGGGAAGCGGAGCGGCCGCACCGGGGAGCGGCGGGGGAGCGGCGGGGACAGCGACACGGACAGCGACACGGACAGCGACGAGACCGTCGTGGAAGGCTCTGTGACGGAGAGTGATGTGGAAGAAGAGGAGTTCCGTAGGAAGAAGTGGTAACGCTGTGTGGCCGCCACCGGCACCTGCCCACCTGACTGTGCGAGGGCGGTGGAGGGCGGCGGCTGAGGGGGCCGCTCTCGAGCTGAGTTGTTTTTTATTTTTTTTGTTTTTGTTTGTGTGTTTGTGTGTTTGTTTTTGTTTGGTTTGTTTTGTTTTGTTAGTTTGTTTTTGTTTTTCTTTTTTTGGTTGTTGTTTTTTGGTTTTGGTTTGGTTTAGTTTGGTTTGGGTTTTGTTTGTTGTTTGTTTTGTTTTTTCTTCCCTCTGTTCAGAGCCGTTTTATGTGCCCTTAGAGTCAATATTTCTTAGCTCCGCAAATAGCTCCGTTTATTTTCACACACCTTATGTGCCTCGGAGCTTATGCCTCCGGGCCCACCGTTTTAGTAACATTTTGGTCAGCGGAAGTGAAAATGTCCCAAAAAACAACTCGGAGAAAATAAACACTATTAAATACAGTTGGTGCTGATTCTATTTCCTTGCCACTTTGCCTTGATGTTTTCATGACAGTATCTCCCGTATCCTTTAAGACATGACAAAGATTTGAAACGACGTGCAGCTGTTCATGCTGTCTTCGTGGCGCGGTAGTTCTTGGAGATACTTAGAGCAGCGATGTGCCTCCCTAGTTACTGTTCTCTATGCAGAAAACCACATACATCCCTACAGTTTGGGGGTTTTTTAGTGTTTGTGTCGGTGCTCGCCCAGTGGTGTCCCCACGGCAGGGGCGGGGATGGGTGCTTTCAGATGCTCTTTGACTTTATGGGACTGTAATGCTTACAGCTGCTTAACCACCTTTTATTTTGTTTATTTTGCAAAGGTTGCCTTTTCTTAGCAAGGACATTGCTTTAACAACTAAGATAAGTATTAATAAAGGTAGGATGAATTCTTTTTTCAGTCTGTGTTAATTTTTTTCCTTAAACTTGCTTTGGATGTTGCCTGAGACCATGTTTAAACTGGGGTGTTGCATGAAGTTCGTTCTTAGGGACTGCGTGTGCTCTTTTATTACATCTGTAATTTTAGCTCATATTTTAGAAGATTGCTCAGTACATTTTTAATACTTGATAAGGTTTGCTCTTGAGTTCTGTCTTCTTCCTATGTGCTATGACTGAGAATCTCTGGCTTGGGAAGTGTTTGAGGTATATATACGGATATCCTTTTTATTTACATATATGTATTTGTATGTATGTGTTTGAGCAGAATAAAATAAATGGATTCTATACATATAATATTTGTATGTAACTCTAGTTGCTTATGGTAGTTTAAAACCCCCTTTAATATCATTAGTATATCCATATTCTTTAACATAAAAAGTTTGGGTAAGGATATTTCAGTACATTATGTTAAGTGTATTGTTAAGTTACTTTCAGCATAAACGAATGCACGCTCATTTAAAGTCTTAAAATATTCCTTAATAACTGCCACAGACCAGACTTGCATGAGCAAGCATGTTTTCGTTACGTAATCATTTCACTGGTACTTCCTTGGCGTTTTTATATAGTCTATTTGACTTGCATCTTACAGTTATTTCAGCAATATTTCAAATTGGCTATTATTTAAGTGACACATGGTGTTCTTCAAGATTTTGTTGTGTTTATCTCTTTGCCAATTTGATGGTCTGAGTGGACCATAATTTTTTATCAACCTACTCCAAGTTAATACAATTCTTATCTTCATCCCATTGAAATCTGCATAAACTTTTCCAATGGCTGTAATTTCCTGATGCTGAGTCTTTTATAGCTGCCTAATAGTCTTAAGTGAGGTGAGAAGCATCATCTCATTTTGGACATTTTGAACCCCTGTGGTTGTCCACTGAATTAAAACCTGGCAATTTTCAACATATATGGTTTAAGGCACATCTGTTTGGCTCTGTTTGGTTTGTGAAGTGGGCGTTTGTCTAAGAGTTGAGTGGGGAGTTTTTGTCTTTGCAACTGTAATAGATTGTGATATTTTTAGCATTCTGCCTACATTGTATTATATTTAGTAAATTGGAATTAGAATTTCATCATTCATGTTTTTGTGCATACTTGTATAGTAGCAATTTGGTGATCAGATACATAACGTAAATATTAATTTGATTAGTGTTTTATTAATGTCAGTAACAACATCTTAGTTTTCAAACATACACTCCAGCCTTTAGTGTTTCTCTCTTTTTTTTTTTTTTTTGAGATAAGGACTTCATGTGTATAGTCATTAAAGAAACTATTCCATCTGAGAATACAACTATATTTTTAATCATATGGATCAGTCAGATTACCAGAATTGCAGTTGTTAGTTTAAAAAATCAGAAGAAAGACTTAATCTCTAATGCACGTTTAGGGAGGGTCCTGGAACACTTAAGTGAAATAAATTTCCACCACTGGCTGGTTTTATTAATTTCTGTTTCATTCATGTAGTTTCAAGATCTAGTTAGATAGACTATTTAGTTACTTAAATGCATTGCGTATCAGAAGTTTTGATGCATGTACCTCAGTTACTGAGTTGTGTAAAAAGTAAAAAGAAAATTACATAGAAATTAAGACAACCAAGATTTGAATTACTGGGGATTTTTTTGTTTTTCTTTTCTAGGACCTCCTTCTCCAGAAATCTGTTTTATACCGAAATTTGATGACCATGAATATTGTGATAAGGGAGAACATATAAATCCAGTAAGAATAACAATGATAACATCTTCTCTAAGCATATCTAATGATTATTTATTAATAGACTCACTGGGCCTCCCCTTGATTGTATGCGAAAGAGTCTGGTGGTTTACAGCTAAACTGAATTTCATCTTGTCATCTATGTAGCACATAATCTGCAGGAATGTATCAAAGTCTCTTCTCTGGTATTTCAGGAGAGTATTACCTTTCAAATTTGAGGAACAAAGATGAAGAAGTCATGGAGCACAGACTTTTTAATATGTTCTCTCCAGAAGCTGAAGGATAAGCATCTGGACTGACCATGCCAGAATACACCCTGGGTTACTCATTATGATATTAGTTGTGATCCAGTGATTGAACAATTGTTTCTTTCAAAAGGAAAGAGTTAATAATCCAAAATGTAGAATAAAATGTCTACTTGCATGATGATGGGGTAATTATTTTTCTCTATGGATAATTTTGCATTCCCTAATCTGCTAATTAGCCTGCCTTTTAATGTATTTACCATGGTTGGTAGCTACCCTTAAGCTTCTAATCAGTTGAGCAAGTAGCTTTCCACCTAAGTATACAGGGTCATGAAACAAGTAGAGACAAACAGATTCTCTGCTTTTAACAATGTCTGTTACACTGTATTTAGCCTGGATTCACCAGTCCCAAGCCCACAGTCTGGGTATCCTTATTCCAGTAAAAGAGAGGTTTTTTAAAAAGAACTAGACTGCTTCCTAGATGACAAAAGGTACATTGAGAAAAGACCTCTTTATACTGATGTGAATGTTTTTACAGCTCACTCTAGAATTACAAATAAATTTGTCTCAGCTGACAGTGTGGGAAACAGTGAACAAAATCCAAAATATGCTGTTATTTCAAAAACTTTCCTCTGTAACTTTATTTTGCTCCTTGTGTGTCTGAGGGTTGTCTTGACTGAAGTTTATTATGATTTTCGAAGCATGGAGGGAATGAGAGAAATGCACATTTGCACATTCCCATTCCACTCTGGGAGATGATCTGACTTGCTGGTTCTTAACCTAAATCTTTGACTTCATGGTTCTCACCAGATTAACCAATTTGCAATCCCAAATCTAAGGACAAATGGCCCGTCCACTAAAGAAATAATCAAAAAAGCAAAGAAGCCTAGCGCTCTTCACCAAATAGTTTGGGTAATTGTTAGTATGTTTGGTTTTGGTTTTTGGGATTTTTTTTTGTAACACCTTTATAAAAAGACACTGGCAGCTTGGCCATGCATGACTTGTAAACAGTATGAAATCTGAATTTTTACTGAATACTCTAAGATCTTGGTCTGTTGTCTTTGATACCCATGTGTGTTGATTGCAACAATCTGGCTCTTCAACCACTTCAAGAACTGACATGGAATGTACTTACATAAAAGCTTTCCTTCTACTGTGTCCTCAGAAGTGATCATATCTGAATACAACATTTACATGTGATGTGATATGATGTGATGTGATGTGATATGAGGGTTATGCAGAGTGGAATGGCTGTGAATGTTTTCAGGGTATGTAACATCTGTTCCATTTGTTTCAGAGAGCTTAGCTTTCTCTATATTGTGGATGGGCTGGGGGAAGCTTAGGGTATGCAGTCCTGATTTTGATTCCATCATGTAAAAAGTTGTAATGAATAATTTTCCCCTACCAGAGATGCAGTAGACATATATACAGATTTTGTAGGATCCAGGTTCTTTTCAACAAGTAATTTTCATTATCTAGTAACATGCTATTCCATGGCTTGTTCAGACAGGCGTAATGTTTGTAAGTTCGTGCTTTTCCCTTTTTTATACTTTTTTTTTTCTTACGTTATTTGGTGGAATGCACCAAAAATCACTCTGTAACAGCTTTTAAGCATTAGTCTTTTTTGGAAAACATCCAGAGTCCTCTCATATGCTTGTTTGTAGAAATAAGTGTTCAAGTGAGAAAAATTATTGGGATTTTGCAGGTTTGTTCACCAAAAATGAGGGCAGGACAAAAGGCCATTCCTATTACTTCAGTTAGTCGCCACAAATACTGCTTGTGTTACATATGTAGTTCGAGGAGATCTCTCAAGCAGTGAGCAATATCTTGCTGATTTTGCTTGGAACCTAATTTTTTAGGATACCAAACAGCTTCTTCAACTGAGTTACAATGGTAGTTTACTGAGATTTTAGAGAGTCTGTCTGAGCAATGTTAGCCAGTCAGAGAGGTTTAGTAGTTGTTCTGTTATTCTTCTGACCTTGCTTGGTTTCTGGATAATGTTCTGTGTAAATATTCAGGTTGACTTGCTTGAAGGGTATATTTAAGCAAAATAAATAACTTTCCGCAAACTATCTCATAGCCATATTTTGGAATTACATCAGTCAATAATTGTTGCACAAACTTAAGAATCTGTTCTGTTCAGGGAACCTTTTAGCAGTCCTTGCTATGGGGCCATCTCCACGTGTTGCTCTTGAGGCCGTTGTTAAGATGTTTGTTCTTACTGTGTTCCTAGTACCTTGTGTAAGCCAAAAAAGTCATCACTTGGTGTCCACACCACAGTATTGTTTCTCAGAGTGTTCTAGTGCTGTTAATGTTGCCCACTGTAAGTCAATGATTTGTTTAAAATTGCAGCCAGTGTGTGGATAGTCCATTAGTAATACCCCGTCTTAGCTCATCAGTGAGAGAACCATTCTGCAGTTCACTTGACTATCTTAATCATTCCTAGTTTGCCTTAGACTTTGTATAAAGCCTCCTTTTTCCATACAGGAGGAGATCTCTCCATTATTGGCAAAGGCACAAAAAGCAGATCCAAGCTCCTTGTAATAAAGAGTTGGAATTTGGCTCCTGCTGTGACATCAGTTCTCTCCTTACCCACATGTTCTTTCCTGTGTTTGTGGCAACCCTGCCACTTAGAACTGGTGATGTGCAGGTCTTGAAGTTCCTTAAAAATGCTATTTACAGGGATTTTGAGAGCATTATACTAAATATCACAGTCTTTGGAACAGCACCCTGTCTTATTTAATGGAAAAGATAGTTGTTATTAGAAAAAAAAAAGATTAAAACTATGAGTTGAAATTAAAATACCTTGTGTTTTGGTCCTTTGATGTATAAAACATCCTAAGTTTAAAGCAATTGTATCTTACTTGCAACAGTTTTTTTACCTTTTGAGTGAATGTTTTCTTCTATAGTCTTGATTTATTTTTCAACATTTTTGATGAGTAGTACAAATAAAAAAAATATTTAAGGGAATGCTTTTGTATCTTATTAGTAATGTATGTGATTGGATCTAAGAATTCTGTTTCCCAACTAAGTTACAGAAGAAAGAAGATAAGCCTACAATAAAACTGAGAAAATGAATAATTAAGTACTTTGTTTACTAACTTGTTAATTTTTTTCTTCTTTTAGGCACTTCAAGAGACATACACATCTGACCAGTCTCAGTCTCTATTGAAGTGAGTATAATACAGAGGAATTCCGGTCAGGCATAATGGAATTAAACAATTCTGTTATACATCCATTTGTATGTTATTTTATTCCCAGTGTTCTATTGAGAAACAGTTTTCTTGTTTGCTTAGTGAAGGGTCTATATTTATGTCAGCAGTAGTTTGCTGTCCAAAATGGATCAAGTTGTACTTGCATTTATTTTTGTTTATGATTTTACCTTAAATGGCTTAAGAACATAATCAATAAGAATACCAGGACTTGGGAAAAACCATTAGACAAATAAACAAAAACTTGTAATAAATAATATTGGGCCTTTTGTTTCTGGAAACTATGGAAAGATTTCAGTAGAAGGTGGACTTATAACGGAAACATAGAAAGAAGTAATAAAGAATAGAAAAGGCCATTTTTATCACTTAGAGAATGAATGTGCAGCCATAACTAGCTCTACATAGGAAATCCAGAAGTCTTATTTATTGCATATCCTTGTAAAGAAAAGTATACCTCTAAAATAACTGCATCTGTTTCCAACTCAAAGTATTGTAAACATTTTCATAAGATGACTAGATTACAATTCTTTACAATTTTTTTTTTTATTATTTAATTCTAGGGGTTGGATAAACTGGTCATCACCTACTGAAAATGTTTCTAAGCCTGGTTTTTCATTAAATGTTGCAGCAGAAGTGCAGCAAAATAATTCTGTAGGTATGTTGTCTTTTGTACAATACTAGAAAGTTGGTCTAGCTGTGGCAAAATAATTTAAGAAAATAATTTGAGAAGCTGAAGATGAGTATCCATGTAGGTTTGTTTAGAATCTAGTTATATGTGTTCTCTACAAAGTTGTTCAGTTTTCATATTCATGAATGACAAGTTCTGTTTTTGTAAATATTCCGTTAGAATTGTTTGAAGAAGTGACTGTTTTTGCAAGCCAGTGGTATCCAGTTTAAAATTATTTCATTGCTGTGGAATTTTCTGATGAAAATTACAGGCCACATGGTGCTCAAATGCCTTATGGACATGTAAGCCAAACAGGTCACAGAGGGTTCCTACTTGCTTCTTACTAACATATCCAAGAATCTGTAAGAAAAGAGAAAGAAAAATGCTACTGTTCCCCGGATTTGTATGTCACCTGCCGCTTCTGAAGTTGTAATGTACTTAAGTTCAATGTACTTCCTTGGTGCTCCCAGAAGTGCAGGACTGCCCCATCTGTTTTGCTGTCTTCCCACTTGAGCTTATTTTTGGTAATCCAACAGAAAAACATTCACTTTCTGATTAGGAAATTGCCAGGGAGTCACATGAATGTCAAAACAGGGGGATGCAAGCAGAGGGGTTGGGATTATCCCTTTCCAGAGGTAGTAAGTTATTGGATTGTTTTAGTAGTATTGTCTAATTGCACTGTAATTAGAGAGGGGAGACGATATGTCTCCTCCTGTGAAATGGGTGGCAATTCCATCTGCTGATAGTCTTTGGAAACATAGGACTTTAAGCCACAGTGAAGAAATGTGACAAAATAGCTCTGGGATATAATTTGGTGACTAACAGAGCCTGACTAGAAATTTTATTGTCAGTTCCACTTAGGGAGCATGACTATAGTAATTCTTAAGGTTTGAAACTTAAGCCTTTATTAGGAAATGATGCCTTTTTTTTTGGAGATGAGAACTGTCAGAAGTGGAAAGTAAAACTGAAATATTTGTCCACTCTCTTAAATTTAGATAACAAGTTGAATGGATTTCAGAAAGATTCAGAAGAAAAGGTAAGCAAGCACATAGCTGTTGAAACTGACACTGAGCACATTATGTGAAAACAACTTAAAGCTAAACTTTGTTTTCTGGTTTTTTTTGTAAGATCTGTAGTTCCTACATTTGCAGAACACAAGGGTAGAAGTATAACAATGAAAGTGAGGTGGGAAACCCATCATCATGAGTCAGAATCTATAAGGGCTGTTACTTAGGCCAAAGTAATGAAGTTACTTAGTTGCTTAAAATGTTTCCCACCAATGGAAGCTGTGGGACAGGTATTGCATTTGGAAGGTCTCTACAGAGGAACAGATTATCTGTAACTGGCATTCTGTTTGGGAGAGTCTTATTTGTGGTATGAAACAGGTTGTAGCAGAGTTTATGCTGTGAAAGGTTTAGCTTAATATGGATACTGTATCATTATGAGTGTTCCATCTAGTCCCATTGATCTGTGCTACAAATAGAAAGTTAGGCTTCTATATAAATCAATTTTATTTTGCTCCTGGTTGAGGTTTATGTCAGGGAAAAAGCAGTATTTGGTAAAATCCATGAAAGGCAGATTTGAGACCAGTGTTGATGCTGAAATTGGCCAGATATAAACTTTCTAACAGTTTTGAGTATTAGAGAGCAGGCATTCTTTAGTGCAGCAGTGGTCCCTTGAAGGATCCTTCCTGCAATTGAGTGCACTGAGCATTGGGTAAACAGAGTGTTTATCATACACACTGATCACATATTCATTAGCTATCCCCTCTTACTTGATGTATATCTATTACTTTGTATTACATAGTTGCACCCACATTACTGAAAATCCTTATATGGTTTTTGGGTCTTCTTTGGTGGTTTTCAGTGTCTCATGTCCTTTGTAGATGCCTGTTCCTCGAGCCTGCTTTTGAGTAAACACAGTATCATTGTTTTGCATAACTTCCACTTTGTCAGCCTTGCAGAGCTGGGCTTGCATCCTGCCTATGTTTTGTGTGGCTTCTGTTTGTCTAAGTTATATCCTTTATCTATTTCTCCAAGGCTATGCTGTTCTACTGTTGTTATCAGTCTGTTCTGTTCTACTGTACTTATCAGTATGGCAAATTGTTCATGTCTTCCCGCAAATACAGGTGATGACAGGGTCAAGTATACCATCTCAGAAAGGGAAAAAATGAAATCTCCTAGGATATTCTTTCTTGAAAAATATACAACGGTTAATATATAACTATAAATTTATTAAATGAAACATTCTCACTGTACAGAATTAGTCTGATAGAACAAACTCTGAATGCCTTGAAACAGAGAATGCCTATGATTAATAGCCTCTGGAGAACAGGCAGATTGGGTGCATTGAGAATATCTCCAGAGAGGATATTTTAGGAGCCTGGAGTAAGAAGGCTGGAAATAATCACTGCAGCAAATTTTACTTTTTGGATATTGGCTGATGTTTGCACTAGCAAGATCTGGGTCCTGCAGAAGGGTCTTTAGTGAGATGAACCAATGGCCATCACAGGCTTCCATGTAATGATTTGAAGCAAGGTCAGGACGGACACTTTGACAATCAGCAGTGAGTCACTGAATAACTTAGTTTTGTGTATCCCTGAAAATATAAGTTAAATCCATAAATTAAGATTATCTCTGCATAGAATTCTGACCCCACAAAATTAGTCTTGCTGGGTTTTCTTGGTTTTGATGATATAGCAGCAATGACTTGTGTTGTGGTTAGTCTGTCAGTAGTGGGGCCAGTACTGTTCAATGTCTTTATTAGTGGCCTGGAAAATGGGACAGACTGCACCCTCAGCAAGTTCAGAGATGGTGCTGGGAGGAATGACTGATAGACTAGATAATTGTGTTGTCATTCATAGGGACCTGAGCAGATTGGAAAACTGGGCAGAGAGGAATCTCATGAAACTGATCTAGGGGAAATGCCAAGTTCTGCATTTGGGGAGAGATAACCTCCGGCACCAGTACAGCTGGGGACAAGCTGACAGGAAAAGAGCTCTGCCAGAGAAGGACTTTGGAATCCTGGTGGACCTTTTACTCTGCTCTTGTGAGACCCCACCTAGAATACTGCATCTGGAGTTTTGTGAATGTGTCCCATTTAAGGGCTGAATTCCAATTGACATTTGGGTTTTTAAGATCTTGCAAAATTAATCATTTATTGCCTGCCTTCTCCTTTAATGTAAATGTGAGTTTCACCTGCCCTTCAGCAAATGCACTGAGCATTTTCCTTGGGAAATTTGCAATACATATACATGCTATTTTGTTTATACCACAGTTCTTCAAGTACAGCAAGTTATGCCAGCAGAGTTTTTTCCCCCCAGTTGTTTAAGGTTTGGATGAATTAGAGAAGTGGTGTAAAAAGAAAGTGTAATTCAATAAAACAAAGTAAGAAGGAATCAGAATTAGAAACAATTAGATGCACATGTAGAAGATGGGAAACAGCTGACTGGAGAATAATTTTTCAACAAAGAATCGGGGATTTATACTGGCTTGCAAACTGAGCGTGAGTCAGTGCTGTCAGATTTCTGCCCTTTCTGCTTTATTGTGTGTGAGCTCTATCTAAATCATGTTATCAGTGGTTAAAGGTTTCTCGCATTGCCTGGTATTGCCACTGGCTGGCAGCAAGACTCTAAAAATGCATTGGAAGAGATTTTGTTAAGATCCAGTATTATTAAGTAAGAGCACTATTATATACAAATGTTATATATAAAAAAATTGGTTTAGGTCTGTGGAGGCATTGTATTTTCTGCAGAGTGTTTGAAACAGGGATAGGGAAAAAGATGGAAAAGCAATTTCTTTGTGTAAGAATGGGTGCTTCTGGTGAGTATAGCTCAGACTGATTTGAAAAACAGTGGTAGTATTACTTTTCTAAGAACTATTATATTTTGTGTTCTGTACTCAGTCTGGAAACCACACCACTCAAACTTCTCAAAATCCTGAGGTTTTGAACTGAAGTTTGTGAGATACAAATCCTGCGTACCTGTATTAGTTTCACATAAACACATAGTCAAAACTCCTATGTTGTTTTACTAACTATGTGTTTTAAGTTATTGGGAATATGCTCACTTTCATTATTTCTGAGTGACAGAAATTTTTAATGCCTTTCTTTTAAAGCCTTATAATACCCTCAGGTTATTGGCAGGGGCATGATATCTTTGACTAAAACAGATGTAGTTTCTTTTGCTCTGGATTTTCATTTTAATTGCTGTAGAAGTCAGCTGAAGTTGAAATTTCAGTTGAAACTTCTTTTGAAACTAAGAGCTCAGTCTAACTCTTGTTAATAGATTGTGTGAAGGAAGGCTTTGAGTCTTGTAAATTTTGCATAAATTGATAGTAAGATGTACACCCATATATAGAAAGAGAGATGACTGCTAAAGTGAATGTTAGTTAAATGCTTTTTAGAAAGAGTTGTTCCATTCCTTTTTGTAAACTTTTTAATTTTAATTTTTAGATACCACAAAAATTAAATGATGAAGATCGCTTTTCAGAAATAAGCCTCTGTCTAGATGCTCCTATGGAGGACATATTTACAGCTCTGAAGGAACAGACACCAGAAGGTAGATTTCCACATTTTAGGTGATTGCTGCAGAACCTGCATGACCATTATTGGTGCAGATAACATAGTAAAAGAGCATTCCCTTAATAATGATACAGATCTTTCACTGTCATCCCCAGGGAAGATGTTCATGGACGTGTTCACTGAACAGAATATAGAGACTTGTGAAGTTGACACCAGTGATTTGTTGAAATACCCTTGCGATTCTGAGAGTCTTAAAGTTGAAAACCCATTGCCTGACAGGTTAGAGTGTCAGCGTCATGCCTACTCCTTCGATCCATCAGCAGCTGAGATCAGTGATGCCCTACCAGTAGAGCCTGTGGCATCTCTGAATGCCTTGTCAGGATCAATTGTACAGTCTGCTGCTCCTGTAGTGCCAAATGAGAGACAGCTTAACACCAAGGAAGAGCAGCTAAATTCAGAACCCAGTGTTCTACAGCTAGATGATGACTGTACGCAAATAACAAACATGATGGAGCCTCAACTTCCTACAATTCAGGTGGAAGAAATAAATTCCTTCACAGGATCCAACTTGCAGAGCACGACAAATGAGCAAGTATACCCACAGCTTAATTCATATTTGAAATTTCATATTTATTACAAAATATTATATGAAGTAGCCAAATTACTTGAAGATGAAAGTCTTAGTAAAAAATGAACTGGCATCAGTAATTTGCGTGTTTAAATAATTTCAGTTGGTTTTGCTTAAAAAGTCCAGTAGTATGTTTTCTGTTGTTGTAGTGTTTAGTTTTGATGTATCCATGTTATGAAGATAGCTGAGCTTGCTGGGATGGGAAATCCTAGTAAAGTTGATTTTTTTAACTGATGTGGAAACCTAGAATCAGCATGGGATTTTCAGAAACTCCTATTCCCCCTATACGTCTTCTGTCTCATGTTCTGTTATTTCATTGTAGCATACCAGCATATACCAGCCAGTTCCAGCTCCATGTTCCTACTGCATCTGGTTCTGTTTTTTTCTCCAGGCAATACTGTGCTGTTTCCTTTCATCATGGTTCTCACTGCTGTAACATGCAAATGCTTTGCAAGTATTACAAAATGGATTATAGCTATGTCCTTCCTGTAGACTGGAAAGCTTATTCAGTAGGGATTTTTTACACATATATTTACAAGTGTACTTATTGTGCTTAGTTCTGCCTATGCAAGGCATACTGAAAAAACTGAGGCAGGGTTTTATGTTCCTGTCCTCCCCTGAAAAAGGCAGTATGTGTGGATACAGCATGTGATACTTCTTGTCACTTCCTGTGCTGTGAAGGTGTTCTGTAACAGGTCATTTCTATTCAGTAACACAAATACAAAAATATGGAGAGGAGCATGAAAGGAGAGCAATGCCATAGTCTCTTCCTGTTTAGATTCTAATAAGGGAGAGAGAAGGATGCATAGGAGACATAGATTTATGCTGCAAAGTGTATTAAACACCTCTTGTAAACTTGTAACCTGATTCTCTGCTCTGTGTTGTCTTTGAATAATCAGTGATCAGTCATGTAAAGCTAGCTATTTCAGGTGGTCTTACAACTACTTCACTTCCCCACAATGGCATAAAGCATCCAAAAACAAGGAGTTAATTCTGCCTTTTCCTCATGGTATTAACTGATATGTCAGCATGTAATTAAATGTGCCACAAAGGTAGCTAATTTCAGGATGCTGAAAGGTCTGTAGGCCGGCTGTGTCAGAACCATAACACTTTACAAAGCTCATTCAGTGAAGTATTGATTTCTGAAATTTGTAGCACAGCTGTGTGAAGATTGATGTTGAGATTTACTCAGAATTGTGGTTAAAATGTGAAGCAGAGTCCTGTGGAAATGGAGATGTCTAATGTCTTGTCAAATAATGATCAACTTCAGCTTTTCTGTGTGCCTTTATCTGGTATTCTCGAAGGTATAAAGTAAGGAGGCAATTTATTGAGAAAAAGAATCCTGGTTAATTTGTCAGTAACTGTTGAATTGTAGTGTATTGTTCACCTTGGTATTTTCTTATCCTTCTTTCTTCAGACTATTCTTGTGGTGAAACAAGTATCGAAAAGAGGAGAGCCTGTACTGTGTAGTAGTTGCAATCAGGATGCTGGATATCCCATGTGTTTTAGTATAGGTCTCATTTAAAGCAAGTGTGGGGTTTTCTTCTGTGAAATGTTTTCTTCTTTTACTCTAACCCTGCTCCCATCACAGATGTGGATCCATGGATAGTACTGCTGTCACAGTTTTGTAAGCTAATATATTTGATTTTCCCCAGCTTCCATAGGATCATTAAGGGTGGAAAAGACCTCTGGGATCATCAAGTCCAGTTGTCCAACCGTGAACCACTCTGCTTAGCACTAACCATATCCCCAAGTGCCACATCCACAAGTCTTTTGAACATTTCCATGGATGGTGATTCCACCACTTCTGCACTCAGCCTGTTCCAGTGCCTGACCACACTTTCAGTGAAGAAATTTTTCTTCATGTCCAATCTAAACCTTCCCTGGCACAACTAGAGGCCATTTCCCCTTGTCCTATTGCTTTTTACCAGCAAGAGAGACCAGCTCCAACTTCAGTACAAACTCCTTTCAATGTAGTTGTAGAGACCAATAAGGGCATCCCTGAGACTCTTTTCCTCAGGCTAAACAACCCCAAATCCCATGTTAACATGCATTATCTCCTGACCCAGAGGGATGACTTCTAACAAGGCAGTTCCCCTATTTAGTAAGCTCTCTGCTAAATATGGCAATGAAAAATATTAATCAGCAAATTCTCCATTTCTCTCTGTATCCCAAGAAGGGACTAACCAGTTCTCCCACATCATTGTGAAAGAATTTCTGTGCATGTATGCTGAGGGTGTGTCCTAAAAGGTTTTAGCATTACTCAAGTATGTAAGAAACTAATGAGTACCCAGATTTAAGGAGCTTGAGTGATACATAGCAGCATGTCACACTCACATGACTAAAACAGTGAATAAACTCAAGTAACTCCATGTGATGACCTGTCTTTAGGGTGGTATTAGAGGTAAGTATTTGGTGTACATGAATCATTTAGGTTCCTCTTTGCACAATTTAGGATGAGGTGAATCACTATAATCTCAGAATAGCTCTTCCTCTTTACCATTGTTGGGGTAATGAGGATGCCTAGTGTCATCTGCATGCCTGGCTTTTAGAAGGGTGGAGGTAAGTGAAGTGAATCTCATCTGTAGTGACTGTACCTCAGGGATGGTATATCTTTAGAAATAACCTCTCAGCTGGGAGTTACTGAACTTCAGGTAAAACATGGATCTCACCCTGTGAAAGTTGTTAGGCTTCTGCAAGGGTGAGATGAGATGGGCTACCTTAAGGCATCTCAAGCATCATCTTATTTTTTAGGACACGAGCTCATGTCCATAGGAAACTGAAATGAATCTGTTAAGTCATTTCAAATGTCCAGTCAAATAACTTTCTGACAGAACAATTTTTGTGTGCTGTCATCCGTCTCACCTAGATTTATATTTTAAGCTGTGATTGTGAGTAGCCTAATTCTCCTTTAGTAGCTAATTCTGCCAGGAATGCATTGTATGGCATACTGCTGCAAGAGTGCCTCTCCTATGGCAGCCTCTGTCTTTCATAACTGTAGAATTCCAGTTATTCTCTAAAGCACCTCCTCAATTATCTGTGAGCATATACAATTTTAAAAAGAGTGTTCTTTAGAATTCTTTTGTATACAGCCTTTGTTTTAACTTCATGCCTACTAGTTGCTTCTAATATTTCTTTTTTTGTCACAGCCTGTGGGTGACCAGCAGAGAGAGAAAGAAGTAATTTCAGATTACTTGGCTGCCACTTTTAGTGAAGGGCAGACTGGTGAGGGACATTCACATTCAGTGGAGCCTGCAGCATGTGCAGAAATGGCCCAAACAGCATCAAGGTAAGTGATATGGTTAAAAGAGACCTCTTTGTTAAAGTAGAGAAATTGTTTCCTCTCATCACCAAATACTACAAGAGACAGCAGGGAATGGATCACAGTGGCAGTATAACAAGAAACAAACCTAAGCATTTTGAGTATGAGAAATTTATGCATAATAATTCTTACATTCTTTTAAAAAATATTAATGTAATAAATACAATGCACATGGAGTACTCATTTGTCATGTGAATGACTTTAAAAGATTAAAGGTAAAGGTTTTACTTTTTATTTAAAAATCTGGAAGTTAGTTTCTTTCCTGGTTTACTTCTTATTCAGTACTAAGTTAGCCTATGTGCTTGCATTCTGTTACAGACTTCTTTTTGAAATCAAATGCATTTATTTTCTTAGCTGTAATGAAAAATTGATTTATATAGAGAATATTTTTGTTGATTCTAAGTAAATCTCTTGTCAGTAAAATTCAGAAATCTGCTTCTAAAGACAAGCTGGATCTAGACACCCTGATATGTCAAGAAATAATTCTGAATGAGTATGCTGAAGCTAAACAGAGGAGAAGGAGCAAAAGAATCGATGACAAATGGAGTAAGATATTCTATGCTGTTATCATAAAGATTATTTTATTATTTGAACAACTGTATTAAATCAAATACAATTAATAACTTCTCCAATATATTGTGGCATGGTTTTCTTTTAAAAAGATGGTCTAAACATTCATTTTAATAATTAGAGTTATTGATAATTTCTCTTGCTTCTGAAAACCCTTTTATTTGCAACCTAACAGCTGACGTGTTTGTGTATACTCCTTAAGAATCATAAGATGTTTTTCAGGATGCAATTTTTATCTCAATGTTTCATATGAAAAAATTATAGTGTGTTCTGAAAAAGGGAAGAAAAATTATTTTTTGCAGAGTGAAAAGGTAGATCCTAAGCTACATTTATATATCCTTCTGCCGTTCAGTGTTCTGTGGGCAACATCATTGTCAGAGCAGTGCCTTCCTCAAGAACTAACCTATACAAAACAGTTTATTCTATTTTGAATGCCTGCTTTTGTTATCCTGTCTACAAGATTATGGGCCTTTACTACCACAGTTACTGAGCACTCTTTTGAAGTATTTTTATTTGCAGTATGCTTTGTTAGAGAGAAAGATTAAGGTACGTGCAGAAAAATTCTTGACCTCAGAGAGGAATTTTGTAGAATAAAGTATTTCCTCACTTAAGTGTTCACTCCAGCACATCTAAGATCTTAACTGTTGGGGGATTTTCATTTAAGTCCGCTCAGATAGGATTTTTCCATTTACTTACAATCATTTAAACATCTTACAAAGTTTGCGAGTATTTGAATTGTAACAGCTACCTTATAGATATTAAAAAACATGAAGAAGTTCACCTCCAGTTAACAGGATTTAATTATTTTTCTGGATTTTAATTATTCACAATGGAAGCAAGATTTTGATGAGATTTAACATCGAATGACTGACTGCTCATCTATTTCAAATCAACTTGCTGGTTTCCACGCAATAAATAGGTTATTGATTCTTTAGCATGATTTCTGCAGAAAGACTTGCACTGCTTGTAGAGGAAGTTTAATGTTGAACCAATCTAACAGGTTTACCTCACTTTCACATCAGACCTAGAAATCAAGAGCCCAAATTCATTCTAAAAACAGCCCCATGATAAGTTTGTGTTTTGGTCTGCCTGTGTCATTTGTTTTGCCCAAGGTCAGGCACTTAGCAAGCTCTAGGGAAGGCACGTGGAAGTGATAGGAAATAGATCCCTTCAAGGAAGAATTTAAATGAGGTAAACTGTAACATAAAACTACACATTGTTCTGTTTATGTCTTTGCAGTTTAATCCCTCCTGAACTGCTTGTCTGGTTTAGACAGCCTTGACTAGTGGCTGAGTATCTTAAATGATTGAGGTCTTGCAAGGCTGGACAGGTAGAGGAGAGGGGCTCTGTGTGCTTTGCTGGGGGAAACCCCTATCAGTTAGATTCTAAAAATCTAGAGTCAAGAATTTAAGAACGTTTGGAATTAGTCTGAGCTCACAGTATATCACAATGCAGTAAACAGGCTGGGTGAAGTAAGAGCTGTAGAAGAACTATGGGTTTTGAGGTCTATTTCTGGCACTTGGGTGGAGTTTTAGGACCAGGGAGGCACACCTGCTACAGCTCGTGGAGAGGAGTAGTGTAAATAGCCTGCTGTTCCAAGATCTTTCATTAATAGATGAATTAGTGGCCTAAGCCTGTACTATGTTTATCTGCAAGTGATTCTTTCCTTCTCTTCTTTCTTCTCTCCTTGTAGTATTAGGGGCAGTAGCCAGAATACTCTTCTCCACAATTTTAAGGGATGCTGGAATGGCACTGCTGGTGAAGTACAGCACACAGCTCATCTATGTATTGGAAATAATTTCAGCCAAGCTGAAAACTGTGATGACTGCATAATGGGAGATAGAGTTTGTTTTGTAAAATAATAAACTAAACCTTAAAAATAGTATCTTTTAAATTTTATTTTTTACATTTACACCTCATATTCACCTCTTACTCATTGCAGAAATGACTGAGCTGATTATGAAGTAATGAGAAAAGATAACCTGAGGAAGTTAATTTCAGTCACTATCCTAGTGTAAATACTTTATCACGAAGCAGAGGTTTTAGAAGATAGATGAGCAAAAAAGATTGGTGGATAAATTTGACTTATAAGAAAAGTTAAATTATTGAATAACTGACTAGTTGTTGAAATGGTCACCTTATAACAATTTGAGTGCAGAATAGCAGTTTTATCATCCATTGGGAAGCAGTGCACCTTGCAAAAATGCCATTAGGGAGGAGTCTAAAGTTAACGCACTTCTACACAGTCATATTTTTATGTGTTTAATTTCAATTGGAATTTTGTTATTAAATGCACTATGACATCTTTTATTGAATGGCATTAATTTTCAATTTGTGATGTGTTTTTTGACATTCTCATTTCTGCTAGATTGAATGAACATTTGTTTCTTCAGAAAGCTTATTTACTAACTGTAATATAAAGTGGAGCCAAGATAAGAGAGAAAAGACATTTTTCTGTGCAACAGATCTTTTCCATTATTTTTCAGGGAGGAGAGAAGCCTTTGGTAGGAATTCTGTAAATCCAACTCGCCCCCTTTCACTTTCAACAATCCACAGGAGGAATGTGTATGGTGAGAACTTACTGCATAGAGCTGTTACTCATCAAGACATAGACCTTGTACATAAGATTATAAAAGCTGGTGGAAATGTAAATGCTCAGGATTATGCTGGTGAGTTGCAATACTATTAAAATACTGTTTTCAGTACAAGTACCTCCCTATAAATTATAAAAGCATGTATTATGAGTTTGTGCAGTGAGGAAGATTTGTAACTGGTCAGTAGATTGTTAAACCTTTTATTGGTTTAACTTGATACATTTTCATGGGAAAATATGTGGATTTAGTTATAAAAGTATTAAAAAAATGTTGAGGGAGAAGTAAGCACTTAAAAAAATTACGGAATGATGCAATTATGTTTGCTTAGCCTTAATTCAATGATTCTGTGCATACTTATCACAAAACAGTCCCTAATTAAATTATCAACTTCATAGTTTTTAAAGTTGGGGGTATTTTTTGACCATTTCAGTGACCAACTTGAGACATCAAGATGTAGCTCTTCCAGTTTAATTTTTCAAGGACTTTGATTTCACCCTTTACATCTTGAGGGAAGTTGTACCTTTATAATTGAGCACTGTTTATAATTGAGAAAACTGTTGCAGACAGTTGGGTCTTCTGCTAGAAAACTTAATTCGTAGAGTGTTTCCATACTGTGCTAGCAGCTAGGATTCCACAATTGCTCTGTGGGAAAGAAAAAAACACATTCTTCGGTTATAGGCTATTGCATAATGCAGGCATATAAGAGACCAAAATTAAGGTTGAAATTCTTAAGAGACCAAATTAAGGCTGGGATAGATTGGGTCAGCAGCAAATTTCAGACTTTTCACAGCACAGGCATTTGAGCTAACAGAGTGACTTGTAATATGTACTTTCTTGTGCTGGAGGTAGATGAGCTATTTCGTTGGTGGGGTTCAAAGCCCTGTGTTGACAACAGAGAAGTGCTGATAGTGTGGGTTCAGCTGCAGCTACAGTAGGCAAGTGTACTAAAGTGCACTGGTTCTAGATTTTGGTGTCTCAGCTGTGTCCTTTTTCTGCCTTTTCATGTTTTGCTTGCCACCAATTCTTCATCCCCCAGACTCTGGATCATTTTTTTTTTTTGGTGCAAAAGGACCAGCGCTGCACAAAATACCTTTTAGTTGTACTCCTTGAAGAGATGAGATGTTGACATGGTTCTGCTTGTTTTGTTTTCAATGAGGCAAGTGTAATCAGAAAGAAGTGGACTTACCAGACCTGTGTCATTTTGACACTCCCTTTCATATTGGTCTCTTTGGGTCACTGGTCACTGTTCTGAATATTATATTCTGCCTCTGTGTCTGTTCTCTTCCTTTAAAGCCCCCCCCCGTGATTATCCATATCATAGGCTAGTATTTTTCCTTATTCCTGTGTGATGGTACTCTGCTTCAGTACTGAGTTCTTGGGATCTTCTGTTGTTTGTTTTGGTTTGGGTTTTTTCCTTCTTTTTTATTTCCTATTTCCCATTGGCATGTAGGATATGGACTACATACTAGAGATACTGTCTTACTTTAAGTTTGAGTCTTGATTGACAGTATCCCAAAGGATATAAGAAACAGTTGCAGTGAAACTTGCAGAGTGTCCTTGCAGACTCATGTTGCGAGTATCTAGTGATTATTAATTGAATGTGTTGCGGGTGCAGTTTTTCTGGGTCTTATTATTAGATCAGGAGGATACTTTTTACTGAGGGAGAAATTAGTACATTCCCCTAAATTATAATTTTTATTTTCTCCTTAACAGATTTAATAATAAATGCAGTTCCTAGAAATATACAATATTCAGCGTTGGGCTGTGTATAAGAAAGCCTCAAGGGTTTCTCTTCAGTGAAATTAAGATAATTTTGCTTAATGGGAGTAGAACAATGTTATTAAGCCTTATTAATTCACATATTTAGTATGTGAATTAGGCCCTGACAACCCTCTGATAATGGAAAATTGTTGAAGAGTAAGACTAGCCATCAAAACAATCTTCTGGAGGGCATGTTAGTTTCAGAGTTGGAAGACAGGAAGTGGAAAATCCTCTTGTGTTTTTCCCTTATGTGTCTCACCCTGCATGTTTAAGGACCCGGTGCATCGCTATGCTAAACAAAGATTTACATTGCATATTTTTCCTCAACAGCTGCTTCATGGAGTAGAATTTATCTCATATCTTGGATTTTTCCAATATAGCTGGGAGCGAATATGGAATTTCACTAGGGATTTTTTATTGATTTGGACACTCAAACCATTCTTGGATAGTCTTAAAAACATTTAAATAATTCACATCTTTATTTTTGTCACTTCTTTCTTACTTACCTACTTCAGCATAGCTATGTAAATAAAAGAGTGCCATGAAAAATTACTTTGTTCTTAAAATAGTGTATGTGTTTTACTCCAGGAGAAATTACTAAAACATGGGACAAATAATTTTTTTTCTCTCCTATCATAACAACATTAGTTTTAGAATTGGTAGTTCTCTTACAGCAGCATCTGCTTCATCAGTAGGTGCAAATTTTGTCAAAAGCATGACATCTCCCAACCCTTGTGACTTTTTCATAAACATTTCTTCATACAACTTATTGTAATGAATCAGTTTTTACTATTTCAGTATACTCTGTGAAGCCTTTATGAGAGAGACAATCTAAAACTGACATAAATTTTTATAAAATTTTCATCCAAATGTGAAATACGTGTTTTGCTTTCTCGTAGGCTTGACTGCGCTACATATAGCAAGTGTGGAAGGCCTTTATAGGATAGCAAATCTGCTTTTGAAAGCAGGAGCTGATGTTAATGCTATGGAAAAGGAACAAATAACACCCTTGCAAGATGCAGTTAAAGGAGGCCATTATGAGGTATACTATGAATTGAACACAAAGTATGATCTAGGAATAGAAATAACTGTTGTTGAGTCCAGAAGGTCACGTAATGTTTCTACATGGGGCTGGCCTTTTCAGATTATAGGTGAATACAGGAGCTTGCAAGTACTTTCTGCCTGATTTCAGTTCAAATCACTCCATGCTTAATAAGACTTGTCCAAAAGGAGAAATTTTTTCTAACTGTTTGAGGTGATGGCTGTACTTCTGAGAAGTAGATTGCTACCATTTAATACTATTTTGTTCACTGATTTTGTAATCACCTTGCAGAATAACTTCTGACCTGAGCAGTCTTCTGGAATTTTAATGACTTTTTGTTCATGATTCAGGAATCATGCATGTAAAGTCATCACAGACAGCCATGCACACTTGTATATTAACACAGAATATGGAGGATTATGAAGAAATGGCCTCATATTTTGTAGGGTCTTAAGATGAAAGCTCACTGAATAGTCAGTTTGAATTAATTCTAAGATTTGTTGCCAAATGCAGGGATTTAAAAATGTTGTGTCTGAATTACAGGTCCTCTTTCAGTCTGGTAGTGGTCATCTCCACCTGTCTGTCTGTGGATGTTCCTAGGGTGGCCCAAATTTATGTAGGAGTTCTGTGTGTCTCTTTTATCTGCTGGCAGTTTCTTTCTCTAGACATGTCTATGCTGCCTAATGCTTATTGATTTCCAAGATTTTAGAGGGGGTTTTGTGGGGAGTTAATCAGTTTTGTCCTTAAACATTTGGTCTTTTTCTGTTTCACAACTGAGATGAGATTTACTCTGTTTCTCCTGGAAAAGTCTTCCTGGAGCAAAGAGGAAGGGTGGACTTCTGGTTCATGTTTTTTTCTGACACTCGAGAGCCCCAAGAATGGATTGCAGCTTGTGCATCACAGACTGTTGCAGGTTCATGAAATAATTCTCAGTGTCGTGACTGTACCTAAGATACCCGTGTCCATGGTTGTGGATGAAGGACTCTGCATCTCTGCAAGTAATAGGGGCCAGCAACTTGCATGATCTTGGAAGAGCCCTGATCTCAGCTATGTCACCTGAGGCACACCAAGATTATTCGGCACAGAGCTGAGTTAAAGTTATGCAAACTGGTATATCCAGAGGGAATGGTACTACATGGTGGTGCTGTATTTACTCAGTGCTCTGTTTTACTCAGTAGCAGTAAAATTATCTTGCTGCAGTGGTCTGTCAGATTTAATTTTTTTTGTTTCTCACTAGCAACAAAATAGTGAGAGTGATTCGGTAATATGACTTTTGGTAACATGGTATTCAAAGCTGTGTTTTTCAAAGCTACCTTCTCTGCATGAATTAATACTGTAGATTGTAAACAGACCTTTTGACTACTTTATTGTTTTCTGCACCTGCAATATGCAAAATCAATTTTTTTTCAGAAAAAATGTTAAGCATAGGAAAGATTTTCTAGTAGTCCAGTTAAAGGGGAGAGCATACAAGTGTGGTGTGTTGTTAACGATCCCATTTTGGAAAAAGAGTTCTCAGTGTAACTGGTTAAAAAAATCTTAAGACTTGGAGGAACTTGTGAAACTCAAAAGGGCTTTTGCTGCCATGTCCATGAACTCTTTTTGTTTCACTCTCTTGTAAGGAGAATGTGTGAATTAGGAAGACTTCATTAACAATTTTCTCATTAGCTGTCTGGTTAGAAGTAATGAGGGACTTGAACACACAGGTGACGTATGTGAGTCAAGTTCAGTCTGAAATTATAACAGGTGCTGAAGAGAGAAATGCAGAGATACAAGTAAAATCACACTAATGCTGGAGTAAGATTGCAGGGTTGTGCACAGAAATCAAATAATAATCAGACTGTAAATTTCCCATGTCTTAAAGCATTTTGCAAAGGTTGATGGAACATTTTGTTAAAAGTGGTGATTTCTTGAATAACAGAATCAGGCTTTTTATTTCTACAAAATCATAATGTTGCTAGTAAGATCATCTGAATGTGTTTCATTTGATCAGATATATATTGTACCTCAGAAATAGCTGTCAAAGCTTCTCTTGCAGTCACAGGAGTCGCAGTAGACACATCCAGAGCACAATTTATTTTCTCCTGAAGTAGACATCCTAGATGGATAAGCTGACTTGTACCCTAAAATCACCTGTTATTTTCTGCCAATTAAGAACTATGGGAGGATGAATCCTGCCCCAGATTTTAGGAGGCTTTGTCTTAATGGCATCAGGTTAATAACTGGAACAGTTTATAAAAATAAAAATAATAAGACTATAGGATAATGATGCATGTAGGGGAATGCTTGGGGTTTATGAACTAGAATAAATAGGGATTTGATTTTAGTTGCTTATGTTGTCAAGTACAAGAGAGATAAGCTTGTGTAAGGATTATGGAAAATACTGTCAGAAAAGAAATTATCTGAAAAATTTGTTTTTTTAGATGGCAAAGTTATTACTTTGGTATGGAGCTGATCCCTTATTGAAAAATAAGATGGGAAGGTGTGCATTAGAAGAAGCTTCTGACCCATCTATGAGGAAACTTCTTGAAAGTCATGTAGCAAATTCCAAAAGATACTCAGCAGCAGGTAGGAAAGAATTATTCTGATGTATCATCACCACTAAATGGAGAAATTTAAAACATGTTTTACTATATTTCCTTAGTTACTGCTAGTAGCTCTATGACCTTTACTGTCTGAGTTACCAGTGAGCACTCCTTACCCTCCACAGTTGCTGTACATTGATAAAGTAAAAAAGATAATGATATCCAGCTGTTTCTTGGGCTGGAGTTGCCTTTAAATTTGAAATGAAGATGGGAAACACAGTAGTTGTCTATCTAAATGGAAGATGTGACATTGCTAGACTTGCTGATGGGTGAGGTGTGGTTTAGAGATAGGGATAAAATTTGGTTTTAAACTGGCATAAAGTCTGAATTTTGAAGGATCCATAAGATAAAAATGCAAAACTAGGATTAGATCTAGATTTTAGAGGTTGCCAAGCCTTAACTGCTGTTAGGGCTGTGTACAGGAAGATTTTACTGTAGGTGACAGCTAGTGAGTTTGTAAGGAGAAAGTTGGGTTAGAGCTAATGATGGGCTAAGGAGAAAGTTGGTTCTAGTACAGTCTTGGGAACAAAGTTGTGAAGAAGGTTTGGAGGAGGCTGTTTTATAGAAGCAGGTACAAGATAAGCCTTGATTAGAGCTAGAATTATGACCATGGACACCCATGGGCCAGTGTGGGCTGTAGCATATTTAAGTCTGGAAGGAACCCCATCCCTTAGACTATTATCTATTACTGCTTTTCCACATGGGTGGCAATAAAGCTGTAACATGTAGTCCAGAGATAGCCAAAAGAGACTTCAGGGCCTTAGGATAGTTGGTAAGGGAATCTGGTAGACAGTTGATTTTTTCCTCTCTTCCAGTTGTGAGCAGGGACATTAGAAGAATCAGACAAACCTAGCCTATTAATGCATGACTCTGTAGCTAATGTCGCTGCCACAATTCTGGGTTTTTCAGTAATGGGATGGCCTATATGTCACCAGGCATTCTGGTGTCAGATGGCATTCACCTTTCTCAGAGAAGGAAGAGGGTCTTTGCTCATAAGTTAACAGGGCTCATTGACAGAGCTCAAAACTAGACTTTAAGGGAGATTGGGATAATATCAGACTTGCCCATGACAACCTGTCAGGTGACATGAAGATTAGATGGATGAAGTGCTAGTGAGGGCTCTCAGCCTCGTGCTGTGAGACTCCTTGGGTATCCTGAAGCACACTTGAAGTGTTACAGAGAAGAGCCAGGAATTATGCTAAGTTTCAAAAAGAATTGCTCAGGTCATTAATCTTCAAAAAAAATTTGGAAGTATGATGCCGTTCTTTAGTCTCTCCAAACCTGGTTTGAACAAGATGCTATTTGCAACAAAGATTAGACTCCAAAATTTGATAAATATTTTATATATTTAGATGTTTTAGATTCCAATAAAACCCTTATGGTCTTGGTAATTTTTCTTGAAAGCTAAGTATCATAAGTATTTATAAAAGATGGTATATATATAAAATAAATGGTGATCTCTTCAATTCTGTTTTCTTTCTGTCTTTCATTTTCATTTCAGGTGGAAGTGATTCAAAGTGTATGCCAAATACTCAATGTGTAGAGGATGCAAACCAGCACCAGGTACATCTTTGTAAAGAATTCTGGTTTGGGGATAAACTGTTAAGAGCTTACTGACAGTCTTCAGTAGACTAAAGCAGGTGACTGTTTCTGAAGCATGTTTCAATACCAGCAGACAATATACTTAGATACATCACATCCGGCAGAGACTGAGAGTGATACTCAATGTTATGCTCGTCCTTACTAGTACTTGGGATAAGGTACAGCTTCATGAAGATGCAAGACTGAGGAAATCAGCTGTGTCTCATGGACAGTGGTTATTGCTGGTTTTGCAAGTGCTGCGGAGCTAATTTACAGCAAACATGGTACATCAGTGCCTGTTTGTGCTTGCAGAAACCTGACTGAAACAGCAAGATGTTGCCTGGCTTGTAGGATAGTTATGTCTTGCTTCTGTGTAAAGTTTTGTTGGGTTTTGAGAGGAAGGAGTTGGGAAGACACTGTCTTGCGCAGGGGTTGCGCAGTTATGCTGCAAGATTGCAGTAGGATGAGGGAGCTGGTGCCTCATGTGAGCACAAGACACCTTGATCAGTCGCTTGAGTTGGTGTTTGCATGTAGGGCAGCAGCTTTTGGCATTAGGAGCTGCATCCTCCCCCTCTGTTTTCTTCCTTTTGAACAATGATAACAGATAATACCTGAGATGTAGAATGCAGTGTGCATAGATACATCTTTTGTTGCTTTGTAAAGTTTTATGTGGTTACAATAACTGTCCTTGTTACTCACAGTTGTGCAGTCTATGTCTCCACTGGAATGTTAGGGTGTAACAGCATCCATGGTGTATAGTCTTAGATTATGCTTTAAAACATTAAATGATTGATTAAAAAGGTGCTGTAGACATTGAATTATGTAAACATATTACTGTAGCTGTGTAACTGAAAATTTCAGTAGTTGTGTTAGATGTTGCAGTCTGTGTTCTGGTTCTATCTCCAGATACAAAGTAATCAGAAGGATAATGCTAGTTAGTCATTGGCCTTTGGACCAGCTGTTTTTAGAGATTGCCATGAGTTAATTCTGTGTGGTTTTGATGTGTTATTTACCCTTTTTTATAATTTCCAGGAATAATTGCAGATGGGTTTGTCAGAAATGTGAAACTATAACTTTAACATATGATCACAGAAACAAGGCAGTTTTAAAGGCAGATCATTAATTCAAACCCAGTTCAATTTTCAGAAATAAATACAAGTTTAAATCACTTCAGTAATATGTATTGTTGGATTTTACCCATGAATTTTTACACTTTCATATGAATATTTCTTAGTTCCTTAATTTCTTGGTTCTGCCATCTTAAAAAGCAGCACAAAGGAAATCAGTTAATTTTATAGCAGTACAACTTTCTTTTAGTATATAATAAAGCAATTTATCAGAAAATGAAATTAAGTATATGGTCTGTTTTAGAGATATAATTAAATGCAGATGTACTTCAACATGTTAATATTGGAGCATCAAAGGATGTTTTGTTAAACACTAGCAAAGCAGAAAAAAAATTGGTGAAATACACAAAGAATAAAGCTCTTGGGGAACCTTTCTCTGAAGGCAGAAAAATGAAAAAAAATACAAGTTCAAAAAAGGCAGAGATCTGTTATTCTTATAGCAGAGGCTACAACTAAGTGTAAAGCTATCAGAAATAATGTCTCATGTAATATGGACTTCAAGTTTAGTTCCACTTAAAATCCAAAGAACTTTATAGAAAACATATTTCTTTGATGATGGACCTAATGAAATGGGCCAGACTTCGGCTGTATCTGTTCCTAATAGTTATCCGACTTACTGTTGTAGGGAAACTGAGCTAAGTCAGGTGATATTGCAACAGGAATGTAATTCGGCAATGGTAAAGTGAAAATTCATTTGCAGAATAAGAGGGCAGAACTGGTGGAAGCTGAGCAACTTCTTTGTAAAGGGGAGGAGACCACCAGTTTGTGTTTGTGTTTGTCTCACATCTATGGTTTCTGGAGAAAAAGTGTGTGCACAACATTCTCAGACTGCAGATTTAACCTAACTTGTTTCTTAGTCAATACTGACTTGCTTTGACTTCCTCTCACAATGGTTCTGTTTTAAAGTTACAACAGGATGGGGAGAGTTATGACAGGGATCAACACAGCCTCATGCAGAGCAACAGTAGTAGTTTGAGTAGGAGGAGTCTAAATACTGATATGAGAACACCTTCAGAATGATTTTTTTGCAGAACTTGACAAATCAAGTGTAATATGATGTTAATGGAAATAAAGTTAATGGATTGGCCCTGTGTTTAAAACTCTCTTTGCCCTTGTTTTGATAGATTTCCTTACAAACAGAGGAGTCAGAGGCAGCATGTGCAAGTCCCCAGGAGACAAGCCAAAAGGCAAAGGCAGCCTCATATTCCAGTAGCAGCAGCAACAAGCTTTCATCTAATCAATCACAATTGATACAAGCGTCAGAACAGCAGACATCTAAGAAATCAGGTGAAAAGTTAATGTTTTATAAACCGGTGGATTTTTTTCCAAACATACATGAGGAAGGCTTTTTGAAGTGTGTGAGGGCAAGTTTGACAAAATGTATAGCATGTTGAGCAAATATTCTAGTGAATACCAAAAGTCTAAAATGTTTCCAGAATTTTTGCATTCTGTTTGTAGATTGCGTATTTTATTTATGTTACATTCGTCAATCTTTCAGCATTGTGGTTGAGGGGATGCAGTATCGTAAATGAGAGCTTCAAGTTGATCCTTACTTAAGTATGTTATGTAGTATATAAACACTAGACTGGCCTTTACTTAACTGGTTAACATATCACAGGTCAAAGAACGGGGCTTTCTGTATATTTGGCACACAAAGATCCATTTATATTTTATAGGCTATATCCTCGTCAGGCACAAGTCAGCATAGACTCTGATTGTACTGGTAGCTTTGGTTTTAGCTGTAGTATAGATACAAACCTACTTTTATGAGAATTAGTATCTAGCATCCTCCGGGTGGTTGCAGTCTCTTCAGCCTGCACATACGGCTTTTTGTTTAGCATTTTCATCCCATGTCTGAGATTTGCACTTACCTTGTAGCCTTACCATCACAATAGAGCCCTGCTCCAATTAATCTTAACCTGTAAGTATTTTCACTTACTGCTTTTTTGATAAAGCTGGCACTCATCATGTGTACTTTGGTTCTTTCTGGAACTGGAGAACCATAGTATTCAAGACTTGCTAAAACCAAAACATGTAGTTCCAATATGATCCATCCCCTCTTAAAGCCTTTTTTGTCTCCTATATGAGCAATTAAGATTTTTAAAAGCTTTATTCCAAACATGTCTCTTGTATTTTGGTCTCCTCTGGGATAACATGTCCCAGGTTAACTTTTTCCTCGTAAGAGATTCTTCAGGTAATATTTTTTTCAGATGAAATTTCATTATTCCCTTCATACCAGGAGAGTGTTGCCATTTCAGAGGAGGTGCAAGAGGGTATAGCCCTTTGTACAGTTGAAGGCCTTAATAGTTTTGGAGTCTGGGACAATGGCATTCAGATTACTGTAGAAAAAAGGTGGAAAATGGAATGATGTTTTCTGACATCTGGGGTTTTCAGATTTTTTGCTCTCTTATGCCTTTTCTTCATTTACTAGCCTTTGTATCTCATCTGTCTGTTCTTATGTCCCACTGGTCTTCCTTATATCATTCTATTCTTGAATAAAAATTTTCTTCACAAATGACACAGTGTCACTTTCATCTACAGTCAGTCACTTACTAGGCTCACAAAATTCCTATTCCGCTCATAAAGAAGGAAGGTACAAACAACTTGCTTCTCCTTTTATAGTTCAACCTGTGGAAATAATTGCTCATAGACCAGTGTTGAGGTATTGAAGGACAGTGTCCTTGAAGTTGCTGAGGTATGTCAGCCTAATCTAACCTGATTGCTGGTTACGGTAATCTCTTCATTTTATCTTCGTACTATGCTGACTGGACTTTGTATTTGCCAAGATCTGGATCTTTCCTGCTCATGACCCACCTGGCAATGCATCCCACAGAGAACCAGTATTTTGTGATTCACAAACTAATGTCCCATTATGCTTTTGCTAATGTTTCTTAACGGCCGTGAAGCAAACTGTTGTGCGTGACAATTTAACTGGAAGACTTTGCAATTATTTCTGTTCACTTGCAGCCAATATTGCTAAGGTTCGTTGGCTTAATGGGCTGTTGTGTGCCTTTTTTTTTCTTCAGTGTCTAAAAAGTCCCTAGGACATTCTCCCATGAATCAAAAGGGAAGAAAAGGAAGAACCAGAAAGTGAATGATTGCTTTGGGAGTTCAGACCCAGAAGCTTTTAGACAAAACACAATACATTATCTTATGGTAAAGTAGGTCTCAGATTGGAGGAGTATTTTAATAATGTGATGCCTTTGTGTGCTCTAGAATCTCAAGTTTTCATTTAAAAAAGGCAGTCTTCAGCTCTTCTGGTTGCCAATACAGTGTAGGCTAATACTGTGTGAAGAAGGCTGCCTGAATGCTTTCTCACAGGCTTGAACAGCCTTCAGTAAGCAAGCTCATTTAAAATTAGTGTGACTATATCCTCACTATATGTCTGTCTCTAATCACTTCAGTCCATCTTTCATGTTCTTGCAAAAAGTCTTGTATGACAAGCTCCATACTTTACTTTAAAGGAAGCACTGGAAAAGCAAATTTTCCAGTAGGCAGAAGGAGCCTGAAGAAAGGCAGCTGTCAAACACAGAAGATGTTTGATCCTAATGGATAATGCCGATTGAAAATATTTGAGAAAACAGTTTGATGAGAAGAGGAAGATGCAGCAACTAATTGTTCATAGGAATAAAAGGAAGAAAACATGGATAGGAGTTGCAAAATGCTCATTTAAAACCTTACACTTTTGTGGTTTTTGAGTAAATTACAGATTTTCAAGAAATTAGAGAAAGAACACTGTGAATTTTTAAAAAAATCATGGTAGTATGATACTGTAACAGAAGGAACAGGAGTTTTTAAAAAGGTAGCATGCATGATAGAGCTTTTGGAGATTTATGTACCCTGTCTTTTTGCTAGCAGTTTGAGGAGGGGGTTGTCCTTCCTCTGTACACACAATCAGTACTTTGTTAATCTTTTTTTTCTGTTGTATCTCTTATAATTTAGTTGGTCTTTTACTGAAGCTTCACAACTAGAACCTCTCTGATGATCACGTGATATCATTAAAGTGGATGTTGTTTGCTTTGTGAACCAGTAAGGATTAAATTAGGTTTATTTGCAATTATGGGTCCAGTCCTGCATGGGTTTAATTAAAAGACAGTTTATCTATGCCACTAAACATTACTCAAAGACTTGTAATCAGTCTACAGTGGTTTTTCATATCACAACTGTAAAAATAACTTGTGTGTGTGTATATATATGTTCATCTGGCTGTATACATATACCTGTATGCCTGTGTGTGTGTATGTATATATATATATATATGTATACACACATATCCCCCCTATCTTTTCCTTGGTGCAAAATTAGGAACTGATAAGAAGGGATGCTCAAGTCTCCACTCTTTTCTATTTTCTTAAGTACCTTTCTGTGCAGGTTATATATTTAGCCACCTGGTAACTTGAAAGCAGTCCATGGAGAAACCTGACATGTTCCATACTTCTATACAGTATAAAACTTCAATCTTGTTACCTTTCCTGTGGATTTCTAATTTGTTATATCCTTATTGAATCTAGGTTTGAACTGGAAATTTTTTAGTATAGGATTTCTTTGTTATCTCAGCTGTTATGCAGTGCCTTCTACAGTACCTTCTAACCTTTTAATATAGCCAGTTAATGTTATTGAATAATTAAAGCAACGGTATTACACACATTTACAGTAATTCAAATGAATTATGAAGCTTATTTGCTATTTATTCTTAAGCATTCTTTTTGAAAGAAATTTCTAATGAACACTCAATATCTGCTCAGAATATACCAGGGAAGAAGTTGTAATTACACATGGTACCCGTAATACAAGAGCTGGGAGAAAGAAGAAAATTAGGAGAAATTCAAAAGGGGAAACTCAGCTGCATATTGCTGCTAAGAGAGGCGATTTGTCTTTGGTGAAGACTCTAATATCATCTGGAATTTGTGTCAATGAACAGGACTATGCAGGTTTGAAAATTACTCTCTTACAGGCTTCTTTTATAATACAATTTTACATAATCTGTAGTATAGATGTATAATTAGCATAATTTTAATAAAGTGACGTATTCTTGACTTAAAATTGTGAGGAGGAAAGGAAGTCATTAAACAAGTGCAAGCACACCAAATTAATACCTGGCTTTTGTGTCAGTGTGGAGGTAATGCAAACTATTTCTCAGCAGGGGCTTTAATAGGATCTTGCTTCTCTGCTGAAGAGTACATTTTCAAAGATGTGTACAGAAAATGAACTTGAAAGTTTGGTGGGAGAAATAATGCTTATGCACATCAGTATGTGTGTGTGAAGCACATTCAGACAGGTCTTATTTCCTTAGGAAATAAGAACAAAAACCAAATGAAAAGATTATGTTTTCTTTTTTTCTGTCTAAATATATAACACCTTTCTGTTTTCATAGTCTCAAAATGGATAATATTTTATACTAGATGCCTGGCAGACTTAATATTATAAAATGCTACTGATATTAGAGATCAGACAATTAATATTGTGCTTCTGAGTTTTTAGAGTTTTTCTACTCCAGTGTTTTGCTTCTTCTATTATTTTTGGCACTGCCGTAGGAAAGAAAGCAATGTTTTTCTGCTTAATACTGGAAAGGTTTTTCTCTGAAGTAAACTGAATTACACACTAAATAGTTTACCTTGGCATTTCAAGATGACTGATTGTGTAAGATTTATCTTAAATGCAGCAAAATATATAATTACTAATTAGTGAGTTTTGTGGATCTTTCCAAAGCAGATGCAATACTGTATGTGTCATCTTGCTTTTATTAGGTTGGACAGCAATTCATGAAGCCTCCAGTAGAGGATTTACTGATGTGATCTTAGAATTACTGAAAGCAGGTGCTGATGTTAACAGCAGAAGTCTCCGTAGTGTTTTACCAATACATGATGCTGTTGCTGGCAATCATTTGGAGGTATATTTTTCTTTTATGTAATATTTCCTGACACAAATTTCCAGCAGAGGGTCAGCAAAGCAAAATCCCCATTTCACTTAAGTTACTAACACAATTTTAGTGTATGTTTGCATTTAGGAAATAAACAAGTTTTCTTTAAAGTGATCAGGATTAGAAAAAAATATTTTTCATTAGTAACAGTTGAAATTGTACATTTAGCTGACTTCTTCAGTACAGCAGAGAAATCATAAAAATTCAGAAACTCCCTGTGGGTCTTTTTGAGGTTTGGGCTTCTAAAAACAGTATTAAAGTTGAGTATTCTCAATTTCTTTGATTAGTTCAGTGCTGCCGCAGATGGGAGTGATGCACTTCACATGTAAGAGAGAAGCAATAACGTGCTTTATTGATATAAAACAGTGAGTTAACAAAAGTTCACTGACAAATGTGACAGTTGTTTAACATTAGTATTTACTGCATAGAGAGCTGTATGAAGGACCCTCCTGTTGAATCATGATGTTCAGAAAGGATCCCCTTGATTTCTAAACTCCTCAGATGACTAGACCCAGGCTTGGTCCCAGACTCAGTTAGCAGTTTGTGACTAAAGGACTGTATGTGCACAAGCAGTCCTTTCTATCACTTAGCTAAGATTTCAAAGTTTAGCATCAATTACTGAAAATCTGTTGTGGCAAGGAATCTCTCAGCCTTGAGGAGTAACCCTGAGAGGTGTCCCTGCTCAAGGGGAGGTCCTGGTGTGCAGCCCATTACTGTGTGAGACGGCTCAAGGGGACCTGGGCCGTGCACTGTTTATGCAGTAAGATGATTGATTTATGGTCATGTTTGCATACCAACAAGATGCCTGGGTCACTGTTCCAGACAGTGCCCTTGGCCCCCCAAAGTCTGGAGTAAACTGGATACAGCTATCACAACTGTCCCTGGTGGCTGTCGCTTAAGCACGAGAGGAGAGTAGCACATAGACATAAAGCCCCCTGCCATGGATAGGACATTTTTTCACAAGCTCAGTGTGCCCAAGCCCTGACCTACCGGACTTTGAACATTTCTTGGGATGGGGTATCCACAACTTCTTTGGGCAATCTGTTCCAGTGTCTCACTACCTTCATTGTAAAAAAATTCTTCTTGTACAGAAAAGATCCTGGGCCCGCTGTTTCAAAATCAACCATTTTTTATTAACTGGTCCATTCCAAGCCAAACCATTCTGCGGTTCTAGAAAATAGACCATTTCAGTTAGAAGGGACCTACAGTGGTCATCTAGTCCAATCTGCCTGATCCCTTTGGGGACAACCAGAAGTTAAATCGTGTTAACATTGTCCAAATGACCCTTAAACATTGACAGACTTGGGGCATTGACCAACTCTCTAGGATGCTCCCCTAGCACAGCACTCAGCACACCACTCATCTATCACTGGATCCTAGGGAGAAGACGTGGCCATTTCCTTCCCCACTTCCCCTGCTCAGGAAGCTGTAGAGAGCAATGAGGTCATCCCTCAGCCTTCTTTTTTTCCAAAGTAGACAAGCCCAAAGTCCTTAGTGGCTCCTCACAGAACACATCTCCCAACATTCTCACTGGCTTTGTTGCCCTCCTCTGGGCACCTTCAAGACGGGACCTTCACATTCTTCTTAACTTGTGGTGCCCAGCACTGCATAGAAATAAATAAAATGTTATTTTGTCAGAGTGAGTGCTGGGGAACTGAACTGTAAAGGTGATGCCAGATTGGCTCAAACACACTTCTATTTCTGTCAGGACAATTAATGTTTCATCACATTTATCCTTTTCTGTGAGCAAGGGTGAAACAAAGGGGATGATTTCACAGGCCTGGAGCCAAACTATCAGTAGGATTCTTGCAAAGATGTAAGTGTATTCTGTATTTTGGGGGAAAACCAGTAGAGAACATTCTGAACTTCAAGAGATCATTCTCATTCTCATTTTCAGTACTTAACTGCACTCTGAGTGTAATAAATAAGAAAAAATGCTGAAGTTGAGGAATCATACATATGAAAATTCTTTACCATCCAAGCTCTGACCTTACCAGTGCTTTCATATGATCTGAATTTAGGGGGTAGACGATTCTGCTGATGCCACTAATCTCATCTCCACATTTTGCAATTAAGCAAACTGGCAAGGTTTTAGGAATTAGGAAAAAAATTATCAGTTCATGTAACCAAACCCAAACCCACTACTGAAGAAAGAAATCCATTTCTTTTCTGCAATTTGGTCTTAATGCAACAGACCAGCTCATTTTAATTTAGATATATGCCATTTTGTAATTGTTCTGTGTAACCATAAAACCACAAAAACCCCATGAAAATTAGTGCCATAAGAATTATAGGTTTAATGAAAATTTTTGAATTATTTGTGCATTTTGATGGAAAAATTAGAAATGTAAGGTAGAAGTCTGTGTTGATAATAGCCAGTTATTTGGTTTGTTTAATTGGGATTGCAAGTGTAACAGTTTTAGAGTATCTTATTTGAACCTGTATTATTTGTGGTTTGTCTTAGATAGAACACTTATAGTTGTATTATAAGTCCAGAATTACCACTGTACAAATAACAAAAATGCATAATAGGCAGTCAGGATTCTGCTACAGCATGGAGCAAATCCCATTGAGAGGGATGGTTCAGGACAAAATGCTTTGAATCAAGCTTGTGATGAAGAAATGAAAGAATTGCTGAAGTCTTACAGTGCTATGGACTCTGTACTTCCTGTACCAACTACTGAAGTTACTGGTATGTTAGTTTTGTAATGTAAATCATAGGATTACCCGGTAGTGTTATGGAAAAATTGTACTTTAAAATAGTATGGCACTGATGTTTTAAATTATATCAACTATTGAATGCTGTTTATTTATTTATTTATTTATTTATTTATTTACAGAAAATAGGATACATCAGTGGGTTTTGGTTTTTTTGAGAGAATGAGGTGTAAGAACATATTTGGATCTTCAGATATTTGTTATTATCTGTATTTGCCTTCACAGGAAGGGAAGTGAGTAGTTTAGAAAGCGATAGCTTTAATTCCTTTATGCTACCCAAATTTGATCTTATTTGCATATAGAAGATACTTTTCATTATTTGATTTGCCATTGTGCCTTTTTAACCTGTATTAGCTAGTCCAATCTATGATGTTCCTGCAAATTAAGCTTAAATTTTATTTATTTTTTCTTAATTGTGGAGAGGGGAAATCAAAACGTCGTCGTTACAACTACTATAAAAATGATGATGCAGTTTTGGAGCCAGAACATGAGAAATACAGTGTGGTAAGTATAACAGAGTTTTGTTAAACTGCTTTGTAGTTTGCTGCTGCATAGTGACATTTGCTGACTGAGTAATATAAAAATATAATTTAAGTAATTAATCCATTGTATGTAAAAACAGCATCATACAGAGATTTATAGTAGATAAATTGTGGTTTACATATATAAGTATGTTTATTATCACCTCTCTCTGTTTGTGGTTCCTGTGCATTTAAACTTACTGTATAAACAGTATACAATACTGACACACATTTCTCAGTGCTTGTGTAAATAGAAAAAGGTCATGAGTTCTGAGGCATTTCATCACTTTTCCAGAATGGTTCTTTTTGAAACGGTAATGGTTGTCGTCATGATGATGAAGATATTTAGAAATTGTTTATCTTAATGTAAAATAACAAGGAAGATTTTTGCGCAAGTTGTTAGGAGAGCTCTTGCTGGTGTCTATAAGCTATGTCTACATGGTTTGGGTGATGCTGTTGTGGTGAAATTTACAGTCTAATCCTTGCCATGCATTCAGAGGTCTCTGGAGGACTCTGAGCATGAACTAGTTTGAATGCCACAGCAAAACCAGGCTGTGACAGCCCCTTGCAGAGAATGTCCTTGGCACTATGTACCACTTGTCCTACCAGTGTCCCATTTACACAGTAAGTCGCTACCTGGAATGACTTGAGTCCACCAATACTTAAAACTACAGACCATGTATCGCGGCCTGTTTCGTATACTGCACTTGGCTCTACTTCGTACTGGAATTTCTGTTGTGTTTTAACAGGAGTCTATTGCTGCCATACAAGATACAGAAAAGAAGCAGGAAGAACTGTTGCTATTTGAATTGAGAACTTCCAAAGATGCAGGTAGACATAAATTGAAGTGTTTCCACATATATTTAGTGGGTAGATATCTTTGTCAATACAATTTTAAAAAAAATATTATTGCATATAATATATTTGAATATCTCATCTGGAAAATACAGCTTCAGAGAATAAGATTTTAATAACACTTCTCAGGTATGGGCACTTCCTGAAGTACTTGCAGTTGCATAGGAATGAATATTATGACAGAAAAGGTAGGCACACCACTTGGAGGCATGTGTCTTAGGTCAACCTAATTATATAAAGGGATCGTTAGATAAGAATGCATACTTCTGGCAGCATTATTTGGTTACAAGCACGTGAGCCCCTGTGTGATCAAGAGCAGCTATGTCTGTATATAAACTAGCAGATGGAGCATTTTCATTCTAGTGTGGCTAGACTTCCAGGAGCCTGAAACAATTTATGAGAGAAAAAAGAGAATTCTTTACGGCAGACACTGTGGATGATGGACAGTTTCAGAAATGCTGATGCCCAGAGGTGTAATTTGTCATAGGCTATCAAATCTCAGTTCAGATTAATCTCAAGAATTTACTAAGCAACAGTGACTTCCTAGGAGATCATAATGTGGCTGCTAGGTAGCTGTTGGAGTCTATTGTGTCCATGCCATGACGCTTCAAGTGGCATAGCTTGCTGCCACAATGCCTTTGACCAAGGTTTCTCTCCCCAGCTGCCCTTGCCATCTAGGCAGGGCTGTTTAATTGGAACAGCTCATACTCAGGAAACAGTTTTGCTTCCTGACAGAAAAAAGTGTTTGTTTTTACATTTATTTCCCTAAATGCAGACTGGAGCTTTCAAATTAGATTTACAAGTAAATTTATCCCTTTAAAAATAATTATGAAATGTGAAATATGAAATTATGCAGATTGATAGCTTCCAAGTCAAATTTATGGTGTATAGACTGTTAATTAAAATGGGCACTTCTTGAAAAATGTTTGACAAACAGGTAGATGATACAATAGACAGAAGTCTAGGCACAGAGATCAGTGCAATTTCATAAACGAGCAAACAAAACTATCAGACTTCTCCTGTTCAGGAGTATGAGAGAAATGAACATGGTGACCTGTTACCACCACTGACAAAAGCATTAGTAATGTAGCACCTCTTAAGCTAAGTCATAGTCTTTACTATTGGTGAGGCACAAGACTGAACAAGAACATAGAAGTACATTGACAAGCTTAAAATGTAGAGTAAAATCTCAAGGTATTTCCATGCAGTGACACCTACTACAAAAAACAAATTCAAATTTGCTATTAAGCTGCCTTAATAAGAGTATTATTTACATATTGCTAAGTAGGCAAATACTGGTAGGTACTGTGGAAAAGGTTTGGGGAAACATTTCATAAATACCAATTCAATCCTATAATTCATTAGTTTTTCCTGATTATGTAAAGCTCACATTGACTTTTTGAATTTCAGGAATTAGATTACAATTTTAGCAAATTATCCCAGTGGTATCTACTGGTTGTGACTTCCAACTGTCATGTTATATGTCTAAGAGATAGGGTGTATAAAGAAGAATTTATAATTGTTCTTCTTATTTTAGAAAAATGCAGCTAACAAAATGGGACAATTTATAATTTAATTTTATAATATGAGTTAGAAACTATATAAAACTCTGATAGATGTGCTTTAGCCATTGTATGTAACTTGAAATAGTCTAGGTGCAGGGAGCTTCAAAATTTTCAGTGCTTATCATCCATAGGGCAGTTCTTTAATCTATTCTTTTTTCTCTTTTCAAAGTTTTCCAGTATTTGAGCTATCTTCTTTTAAGTTAAACTTATATTTAATTTTTTCTATAAGAATTTCATTAAAAGTACTCCAATTGTGAGGACCTACCAGTGTGCTGTTAATGTAATTATTTTCTACTGCCTATTGCCGTCACAATTTTGATTATTTGAAAATATTGAACAGATGTGTATATCCAAAGGCTGTCTCAGATACAAGATACTTTGAATGAAATGCTTGCAAATCAGAAAACAGAGAGGGATACTCTTGCTAAAAAATACAGGTAAGTAGAATACAAGGACTGTATTCAAAGAATGCTCTTATTTGCAGTAGTAGTGATAGAAGTTGTTAGGAGATTAGATAAAACAGCATGATAAGTAAATCTGAGGGGTTTTCATTCAGATTTTTTTGTAAGTATGATCAGTATTGGCTTCAGTTACCTCTATTACATGAAGGAAGAAATTCAGGGTTTAGCTAATGCATACTAATCAGTTGCTCTGCTCACAGTGAACATTGAAATTAGGTGGTGAATGATAGAAAATGTGTGGAAAAATACAGAATCACAGAATATGCTGAGTTGGAAGTGACCCACAAGGATTGTCAAGTCCAACTCCTACCCTGCTCAGCACCATCCCCAAGAATCACACCGCATACCTGAGAGCACTGACCAAACACTTCTTCAGCTCTGTCAAGGTGGTGCTGTGACTAATTCCCTGGGGAGCCCTGTTCCAGTGCCCAGCCACCCTCGGGGTGAAGACCCTTTTCCTTATATCCAACTAAAACTCCATTGACACAACTTCAGGCCATTCCCTCAGGTCTTGTCACCAGTCACCACAGAGAAGAGATCAGTGCCTGCCCTTTCTCTTCCCCTCATGAGGAACTTGTAGACTGCAGTGAGGTCTCCCCTCAGTCTCCTTCAGGCTGAACAACCAAGTGACCTCAGCTGCTCCTCATACAGCTTCCCTTCAAGGTCCTTCAGCATCTTTGTTGCCCTCCTTTGAACACTCTAATAGCCTTACAATAGGCTATTGTGGCACCCAAAACTGTCCCCAGCACTCGAAGTGAGGCTGCCCCAGGTCAGAGCAGAGCTGGACAATCCCCTCCCTTGCCTGGCTGGCGATGCTGTGCCTGATGCTTCCCAGGACTCAGGTGGTTCTCCTGGCTGCCGGGGAACTCCTTACTTGTGTTCACCTTGCCATCAGCCACGACCCCCAGGTCCCTTTCCGTGGTGCTGCTCTCCAGCATTTCATTCTCTAGTCTGTCCATACATTCAGGGTTGCCCCATCCCAGGTGTAGGATCTGGCACTTTATCTTATTGAACTTCATAGGGGTGGTGATTGCCCAGTCCTCTGATCTGTCGAGGACCTCTGATCTCTCTGTGGGGCCTCTCTGCTTTCAAGCGAGTCAACAGCTCCTCCCAATTTTGTATTGTCTGCGAACTCACCTGGTATCTCTCCCAGTCCTGCATCAAAGTCATTAATGAAGATGCTGAAGAGCACAGAGCCTAAGGTAGAGCCCTATGGAACCCCACCAGAGACAGGTCACCAGCCTGATATCACCCCATTCACTACACCCCTTTGTGCCCAACTCATGAGCCGGTTGCTCACCCATCACATGATGTGTTTATCCAGCTGTGCGGTGGACATTTTGTCCAGCAGGAGACTGAGAGAGACACTATCAAAAGCTCTACTGAAATCCAAAAAGATTACACCATCTGGCTTCCCTTGATAACTAGGTGGGTTACCTTGTCATAAAAGGAAATCAGGTTTGATAAACAGGACTTTCCACTTATGGAGCCATGATACCTAAGCAGAAATTAGGAAATGGAGATACTGAGCAATTACATTCATTTTGCTGTCTCATGGAGGAAAGTAGTAGCAACTCAAGACACTACTTGGAGTCTTCCTGCCTCTGGTTTATTTATTTAGCCCCCATAGATTAAGAGTGTTTAGCCAACAGCCAACAAGAGCCATTTAGAGAAATGGCTTGAAGCATGCTTGCGTTCATGTTTTTGTGAGAACAACTGAAATGTGTGCTAGGATTGCTCACCTTAGTGTGAGCATAGGCTGTGTGAATTATCAGCTTCATGATGCTAGCTCTCACCAGCTAGCTCTCGCCTCTTTTTATGTCCTTCTGAGAAGGACTACCTCAAGGCTGGTCATGGGATGAGTACTCACCTAACAATGTAGCATTCTATTCAACAGGTACTTCTAGGCCGGCTGATGAAGATGTTTACATACTGTTTATATGGGCAGGATTTAGTTGGTCATGTAAAAGCAACAGTATACAGTTTTCAGGTAGTCCCATGGTAAAACACACAGGCTGGTTGAGCAGAGACTGAAATACTTCTGTCACAAGCCATTTTGCCAGCTATAAAATGTAAAATAGACGGATTACACAGATAATTTTTTAAAAAATGAAAGAGGATTTTATGAGAAGAGGAGGTAGAGTTCCAAATCATCCTTGTGAGCAAAATACTGACTGAATTAAGAAACAAGGACAGTAAAATTAATAGCTACACAAACTTACTGGCTGTCTAATATTGAGAGTGAGACTGTGTTCCAGAGTGAAGTGATCAATATTTCTGGGTATTGCAGATACCCTGCAGCTAATGCAAGAGCCATCAATCAATAGTAATGAGCTATATTCCAAATCACATTATATTTCCTTTTTATTGTTTATATTGTGAACATCTTTTTTTTAATTAATTGGCTTATGATTTTTGTCACACAAGCTATAAATTATAGATGATCAGGATGAATCCTCTCATTTTCCATCTTCCCATTATTCAGTTAGCTGTCCAAGGGAGAAATACAACTAACATTGCTCCTTTTCTGTACTAAGGTGTAGATACTAGCATCCTCTGTACTAAGGTACTAAGACATATGTCTTACCTGAGAAAAATGAGCAAAAAAAGAAGTATCATATTTGTTAGTATCTGTGAGTTTCTTTGTCATTTTAGTCGCAGTATCTCTGCCTCTTCAGTTGCAGCTTCTTCAGTATCTGTTATAGCAATAAAGCAACAAAACTTCCCTGAGGAGGAATTGCTAGAAAAGTGTGTGGAGCCTCACTGGCCTGTGTAGAAATCCACAGTCTAACTCAGTGATTGACTATGTGCTGATATGTTGATAGTATCGTGTATTCTAAGCACATGTGATACCAGGCAGTATCACAGTACAGACAGCAATACTGTCAAGCTGTGTTTTTTCTGGCCATGTTCTGAACTACCTAGTCTTGGTGTACCTTTGTTCTGATCCCCTCAACAGGTTTTTTTGAGACTGGGATGGTGTTACTTGCATGGTATCTCTACAATGGGTGCGCTTAAAAGCAAACCATACTGCATTTCCTTTTCCCAGAACTTGTGTTACTTCTCTGTCTTCCCAACACGGTGCCAGAGTGGTAGTGATGCTGCTTATCCCATAAAAGGGAATTAGGAGAAAAGAGTATTATGCTGGGATGATGGCTCTTGTGCCAAACAAAGTGGGGTAAATAAAGAATTTCCTTGCCAGCAGGAAAGAGGTAAAGTGTCCCAGTGAAGGAGTCTCACGGGAAAGAGGCTCAGTCTGGGAGCAGGGTCTGATGAAGGGTGAGGCATTCCCAGATTACACAGGCAACGTCCTAAACTGCTTTCTCCTCTACTTAAAGGTCATGTGGCATTATTACAATTGTAGCTTTACAAAATCTTTTGTTGTGTACACCATAAAAAATTCTATAGTATTCAGTAGCTCATCCTGAGCTCATTTTAAAAGGCTCCAAATTAGAGCCTCAAAGACATTGAATTCAATGAACTACTATGATTTGAGGTGATAAAAGAACAGCCAGTGATAATACAGTCCCAGTTTTGATTCTTTGAATTAACAGTGGTATAGGAGTAAGAGGCTATTACTGAAGTTTTGATGCTTTACATCCTAATTCTATGGGATTCCCACTTGCATCTTAATTCTACATCCTGCGATGTGATTCTGCACCTTGTTGTCCATAAACCTGGGATTTGAACATTAAACTTCATACATGATAAAAATATTGTTCAAGTTTTAAGTGTTGGTAGAATCCTTTGAAACATATTCTTGTTCTTTGTGGGTTACATCTATTGAGCTATTTTAATTTTGTATTTGCAGTAACTCCAGTGTCCTTATTTTTTGTTTTCTGTAGGGCTTCAGTGGAATCATTTAAAAAAGGTTCACTGAGGAAACAACTAGTTAACCTTGCTTCTAGGCAAAAGACCCTGTTGACTGTTGCCCAAAACCAGGAAAAATTAGTGCAGAAACTACAAAATTACAGGAAAAAAAAGCAAACGTCCAGTTCGTTGTCAGAGGACCAAATCTCGAAGTTAGTTATTGTCCATGGAAATGATGCAAGACAAAGTTTAACTGCTAATGAAATCATGTGTCCTGATACAGTTACATTTAGTATGGGGCTTGGTGCCAGCAAGCCTAATGGAAACAAAGTAGAAGTGCATGTCTCTTCAGAAAATAGATTTTCAACTCAGGAATGCAACCAGCATCCACACATCTACTTGAATGAGACAAGAGCAAATAAAGAAGCAATTACAAGCAAAGATCATGCTTTGGCATCTAAAAACAAGGTAAGAGAATATCCCTTTGACAGTATGTCAAAGCTGACAAATGCTGCAGAAGTGATGACATTGCCTTCAGAACCTACTGTTTCCACTGCTAAAACGAAGTGCTCACAGCAAAAAGACATTGATTGTGTAGCAATTGTTGAACAAGGAAACAAGTCTTTAAATCCCACTTCAGTGACCAACGCATTAAATATTGTAGAACCCCGAAGCACTGTTGTCAGTAGGAATGTGTGTCAGACAGCCAGTGACTGCAAGCACTGGCTTACACTTACAAATTCTTACACTTGAGGATCTACACAGATATGAGAATAAGAAGGAAGCTTTACAGCAGCTGCAGCAAATAACTTTGTTAGCATCTACAAAGAACTTCTCTAATACTTTGCAGCAAATGGTCTTTCAGAGTAATGAGAATTCATTTAATGCCAACTTGGTGCTTACCAGTCTTCCCTCAAATACAGATTGGCCAGTAAATGTCAGTGAGAAATCTTCACAGAGCTATAGTAGTCAGGAATGGGAGCAAAAGCAATTGAGGTATGGGTGGAAGAGTAATAAAAAACATCAATTGATAGGTCTGCTTGAACTGGGAAGGATAAAGCCAGGAGAAAATGTTTTAGAATTCAAACTGCAGGTAATTGTTGAGAAATAATAATATTAATATTCATGGATAATGAAAATACCCCACAGACTAAAATGAGGAAACAGCAGTTCTCATGGTTTAGGCTGCATCTTCAGTACTTACTAGTGAATATTTTTATTTGTTGGTTATAGATAACTGTTTAGAATTTTAAAAGGAAAATGCTATGGATAAAGTCTTCCTTCAGCCCGTAATTTGAATACTGCATATGTAAAATTTGTGTTTAACTTTGTATTATCAGTTAATTGACATTTCCTGTTGCCAGAACCAGAGTGGAATCTTTGGCTGATCTACATGGTGTAATACCTGATTTCCATACTAGAAGGAGCAGGAATGTAAATGTTTTTATAACTTAATGTCATTCTTGGAAACACGTGTCAAATCCCTCAAATAAAAAGTGGACATCAAGCATTTCATAGTGCTGTAACAGGCATGAATACATGCAAAATTACTTACTTACATGCTAGCTGGTTCTATAAGCTTGCAGTCTGGTATGAACCATATTTGGAAAACAAAGAAGAAGAAACCTCTTTTTTTAATACAAAAGCCTGTCCCTGTCCCTCCAAATAGAGCAGATTTGCAGAGCAGCTGCCAGGGGCCTGGCTTAGTATTGAGCATATGAGGGAATCATTGACTGAATTCCCAGATTTGAGCTAGTTAATTTCCCAGGCAGGATATTGATAAAAACATGAAAGATTCTTTTCAGCCAACTCACCAGGTTAGTTAATGTAGAAAGAGCTCCTTTTCCTACACCTGCAGTCTGCTCAGGAATGCTTTTCTGGTGAGAGATGCCATTTCATGTGGTCGTGTGTTTTGTAACGTAGGGTAGTGTAAGCCACAAGGATGTGCATTAGGCCATATGATGGGTATGTAGACATGCATCTTTTCTTAAAGAACATGTAATATTCCTTTGACTGCAAGATGATTAAGTGGAAGGATGAAGAATTCAGTATGCCTGCTGTCATTTTTCAAGGGAGTTATCTGTGATACCAGCTTGATGCGTGTGGATCCTAAGGAAGTATAACCCCATGCTGTTAGTACTGGTGTGGAGAAGTCAGTGATCTTTACTAGGATGAAAATGACACTCATTTATGTCTTGGTAAACAGTGCTATAGAAATCGAAATTTAGAAGCCAGTGCCATGTTGCAAAGAGGAGATGATCGGTAAATTTCCCTTCTTTATCATTATAGATACGTGCTTGATAACGACATACAGGTAGTACATAGTCCTTACTTAAGGTTAGCTTTGGGCAGGCAGAATGCAGTTGTTGGATGCTGTAGACCAAGGTTGTGAAACTGTGAACAGCATTGAGTGCTCATTGAAATACTTGGGTTAATCATTTTAATTTGATTTCTTAAAGACACCCCAAGCCAGTGGATATGGTAGGAAGTGGTTCAATATTTGCTGGTGCATCATTCTCTTATTTGGATTGTTTAACCTTAGGAATGATAAGTGATCTTACAAAATTGTAACAGCATTCATCCACAGCTAATTGTGGCATTATTTAGCTGTGTTACTCCAACTGAGGCAAATATGACAAAACCAAGACTTACTCAGCTATAAACAACTATAACTTGTGCTTCTGGAGAGGTGTAAATGTTTGCAGAACTGGGGTGTGTTAACATTACGGAAGAGGCATTAATCATAATAAGTTCTTTTATACTTAATGTTGCATAAGGTAAGGCTGTCAGGTTCCTCCTAAAACATGTAAGTGATATCCCTTGATACAAGTGAAATTTTTGTGCAAATATGTTTCATGTTTGGATCCTTTCTGAAACTTCACTCTGACATGCATGTACCACATGTAGCAGTTTCTTGTTGCACAGACTTGCCTCTTGTAAGTGCCTGAGATCACTATTGCAAATTAATTTATTCAAAGCCTTGTTATGTATAAGAGGAACTAAAATACAGATACAGTTCTCCCTACACACACAGGGAGATTTGTCCTCTGATTGGCTAAGGCATCCTATTCTGGTGGAATTAATCCTCTTATTTTACACAGTTTCTGATAGTGGCATTAAATAACTTTTTGTTTTCCAGAGGAAAACAATTAATTGCAGCTTTTCAGCTATGTTGTTTTTTGGCATTTTTCGTGTTTCAAGGATCTTCTTTCATGTTTGTTAATTTATAAATTGAAATTTTTTTTTTTTTTCTTTTTAGGAATTTAGTCATAAAGCTACACTCTTAAAGAATGGCAAGATCAGAACCAGTAAGGGTCAAATGCTGCAGAATCCAGATCAGGGGTTTAAAGACCTACTAGGAAGTGATACTTCTGTGATGTGGGAGTATGTGTGGAATAAGGTAGGCCTGATTTGATTCCCAAAGTTAGCAATAATAAATGGCTGTAACAAGTTTCACTAATCTAGATCTCCATACTGTTCTTAAAGCAAAAGAGGGTACAAGCTTAAATTTTAAATATCTTCTTACTTCTAATGAATGAGCAGCAAAGAAGGAGCTACATAGCTGTAGCTGTACAGTGATGAACTAGTCATGAGTGTTGAAAGAATGTAGAATACTCATGCTGTAAGCTAGCAGGGTTTTGAAAGAATAGCTTTAAAGATGATTAAGCTTGATAGGAAAAGCTGAAAGGTAGTTTGAATAAAAAGAAGCAAGCTTATTGAAATAACAGAGTGTCATGGACAAATGTTGCAAAAACACTGGCAGACTTTAAAAGGCTTTGCAGATGGGGCTCTATTATGCTTGGTTTTTTTTCATTTAGAATTCAAGTTAGCATAATTTCTCCTTGATCTTGACAGATGCACATTAGACTGATAAGTGCATAAACTTGGTTTTCTAATAAAACTTAAGTTTTTATACCTATCAGAAATAAACCAGAAAATGCTAATTGAAACAATCAGTTATCCATCTAGATTTCTTTGCACAGGTTACATATCTTGGGACAGAATTGTCAAAATTTGTTGACGAAATGTCAGTTTCCAGTGAGCTGGAGTTACCAACACAGGGAGGAGTGCCTTTGGGTATGTACCACTTAAAATCTAATATTCTCCATGACTGAAAGCAGCAGAAACTGATTTCGAAAGAACTTAAATCCCAAAATTCCTCTGTTTCTTTCTGATTTTTTTCTGGGGTATATGGTTATCACAGATCTTGAACTTGAAATGTAAATAGTGCCAGAACTTGTGCATGAAGTCTAAAGAAGTACACTTCTTCCATAAATTTGTTATGTGAAGAGGATAATTTCTAATTATTTGTTTGCTAAGTAAAAAAGAATTTATGTAACACTTTCCATTAAAATATTTACTATAAAGTTATATAATAACTTCTATTCTAATATCTATTAAGATATTTAACTCAGATACACTAGCATAAGTTTAAATCTCATATGTATCTTCAGATCATATTGAATTATATGTGTGGTGGAAATCCCAGTATGCCCAAGCAATACTAATACCTAGGAGGATATTTTATAGTCAAAAGAAACAAAGTGCATTGATATGACAATATGACACTGAACAATTTTTTCAGAACTGCCCAGCAGACTTAAGAACTTCAGTCTAATTTTGATAAGCAGTATGTTCTCAGGGAAACACAAGTCCCTTTGTCAGCTAATTGTGCTTGGACTCCAAAAAGCTTTTGAGCTTTTGGGATTGATTGTCTTAGTGTGGTGGGACACTGCACTTCATGTGAACTGGGATACCAGGGCTGGTCTCTTTTTAACATACAAAAAGTAAATTAAAAGATAATAGTTCAAAATAACTAACTTATTCAAACTATCATGTTCTGCTAGTATTTGCGTCACGTTAGGAGCATCCGGATGATAAGTTTATTTTGCCTTGCTTCAGTAACTTCAGTTTATACCAGGCGTAAGTGACTTAGAACTGGATTTAGTTTCCTATATTTTTAATAGGCCTTTGAAAATTTTGCTAGTTCTTCTGAATTATTTGTATTGTGAAAAAATTATGATAAACATTGTAACTTCTAGAACAGAGAAATCAATTTTCTCAAAAACTACTCTTGACAAACAAAAATCAGCCTGAAGATCAGTAAGTGTTTTTCCCAAGTAGTCCAGGGTCATCTGGAAAAGAGTATTTAAGGAAGATTTTTTGTGATGTGTAATTTATGATGGCAGTAACCATTGCCTAACCATTAGCCTTAGGTGAGAAATTGACAGAGGGAAGGTCAAAGTGTTCTCAGTTTCAGTTCCATTTCAGATACTATGTAGCCAGATATGTAGGACATTAAACAGTGCCTTATATTGTTTCAGAAGAGGATTAACCTATTGTTTTGTGAGAGCAGTTGTGGTCATTGGGCAACCCTCGAATGGCTTCCAAGCTCGGTTCAGGAGTTGGCTTGTTCCAAGTACTCTACCCAGCAGACATGTTGCCTGCAGCCAGCCTGCTCAAAAGCAGAGGAATGTTTGCTGGTATGGATGTGAACTATTCTGTACCGCTTGCCTGGAGACATTCCCAGGCACTCTTTTATTTTTCTAATGTACTTAGAGCCTGTGTGTAATATATAGCAGAAATTTTCCCTGCTTTTTAAAGAATAAAACTTCTTTTTTCTTACTCTATTAATGAGTTTATTTTTATTCTGTGCCTCCACAGAATAAAAGAAAGACTGGGGCCTGGGAATTTGAGTGATTTTGGAGGAGAATGCTATTATTTTAAATACCCCTCCCTCACTCTCCCTGTAGCTTCCCATACCTTGGCTTAGTGTTCACTGAGCTACTGTATGAAGAACATTGAAAAGTGGGAAGAAAATTATTTATGCAGTGGCTGTGCATCTAGCCATCTTGTAATAGAAAGAAGCAGCTACCAATGAACTTTTTGTACAGTCCAGTTTAGGAAGCATGTCCTAGGAAACTCTACCAAATCAAGGCCCTTCGGCAAGACAAGAGAAGGAGTTGCTGTTCTGTGGCAGCCAACATAAGGAATGATCCAGCTTTTCAGCTTGGTTGAAATTAATAAGGTGCTTCAAGGTTTGTGTAGCATCAGACTTCTAGCTACCTTAGGGGTGTTAGTACAAAAATCTTGAAGAGCCCATGAAGTAAAGCAATCCCAGACCAATGCAGGTATTTAACAGAAGCATTAGAGATTGCTATTTTGGAATTGGTCATAAAAATCCTAACTAAATTTCAGTTTATGTCTCTTCTTAGGGTCTGAGTCTTTAGACTCTTCTAGGATCGTGCTAGCAGGAAGCAAGAATTACTGTATTCAAGCCTGCATGAGAACTAAACATTAAGCAAATAAGCAGTACTTTTAGACTATCTGTATACAGGAAAGCAGAAGAAATGGTTATTATATGGCTTAGAATTTCTCTGTGCTTTCTGATACATGTAATTATGACATGTTTGCTGAAAATGACCAAGAATAACAAGGATTCAGAAGCAGATGTCAGCTGAAGAACAGATGTAAGTTGCAGAGCAAATGTTGGTGTTAGGTATTTCACATTGAAATTCCAGCAAAGTGACTTAAAAGAAAAGCTTTTTCAGTTGTTACAGTAAGTGTGATATGCACATTCATTTTGCAGATTGCTATTTCAGGAAGATGGTCTTTGGAAAACAGCATGACTACTCCAATTCTTGTGCTCTGGCAATCCCTTACTGCCTTTAGTAACCATTAGCCACCTGTAAAGATTGAAACAGCTCTCATTCACCTTTAGTTCATGAAAGATTCCAAAGCTGTATGGAAGAAGAGTATTTTCAAGGGAATCCAAATAATTTCTTAATGGCTGTACTATAAGTTGTTTCGGAAGATTTATGTTAGTGTTATTTCAGGTATAGAGCATAAAATGAGCAACTGAACTCAGTAGGAATGCTTGAAAGCAAGTAAGAAAGTTGTGCTGTGATCGTATATGATATGCTATGTTTATGTTTTCCTTGAGACAAGCAATGTAACACATATATTTAATAGGCTGCTTTTTAAGTTAGAGTTTTGTGTCATCTAGTGTAATTTTGCCAAGGAAGACATATATTAATTTAAAAAAAAACTCAAATAATTTTACAGCAGCAACCACTGGGCTGGTAAAAGAGAAAAGGAAAGTCTGTCCTTACGTGAGTTAGGTGATGTAAGGCTAAGTGAAAATATAGAGAAATAAATTAAGAAAAATAAAAAGCATAACTGCTCTGAGCATTAAACCACCAGTGTTAAGTGATACTTTTTGTTCTTCAAACAAAAGTATCTTTTCATGCTCTCAGGGAAGAATTTTATCACAAGGGACCTCAGCACCCTCAGAGTCCTGGTACTGTCTCCATTTTTCAGCCTCTTAGGAGCTTTGACCTGAGTAATATGCAGCCATACACCACCTCCTTGCCACAAATACAGGTTGTGAGAGCTGTGTGCTAATGGAGAAGCAGCTGTTGCCAGGGAATTTATGAGTAAGTGTTTTTTTAGCACTTTAAAAAACCTAATGGTGTATGCAAGGGCTATGCAAGAGATATGAAAGGAAAAAGAGAAGTAGGTGGGATGGAACTGATTTGTGTGTGGGAGGGAAAGAGTGCTGGGAAAAGTTATGATGGTGCTGAAGGGCTGGATTGATCTAAATGACCCAATAGCAACATTTTTCAGAGCTCAGTGTGGTGAACTCTCCTGTATCCAAATTAGAAACATTTTGCTATTTTGATGTAGTTGACAAAATAACTCCATATAATTTTGAGTACTCAGTTAAATATCTCCTAAAGATAACAGCATAGAGAAATGTCTTCTGGATTTAGATGAAGAAATATGATACATAAGCATTGCTAAATGATCTCATGTAATCTAATTTAAAGGGTGATGTGGAAATGCTCCTGAACATGCTCTGACCTTTGTGTAGTTGACTGAGCTTGTATTTTGCATATTAAACCCTATCTATAATACTTGTATGATTTGAACAGTGCCTATTGCACTTGATCTGGTGGTTTTGCCTCTACTGCCTGTGATTACACTACAGAGGGACAACCCTGACTGACCACAGTGCAGTCAGTGATCTGCTCAAACCCTAGTGCCAGGTAACACTGCACTGGTGTGGGTAACAGTGCGAAGCCATGTCTGTGTGGGAGGCAGTAAGACAGAAAACAGAAGTGATCCTAATCTTTGTCAGTCATCATAAACTGGAAGTGTATCCACACTTTAAAGCAATTCTTAATGCTTCTATACATAGGCCTTACAGCTGCTTTGTGAAGGATTGAGATGAGAAACCTCTGCAGAAAAGGCTTTGTTATTCCACTTTTTGGTTTTTTTTTTTTTTAAATAGATGCAAACAGGCTTAGTATCTTAAATTCCAGGAGGATTAAATTGGAGGAAAGTGGTCTTTAAAGTTACAAAAAATAAATGGTTTTCACATATATATATATATATATATATAAAACACCAGATTGAACTGCTCTTTGATATGAATTGAAAAGTAACACAGGTTATGGCATATAGGAATTATGTTTCTCTGCTGAACAAATGAACAGCCACATTGACATTTTCTCAAATATGTCTACTAATTATAGTTCTGCTTACCAAAAAATTGGTTTTGTAGCATGTATGGTCCTTGCCATCATATCATCTGGGTGCTCAGTCCTGTGTGGAAACAGTTACAGAAAGAGTCTAGAGTAATTTTGTAGCAAAAGTAACCATTAACAGACATTGGAGATGATGCAAAATTAAAGCTTTGTATTATAAAAAAAATTAATAAGTTGGAAATTTACAGAAATGTTGCTCCATATATAAATTTTTGTTCATACCTACTATAATTACTCCATCAACTGAATGAAAAAAGCTGCTGAATGTGCAGTATAAGACTTCAAAAATTTAACCACCATCTCAATTTTTATATCTCTCCCTTGTGGATCCCAAATCTTTTGCATACAGGTCCGAGGAGAAACTTCTCAAGTTATACAGTCTGACCAAATTTTTTAAAACAAACTGTAAAAAGCAAACTCCTACTTCAGAAAGAAATTCCTTTGCAAGCAACTCTCTCAGGATTAGTATTTCGTGAAGTTAAATGAAATTTTTTAAATGCTGTGAGAAGGCCCATAACCCGTAGGTGGATTTGCTGCATTGGTTTGCTCTCTACTTCTGTTTCCAGAGAACTAGGCACAAACACAATGCCACTGCTATTTTATTTTGTGCTAAAAAAAATCTGAATGTAAAGCGCAGCTGTATAGACTGGCTTTAACTTTCTGGGCTTTACTAGTCCTAGAAAATGATAGAAGAGTAATTAATTTCAATTTTCTTGCTAGTCAGTCTTCCTGTCTTGTGCACTAGTACAAAGTTGTGATGCTGAAAATTTACAATTTAAAGTATAATGGGAGACCGTTGCAACTTTTCAGGAGAGGGATCTCATATGCATCTTTGAACTGGTTAAAGATATTTTGTAATATAGTTCAAACAACAAGTCTAGCCCATTGTGCAATAATGTATTTTGTGCTGCACTGTACTCCACATCAGAGCCCCAAGTTCTGTTTAGGCTCAGACAATTATGTCAGAAACTACTTTCACTAGAAAACTTTACTAGTCCCATCTGCATGTTTTTGATGCAAAGTGGGAAAAGATGGCAAATATCATTAGTGGTTAAAAGAGATAAACTGGAAAACCCAAGTTTATTATTTCGAACAAAAATGGCATGGCTTAAAGGAGCTTGATTCTGTATATCTGAATTTTTTTAACTGGGTATTGTTGAACTACTAGCTTATCATACCATCAATAATGGTTATAGTAATGTGGCAGAGACGTACTTGAAATGTTTAAAAACCCCCAGCGAACAAACCACATACAAACAAAACCAAAACCCTGATATCTAATATATATATTTTTTCCTCCTTACCTGTAGTAGAGTATTCATCAACTACACTATGTCCCATTTATGTAACTCTAAAAGACAGGGAGATGAATGACATATTCGTTGTATTTTGTACTTTGGAAGAAAAGTGAGACTGTAGACAAAAATATCTGCCCATAATATTTTTCAGTCTCAGGGATGTTTCAAGGCGCAGCTATTAGACTGCTTTTCCTTCTTTATGGCTTACAGACAAAATACTTGAAAGTATTTTCCAGTACTGTAAAGTTCCAGTTATTTACTTTATGAGCTAGATACTTTATGAAGAAGTACACAGTTCCATCTGCAGAATTTACAAAGCTGTATTTTCTAGTAACTGCATACCATGGTTGAGGTATAGGCTTCCTTCATCTTCCTTTCCAAAACCCTCTACCTGCTGTTACTTGACTGTCAGCAGGGTAGAAGGTGCAATGTCATGTGACTAATTCACACTTGAGCTATGTGGCCAGCAAGAGCCAAACAAAAATCACTTTCCAGGGGGCAAAAAATTTTGAGGGGAGTGAGGGGGGAGGCACAGAGATGGAGGTGGGGGGTGGAAGAAACAGCTGTGAGGGACTGCATGCCGCAGAAGGCAGTTCTAACTGTATAATGTCTCTGTTTCTTATCTGTAAGCCAGGTTTTTCTGAAACTGGAAAATCACTTCAGAAGAAATGTGATTGCACAGAATCACAGGCTAACATAGGTTCAGTGGGACTGTGGAGGTCTTTAGTCCAACCTTCTGTTCAAAGTAGGACCAGTTTCCAAGTTAGATAAGGTTTCTCAATGCCTTGTCCAGTCAAATTCTGAATATTTTCTGGGGTGGTTATTCCTATGCTTAACCATGATTATGATGAATTTTCCCCCGTATATCTAGCTGGAAGCTAGTTTGTTAAAATTTGTAACCATTGCACCTTTTTGTTTGATATACCAATGTTCCCCTAACAGTGAGAAACAGTGTTCCCCTGCAAAGCTCGGCTAAAAGTCCTTAAACTGACTCGTAGTTTAGTGCTTTCTGGCCTTTTTACTTTGTGAAACAAGTTGTAAAAAAAATCCTTTGATAACTGACCCACCCCCATCAGGTGCACTATAACATTTTCATCTGCTTTGGTGGTCCCATGGAGACTGAGAGAAGACTGAAACAAGGAAAATTGTTGTAGATAATTTCCTAGAACACATTTTTTCTTTTCTTACCTATGAAAGCAGTAAATGCAGGGCAGTGTGATACACAGCAAGCTTCAAGAGGCACTGGCTTCATCTGCTCTGCTTTAAACAGAGAAGACAGCCTATTTTGACACCACATTAGTAATATGAACTGAAAGCATTTAGGAGATTACCTGATGATTTTACCTTGGGAAGTGTTCAGATTATATCACACTTCTATCTTGAGTTTTTTTCAGGAATCACTTTTAACAAGGTTACAACAAAGCTTTTAAACAAAACAATTCAGTCTTTCAATCACCACAGGATGATAGTGTAGGAGAAGGATCTAGAAGTTGTTCTGAGGTTGTACGTAAAGCTCAACAAATGAATCACAGCCACTGTAGATTTTGCCATTGCATGAGAAACAGGAGCTGTTGGTTTTTCAAATGGCTGATCTGACCTGAACTGAAACTTGGTTTATAACTTGTCTTCTGTTTCTTCCAATCTGCATCTCAGTCTGCTATACACTGAAATTTGAAAGTGTTGGTTTTAATTACCGAAGTTTGGCCCTGGAACTTTTTATGCAGTATCTTGGCACGTTAAGTTCAGGTTTTCTAAAATGGTTAGAAATCGTTTTAGAGAAAATGGTAGGAAACCATTTTCCTTTCAAGTGAGTATAGAAGTGAGACATTATATAATCAAGTCTACAACAGTAACTTGATAAGTTGAAAAGAAGGAATTGTATGCTGGAAATCTACACCCTTCTAGTTATACCAAGAAATAGTGTCCTACAATTAGTTTTATACTTATCTTCATGCCTTTTAAGAAGGAATACTAGTATATGCATTTGTTGATGTTGAGCTCAGACTCAGTAATTTGATATTTAAATAGAGCGATTGACTTAATTGAGAAACTGAAAGGCCATCTGGACAGCTGTGTGAAAATATTTTTGTAAGAAAAATGGGACTGTTTTGTTTTATTTTAGAAGTACTTACTTTTTATTTTATTTTATTTTAATTAAATTTGATCTATTTTAATCTATTTTAATTTATTTTCTTTTTTTCTATTTTATTTTTTTATAAATTCAGTCTTGAAGATAGATTCTTTTATGGGAGGATGTACGCACGTCCTAGTTAGTATTGGCATGTATATCAATTATACCTCTTTCACCTTTTGGGGAAAAATCATGTTATATCTAACAAGGTAATGTTATATCAATGTTATATAAAAGAAGGTGTATGTTATATCAAAGCAGGTAAGAGCTACTAAGATTTAAATTGTCATTTTGTTTCTTTGAGAGGTTATTGAAACATTGCTGGATTTCTACAGTACATTGGCAGGCTTGACTTTGCCACATTTTTAAATGAATAGCCTAGCAATATTTTGATACACCAATCCAAGGTCTCTGAAGAATAATAATTCAGAATGTGTCACATACAAAGTATTTGTTACAGTGTAACAGGCATATACCTGAGGATATCTAGGAGAAGACAAAAACCAGTAACTGTATAATATCACCACATAGTCAGAACTTTAATGGAAAATAATGTATTCATATCACTTATCTGGGCAATGCTTTAGGGAAATACTTCTACTGTGCATTTTTCAGCCATTTAGAAACAGATGAACTTTAACTGTGTCTCTTGAAAAGTATAACATCTTTGGGTTCTTTTGTGGGAATAATACCTTCTACGACATGAAACATAAAATAATTTGAGATTTCATTGTAAACCTTGAAACTGGTGCTTTAGAATAAAAGGCATGAATACTTGATCTTTAATCATACCTGCAAGTCCCATGCAGACACAGTGCAACGAGAAAGGCCACTGTTACTGAATACTTTGAAAGAAGAATGATTCTAAACACTAATTTTTTTTTCTGCTTTATGACATTGATTTTGCCAATCTCACTGGAGGACAAAAAGCAAAAAGGAATTTCTGAGGAATACTATCCTTTATTAAATGGAGATAGAAATGTTTCATTCTCAAGTACAGTGTTTTATCTAGAAGCAACAGAATAGAATAATGAATTGTGAAAATATGAATTAAATTCCACATTCCTGCTATACAAATTTCAGTTATAGGCAGATGATGAATGGAACCTATAGATCATCCACAGTGAGTCATGTCTGATATGTGAAGGAAAAAAGTGTAGGCTAAGGTACTGTCAGGAGGTGCTCTATGTTGTTCTGGCACTGTTATAGCTGTTCTATGAATTATCTGGTCATTATAGTCCATTAAGTAGCTTCCGAACTGAAATAATTTATTTATTATAATGATGCTATAAATAACCTTTGGCGTTTTTCCAAAGGGTCATAATTACCAATGCAAAAAATGCAATATGCATAATTTAGGGTGGCTTGATAAATTAATTCTTGAGGAAAAGGTACTTTCAGCATTGGCATGGAGATGGACACAAAGGATCACAATGCAATTAGCCAAAATCCCTGTTTGCCTGTATCTCCTAGTGGGTGAACACCACCTTAACTTTAGGTGTCTGACAAACGTGGTTGATCTGATCATTAGAAAAGGATGACTCATTACTGATTGGTTTGTAAAGACAGAGACCTTGGACTCTAGCATTTACAAGAGAAAAAAAGAATTGACATAGATATCATGTGAAGTGAATCAAGAGCTGTGGTGAGACCTGGAGAAAAGCAAATGCATTTAGATGGGAAAAAAGTATTAAATTGCTGGGGAAACATATTTTGTCGGATAAAGGTCTGGCCTTAGAATGGAAGTCTGTCCACACACATCTCTTTTTTCAAAACACCAGGTCTTGATCAGCTGAAAGAAAAGTTATTTTCAAAATTATCACTAGTGTGGGAAGAATTATTATGCCTCAATTCAGAATAGCAGCCTTTTTTAAAAAACTCAGAAGGCCCCAAAATGTTGTTTGTGAAGTGCTGGCTGTCATTTCTGAAGCCTTACTTGGTGTGAATAGAAAGTGCTTGCTGGAACTCCTTGATTGTGACTGGTCTTCTCTAAGTTCTTGAGGGGAGTGTGGATAAGGCCCAAGAAACTTGAAAGCACTTAAGACAGTTTTTGGTTCTTCTTATTCTATTAATACTCCCCTGTGGCGCTCTTAGATCAATTGCTGTCACCTTTAAGTGTGTTGTTCTTAGATCTTCTCTTTGCTTACGCATCTGTAGCCCATGTCTAGACTAGCTGTGCTGAGCTAGATCCTTTTGAGTCAGAAGAATAAAATCTCCTGTGACTTTGCCAGATACTGCAAATGAGTTCATCTGTCCCTCAGACCTGATAATGATCACTACCTGTTTTACAGAAGTATTTCAACTGGATTTACTGAGGCCTGTAAATTTACTCAAGTATGTTGCTTAAACTGTAAGAGCATTTAAATTATTTTACAAATAACTTACACAGTAAAACAGTTATAAAATGGTTAACCATGTCTTTGGATAGTCCCAGTATGCTGGGGAAAAATAAGGAAGATAGTGGTGGGATTTTTAAGAACTGATCTTTAAGGAGCTATTTTAATGATCAGAAAATGGTGACTCTATACTGAAGTGACAATCTTATCTTTGCTGACTAACCTTTATGCAACTGGAGATTATGGTGTGACATTCATCTAGTTGCATGATTAATGGGAATTCTTAAAAACAATTTTCAGATTATTAGCAGCCACAGCAGACAAGGTCTGGTAGAGATGCAACAAAATGGAAAAAGTTGAAAACATTTAAAGTGGTTTCAAAATTTTAAGACTAAAATAGATTCCTTCAGAGACAGAAAAGATGTTGATAAGCAGGATAGAAAACCTTCCAAGAAACAGCTTCTATTTTCCCCATATTTATGGAAAAGAGCTCATTCTGATATTGATACTTTATCTTACAGTTCATGAGGATGACAGAAAACTGACAGAACAGGACAGCAAGGGTAGGGAAGCAGGGAAAGACCCTGCCTGTGTGTCTAAATTTACTAAGTTTGCTTCTGTACCTGAAGCACTGAGTTTTAGATAATAGTATAGGAACCTTTCTCGGCTGGTTACAGCCTCTAAAATACCAGTCTTTTTTAAGGGGATGAAAGTTAACAGACAGCAAAATGTGGGAAGGAAACATCAAAGTGGGTATCAGAAGATTGAATGTAATAGCAAAGCGAGAGAGAAAGGGGAGAAAGACTTGAGAAAGAAAAATGCAAAGAACATTAATCATCTGTGTCAGAATATAGAGGAAGAAACACAGGAACCAAAATACTGATTCATACCTAGTGGGGAAAAATTATTGTCTGTGGATATAGAAACTTGTTACCAAACACTGATTTCAGTACTGAGGAAGGGAGCTTTAGGATGTATAAATTGCTGTGGTTTTGCTAGCTATTGACTGTTACCTAAAATAACTGAAAATTAGAGATTATAGAGACTAGATATTTTAATTATTCACTTAGATGTAAAGTATTTATGGTGGAATACTGATATTTAATTGACAAAATGTTAATGTCACTTTTCATGTGGGTCTTGTGTGCAGCCTGCCCTTCTTTGTTGCAGTCAATGATACTTAAATATATTCCAGATATCAGATCATCCATTTTGTCCCATTACTCTACTGTATTATGGCTGAGTGTACTGAACATGCACCGAGGGTGTAAGATACCAAATACAATCCTGTCCTCCTGGGAGTCAGAAGTTTTGCTGTGCATGTCATGGATGTGGAACAGCACACATCCTCACACACGACTCTCCATTTGCATTTCTGAACACTGACCTCTCACTTCCAATAGCAATTTGCTACTTTGCTGGCTTTGGGTGGTGTGCTCCTGGAACTCAGGAAATGGCAGGGAAATCATCACCAAGACATGGAGTTAGAGGTCTAACACCTACAAGCAGCACTGTTTGTTTTAGCACTGGCACCAACAATGTTGTCCATTCAGTGAATATACTTTGCTTTTTTCGAATTGGTGTAGGTGACACAAATGAAAAATGGTGGAAACAAAGAAAGACTCTTGGGATGGCATATGATAGCCCAGTAATAAATACAAGCTAAATGGCCAATTGATGTCACTTCAAGCATTCTTTCCTCTATGTTTTGACAAGGATTTATCTTGACTGATCAAATAATCCTGAAATATGTATCATATTTTGCTTCTTGTGTTACTTGAATGTTGTTTGGACAGTTTTTTGTTGTGGTTTTCTGTTTTGGTTTTGTTGTTTTTTTAAACAGAAGCCATCCCTACTTTCATAAGAGTTCTCTCTTGACACCATCTGGTATGTGTGACAGTTCTGCCCTTACCGGCAGTTTTCTGTGTTGGGCTGGTTGTGACAGCTCAGCAGGTCTGTTACTTTGTGCAAGGATACTGAAGGGAGAAAGCGGGGATGAAAGATGCATGAAAGCAAGTAACTCTGAAATCCACAGTTCCAAGTGTCTTTTAGAGTTTGTGCTGTTATGGAGAAATGTCTTCTAATATTTCTTACTGGTAGATCTTTACAATGTGACTTTGTTACTGATTTTTAACTGTGAAAAAGTTCAGCTTCTCCTGTACTGACACAAGTGCCTGAAATTTATGCATTGCAGTAGTTAATTCAGTCCAGCAGATATTCAAATATTGCAAATCCCTTTGTTCAGTCATGCCATTTCTTTTGTACAGGTGTACACTTCCCTTTTTATAATGCCATTTCAGGATGGGCATTCTCCTTAATTTTGGGAGAGTACATTGACATTCCTCTTTGTAGACATAATATGTGAAATTCAAGCAGTACCAAAAAACAACTGTATTTTTCTGTTATGTAATTGGAAATGTCTGGGATGGCCAGCTTCTCATCCAGGGCACCAGGTACTGCAGTATGGCCCTTGTCTCACTGAAGACTGGGTCTGAGTGAGAGATGGTGGTAAGACGTCATGAGTCTTACCAGACAAGATTCCTAGGACACATCACAGATTCTTAGAGATTACTAGGTTCTAACAAACTGCAAACACCTTTTAGATAATAGTGCCAGTGATTGCTTTCCATTACTCTGATTTACACTCTGTAATCAGTTGCATTCATTTTCAACAGGCTCTTCTGTCCAGTTGAACTCAGTGGAAAACCTGACACATTTTCCTCAGTTCCATGAGATAGTAATGGTACGTAAAGAGGAGTTTCTACCATGCTCTGCAATGGAAAAGTACTGGAGTTACTACAAAGCGTGCGAAGATTTTGGATTCTAAAGACTTCTTGAGTGCTAATATTTTTTTCTTCACCATCACTTACAAGTAAATATTTGAGCTTTTAGAACTAAGTGCTTTGTTACGGTCATTTTCATAAATCATTTTCCAGCACGTGGAATGATGAAAAGATTGTTTGGGTAAGTGAGGAATAGGGAAATACTTAGTAGCAGGTAAGAATAACTGTCAATATTTAATTTTGTGCTGCAACATTAAGAAGTGGGGAAGTAGATAGGACTTACAGTAGCGCTCATTGTGAATTTTATTCCAGGCTGATAACTTTGTATGGACTTCTAAGTTTTAATTTAAGATTAAAGTAACTGCCCATGCTTGATGGGGCAGCACAGCACCAGGCAGGTATCAACACTCATAGTCACTTCTTACACCTAAACCTGGAACTGCTCTGGCTGAGCATGTGCTATCAGAAATGGCAGCATGTGTCTGTGTAATAACACAGCTATTACATTAGGCAAAAATCAAGATGGACCACCATGAAAATCATCATCAGCTTTGCTTTATGTGGCATGGATATATATAAACATATGAGAAGGGGGGCAGTTGCTTGGAGAGGCTGAAAGAGGAATCTTAGCTATTGGAAGTGCTCAGGAAAATTCCATTCATGTTCCAGCCAAATCTTTCTCATAGGCAGAAAATGTGCTGGCATATGACAGGAAATGCTGTTAACCTGTTTGTGGAACACAAATTTTTCCAGGTAACAGCATCTTAGATGTTCATCCCAATCTCTGGAAGATTTCTATTTGTTTTAATTTTACAGTGTTTGAATCTGCTTTAGCAGCATATTTGTAACACATTTGACTGTTATGACAGTTGTCTGCATTCAAGTGGCATTCTTGCTCTTCTGTTCTTTGGATTATAAGAAGAGATGGAGTAATAGTACCTGCTACTCCTAACTCCAGTGAATAGGATGGGAAATATCTCCTGTCAGTAGATAAAGTCAGCAAGCTATCTGGAGTGTGAAGAGCTCTTCTGCAAAGATTTTATTAGCGTCTTAAACAGAAGTTGTTTTAGGGAAGTGAGAGGGGTCTGATGTGCAGAGAGCTAGTACTATGCCTTAGGATGCATGAGCAATCATAGCCTGGTGGGCTGTAAGAATAAAGAAATGCTAATGGCCTGGAACTCAAAAAAGGTAAAAGCTGCTGAGTGACAGGTATTTGTATTTTGTAAAGTCAGTTTCACACAGAAAGAAAATTGAGTGGTCTCACAACTGCAGCAGCAAAACAAACCTGAAGGCATATTGTTTCAAAGGAAGTGCTCATTCAAATAGTGCACTTTCAGTGAAAAGGAAAAGGTATTTGACTGTTAAAATGACCTCTGAATTACATGTTTGTTTGACATTTTTTCTTTGTTGCAAGATGTCCAATAAAATTAATGTACAAAACCTGGGAGAATTTGACAGTAATATTTTGGTCCATTGTATTAATGTGATTACGTGACCTAAGGCAATCGTAAGATACAGTGACAGAAAATTGAATTGATTCAAGGTGAGCAAAGAGGTAAAAATGCAAAGTGCTACATGAAAACCACTGTCCTTTACAAATGCTGTATGTAAAAGTAATCTACCAGTGACGCTTTTTTCCATTTTTATATTGTATATAAGCATCCGGAGAAAGGCATTAGCTTGACAACATATGGTTTAATATGACTAACAAATGTAGGATTCTGGTCCCCAAATCCTAAAACTGTGAATATTCTCTAATCTCCCTGCTGGAATCCTTTGATCTTAATGTAAAGACACATTAAGAGATACAAAAAAACCCCTCCACCATTGAGTTTTCTTTGTTTAAATTTATACTTTTTAAGTGTACTTTTGCATAAAAATATAAGTGGTTGTCACTGGTCAAAGATAGGTAGCTGTTAGTGATGATAACTGCAGCAGAGTAACAAAGGTTCTGCTTACAAGTGGCAGTTCATCCTCCCAGCCCCTCCTGCTGCTTTCACTATTCAGTTCTTTTATTTTGTAAACCTCTTCACTCCTAGGCTGTGAGTTAGCACTTACTTTGTGTGGTGCAGGCTAAATTGAAAAAGGATATAAAATGCAAATAGTAAGACAAAACCCCTGGCATTCTGACTGCTCTTAATAGTCACATGGGGGGAAAAAAGGAGAAAAAGATGATGCAGTGAACAAAAGCCATGAATTCAGATTAATATTTCCACAGAATTATTTATTTATTTATTGCTGAGATGGAATTAAAAAATCAGTGGTGAGATTAATACCAGTAAGGTAGAGTGCAAGACTCAAAAGAATGAGTGAGGAAGAAGATAAGCAGTTGGGAGGCAGACAATACAACACAAGATCCATAGATTTTGAGGCCAGCAGGGACCAATGTGACCTCCTGAGTAACACAGGTCAGAGGTTATGAAGCTCTGCAAGCAAGAGAAACACATGGACAAGAGAAAAGAAGTAAAGACACAGGTGCAGAGAGACCTAAAGTCATTCTAAGCAGAGGATCAACACAAAACATTGCACCTTTTTGCCAGGCAAAGTAGAGCAGATCAGGGAAGAGAATAATGGGAATGAAAGCCAGCTCAGGAAAGGTATTTATAGTACTCTTAAAGCACAAATACTGCTTGGGTTTTTTGATGGTGGAAATGCAGCTAAGCAGAGGGAGAGGGATGAATAATGTTGCCACAGGAGTTTGGATAAATTCTTGGAGCAGTTGCAGGTGGTGAGTGTCTTGTCATTATGACATGACTCTTTTTCTGGTCTTCAGACCTTAATACTAAACTGGAAGAAAATACACTGTTTAAATCAAGAGAATGAGCAACCACCTACATGAGACTTTGCCTTTTTCTGATCACCAGTAGTCAGTTAACTAGTTGGGTAGGAAATTATGTAGGTGATCTCAAATTTGAACTGTTAAGTTACTGGCCATATCAAGAAAAGTGTAACACAGGAAGGAAGTAAAACATTTCTAAGGAATGGGACTTTGGAACAGGATTGTAAGAACTTTTATGTGATTTTTGTATCTATTTGTTTTTCTGGGTAGTGGATGTGGGGTTTTTTGTTTATTGTAGTGTTTGTTTGTTTTTACTAAGGCTTTGGCTTTGTTGCAGAAGGTTTTATTACTTACACCAATACTGCCATAGCAGAATAACCCACAGGTGAGTTTTCCCACATCTGTGTCCTTTTGATTTCACTTACACATTTTGTGGTGAGACCTCAAACACTGAGTTACATATAACTTGATCACAGTGGCTTATGCAATTACCAGCCTTAAGCCGAGTTGTCACAGCAATGTCCAGCTGCACGGTCAGTGCTGCAGCGGCAGACAGATGCTCGCTGGTGTGGTGGTGCCTTCCACGTTTGCCAGTGAGCCGGTGCACCAGGGCTCTCGGTAACAGAGCCGACAGCTCGGCCTGACCTTGAAACACCAGCCTTTGCCTGGAAGTCGTTGGGGAAGTGGAGTATTCCAGTCCAGCAGCAGGTTATCACGCTGCTAAATAAATATAGATCTTACTGCTAAATAAAAACTAATTAAAAAAAAAAAAAAAGTAAAACCTCCCTAACCAACCTGCAAACAAGCAGACTTAACGCCCGGCTGCAGCTTATTAGTTCAGAACTGGAGCCATCACTGCCCCTCGCTCCCACCCGGCCCGGGACCGCTGCATTCCATCCCTCTTCACGGTTGTGCGCTCCCGGGGCAGCCGAGCAGACGACGAGGAACCCGGGCCAGGGGATCGCTCCCGCCCAGCCCAGCCCAGCCCATCCTAGGCTGTCTAGCCTCCCGGCCGAGCCGGCCGTAGTGTTTGCGAAGCTCGTCGGCCGCTCCGCCCCCGCGGGGCAGCCGTGGGGAGATCGGCGCCGTGTTTGCCGGAGGGGCGGCGTGGAGGCGGCAGGTTCCTCCCGCTCCCAGGTGCTGGCGGGGACCTCGCCGCCACCTCCCACTTCTCCGGCCCGCCAGGTGTCGGGGCGGGCGGCGGCCCTTCTTTTTTCCTCCACGTCATGGAAGAAAATACCGTACCACACACATCACATACCCCGTGCCCCTCCGAGCCGAGCACCGCGCCCGGTCCGGGACGACCGCGATCCGCTCGGGTGAGTGCGCAGCCGGTGGGCACGTGCCGGGACAGCGGCAATGACGGTTCCCGGCCCGGCCGGCCGAGCTGAGCCCTAACTTCGTGGAGCGGCGTGCTAGGGTCCGTCCTCCTCCCGTAGGCTCCGCCGTAGGCGCAAACTTGGATGCTCGGCTGCGGCGGCGGAGTTTGGGAAGAGGAGGAGGAGGAAAGGGCGGCACTGTGTGACTCCGCGGGAGCGCAGCGGGGCGGCGCTGTGCGAGGGCGAGAGGGCCGGGCCGGGCGCGACGGTGGGGGCGGCCGGAGCAGAAGCAGGAGGGTCGGTGCCGGTGCTGCGGGAGGGCTCCGGTAAGAAGGCGCCGTTTGTCTTAAAAGTTAGTTACGGGGGGATTTTGCTTCTCGGTAACAGGGTGCGGGTGTCTGGGGCCGCGGCACACACCTGCCCGCAGCCCGGCTGGCAGGCGGCGTGCCAGAATGTTGCAGCCCCATAAGCTTCTCTCCAGAAGCAACAGTTACACCAACTTAGAGTGAGGTTTGGTAAGAGGAATCGGTGTTGCTGTGATGTTGGCATTTTTTTCGTTTCTCAGTAAATTGCTCAAAACGTTTGTGTTAGTCTGTAGCTGTATTCAGATTTGCCAAGTGCACTTAGTCATTTCTTTAGTATGGAAAGAGGTTATTTTTCCTTGTGAGGAAACAGCAAGTAACAATAGCAAGAATCTGTCAGACCTTTTTTTTCCTCGAAGAGAGACGGTAGCAGCTTGTCCCTCATTATGGGGTGAACAGATTTACTAGTACCGGAGTAAGGCTCAGAAAAAGAAGACCTTACAGGGAGCCTCCACTGTGGCCCACCTGAGGATCCGCTCCAGCGAACATCCTCTAAGTCATTCCAAACATCTAACCTGTAAACCAGCCTGTTTCATTTTGAGATAGGCACATTTTCCTAATAGTATCCTTTTCACATAAATAAATCTCCTTAATAATAGTAATCCTTTTGCCTTTGTTTGCTTGTGAGAGAAGCAGCTGAGGGGTAGAGATGGTGGATAAGCTTGCAGCTGAAGTGGAGGTGATTAAGAGGAAAGAGTTGCTTGCTTCTTTCAAACGGAATAACAATAGTCAAATGATTGGAATGAGCTGCCCAGGGAGGTGGTGAAGTCACTATCCCTGGAAGTGTTTTAAATAAGACTTGAAGAGACCCTCAGTGCTATGGTTTAACTGACATGGTAATGTTAGGTCACAGGTTGTACTCGATGATCTCAAAGGTTTTTCCAGCCTAGTTTATTCTCTGTGATTCTGTGTGACACTGGAAGGCAAAAGATTGAAAGCAAGTATGAGAAAGTGGGTTTTTACACCATGTTCAAGTCATCTGTAGTGTGTTCCCCCCCACTCCCTAGTCTCTGTCTGTCAGAAAGCTTATGTAAGTTCAAAAATGACCGCATGAAAGAATCCAAAATTTCATAAGAAACAGATATTTGTAACCCGTCTTTGAAAATTTCTAAGCTGTAAGGAAATGGAAGGGAAAAGGACATGTGGAGAAGGTGTTCAAGAGTACTTTTCTTTTGCCTGTTTCCAAGCAGCAGCTTTCAACTACTATGAGACAACATCCTGGGCTGGAAGGGCTCAAAGGATATGATGTGATTGTTCTTTCATGCATGTGGCTTTTCTGAGATGGTCATAGAAAGTGGAAATGCTACTACATCTGTGCAACTGTGTTTTCTGGTTTCATACATCTGATACTGGTGGGTTTTGGCCAGTATTTGTGTATTTTTGTGTATGCTGCCCAGCTGTAAAGGTATTTAAAGATTGCCAACAAACCTGGCTAATGCTTTTTGACACATGCGTCTTATAAATTAGTAATTCTTAAGGATTATAACTTTTTGGAAATCAGTAATGGTGATAAGGAATACATTCAGGTTTCAGTTGCTTCTGCTGGCACCACCTTGGTGTGATATTCCATTGGGGATCCCAAGAAAGGGGTCCAAACACTGAAAACTGCTTGTGTACCAGGTTCTGAAAGTTTTGTGGATCATAACCTATACTATTTGCTGCTATTTTATGGCCTAATATGTGCAAATGATTCTAGTCAGTCAATGGGCTGGCTGTGGTCATCCTTCTTGAGAGGAAAGAGACTATCTGAAATAAGTAGTTCAGGTAAATTCCAAGGAATTAAGCTTAAAGCATTTATGTGGCAGTTACGGCTACAGAAAGAGTCATCTGGACTCCAGCTTTTGAGGTCTTCCAAGAAATATTGATAAAGGAACTAACAAATGCACCAGATGAGTCATAAAAAGCTCGTTTCTGCACCATAAACAGCAGGGTGCTGAATCCAGCAAGCAAGTACATTTTACGTAATTGTCAACAAGTCAAGCCTCATCAGATCTCTCGCTGAAACACTCAGAAATGAAGAAGGCTTCACCAGGGTTTGCAATGTGACCAAGGACGAGGCAGAGGCCCCTCTGCTTTGAGTACAAGAGAGACAGCTGTAAAGAAAGAAGAGCTCTCTAATTGCACCACACCCAGACAGAGGCATCAATAAGCAGGTGACAGGGTATGTACCAACCTGCAGGAGACCCACCCACCCACCCTCCTACAACATGCTCTGTTGTATTTTCTAATTGCTGTGTGGCTTGTCTGGTGGGTCAAGAAGCTAGGCCCTACCCCCTGCAGGATTCTGTGGTGCCAATCAAAGACCTTTTCCTTTAGGATTGACTGGAGTTTTTGTGGTGCATTGTTGTTTGGTGGGTGGGGTCTTTCTTCATGCTTGATTTCTAGGCAGGGGCAAGTCAGCACCCTAAATCTTACTTACAACATGTGTAGCTGTGTACAGACGTTTTCCAGTTTTGCATGTGCTGGAAACTTGTCTGACAGAAAATGCCCCATATTCTTAATTTTGTTAATCTATTGATAGCATATGATACAACTGACCACCCTCCCATCACACTGAAAAGAGGTAAAGTTGACCCAGCTACTGTCTTGCCACATTGCATCTTATGCATACAGAGAGTATCAATACTAAGCATTAATATTCCATATAAAGGATTCTGGATACTATTCTCTCTCTGTAATTTTGCAATGCTGGGGACATTGAGCTAAGGCAAGACTGCAGGATCCCTTGAATCTGTGACACTCGGAGCCCTCTTTGGAGCTTATGAGACTCAGCCTACTTCAGTCAGAAAAGTGCAGTTTATAATTCTGTATCAGCTGGAAGACTGGTGATGAAAAGAAGACTGGTGTGCACAGTGTTTTGGTCAAAACGTGGATGGAGAGGAGGAGAACACTCCATATGCCTTAGGAATACTGCTGCAGTGCTTTCCTTGAGGTAAAAATACCGTGATAATTTTTTTGTGGTATGCGCAAGTATTACAGTGTTTAGTTCGTCAAATTTCTTTGTAAGCATTACACGCAGAAAAGTTAGACATGTATTTCTTGCCACATAGGAGACATTGTATACCATATGAAATACTTACGTGTAGGTGAACTTGCAGTGCAGGTGATCATATCTAAAGAAAATTTCAGGAAGTATCACCAGGACTATGGGTCTCACAACAGTAGTCCAAACTTCTGGCCTTGCCTTAGTGTCTATTTGCCTTGCCTTTTGTATTTGTGGAGGGAGCAAGGCCTCTGAGACACAACCTTGGTACCTGAAGTGTGCCACTTAAACTTGGAAAGGCTTTTGACAGAGACTCCTCATGTCCTAGTGTTTTCCTGCCTCTCCTCAAGTCCTCTTTGCTGGAGAAGAAAATTAGGTTACTTTGATGTGATCTGTTCTTTTTATGGTGTTTCTTTCTCCCTACCTTCTTGGTGCTTAGAAATACTATATGAGTAAACAAAAATACATGTTTCTTATCTGGATGATGCCTTCCACAGCTTAGCATTCAAAGCCTCCATGTTCACTATTTTTCAGGTGACATTTTACAAATTTTTCCTGTAATTTTTGCAAGAAACAATGTCATCCCTCCTACTTCTGTAGGTCCGACTTCATACACACTTGAAGCACTGATAATGGTGGAGGCTGCAGGCAGTGGCAGGATGGAGCAGACACCAGGACTTTGTTCACCCACCGAGCTGGCTGTGCCCATATTGATGTCCAGGGACAGAGCATCCTAAAGAGAGGAAGAGACCAAAGTGAAATCCAGCAGGTAGGTCTGCAGCTCTCTTTGACGTGATCCTGCTGATGTGATGAGCTGTGACTTTAGTGGAAGGGAAATAACTTAAAGAGGGTGATTTACAGTGGTGGGTTGCAGACAAGAGTCTGCAGGCAGCTTGGTGGGGAGGTGAAGGAAATGGAGAAATATTTTGAGCTGTTAATGGGAGCTTTTCTGCGGTGTGATGCAGTTTCTCCTGCTTCCCTGTCTAACAGGAAACTCCCACCCTCTTTTATCGTGCTTCTCCTTGCCAATTAACACAAATTCTGGCCCTTTGGGTCTATTTTTTATGTTATGCTATGGTTTAGAGTAAAGGTTAACCCTCTCTCCACTGTAGTTGTGTTGCTTTAAACTCCCATAAGAGGTGCAACAAAGCTGTTAAATTCTAGATTACCACAAATTAGAAGGGAGTAAACTCTATTTGTTGAAGTGTGTAGTTGTTAGTGGGGTTTTGTTTGTTTGTTTGTTTGTTTGTTTTCCTGACTCCTGCCTTTATAGTACTCTAGGTCCTTGGCAAGCATGGATACTCCCATCTCACTAAGTCAGAGAATTTAAATTCCCAATGTATAAGCATCAGGGTTTGGAATTTTGATGGCTGACTATCTCTGGGCCTTCTTAACACTTTCTTGTTTTAAGAGGGTTGCAAATCCTCTGACTGGCATGAGACAGTAGCATGGGATGTACCAAGGGATTTGTTGAGAGACTTTTCAGGCCTCCAGCAAAAGAGATTTCATGAAAATTTACTGTAAAGCAGTTCAGATTAGTTGGGGTTGCAGAGGAACCAGGTTCTCTCTTGTGCTGCTTGTATGACCCTGCAGAAGTTGCTTGCCTGTTTTCCTGGCCAAAGAGCAGAGACAAAGACTTTGGCATATCTCTGGGACATGAACATGCTGAAATTAATGTAAGATACTCTACTGAGATTATGGTGATTGCCAGTGGAGGCAAGTGGAAAGGGGAATCCAGCCTTTTCTAAAGAGCGTAGAGTTGGAACTGAGTGGCAAACAGACAAGCAAAGCAACTTACTGTCTGCACAGCAGGTTCTGCTAGGAAATACAGATCCTGTGCAAGAAACAGTCCTCGTGTTTAGCACTGGGACAAAGTTGCGTCCGATATCCATAATTGCCAGATCTTTGCTGAACCTGTGTTTCCCATGTATGGGGCAAGAACCTGTCTTTCCTCTTCCAGAAGCGCAAACCACACTGGGCTAAACTGTAGTCTTTTCATATTGTTTGTCATTGGGACACTGTTATTTTAAGTCTTCAGGGTCTTAACATTGGCAGGTATATTATTTAATTAGCTCTAAAAGTAATGACATACTTTTTCACATCCTGCCGTTAAGTATGTAAGTAATTGTAGTTACTTAGCTCTTTAGTTATCTGTCATTCAGAGAAAATCTAAGTATTACATCAGGCAAACAAGCCAAAACAAGGAGGTGAGTTGTGCAGAACGAGGCTGGTGGTAAGTAAGCCCTGTGTTAGAGGGGCACAGGCTGAGGCTCCAGTGCAGGGCAAGTGGGTGGAAAACCAGACAAACTTTATTGAATTAATTGATCAGATTTAATGCCAATGAAAAGTAGTCCTACAGAAATCCCCTGATCCCTATCAATAGATAACTTTGTGATGGAAATAACCAGCTAGCAGCAGTAAAAACTAGCACATTAGTAAATTAACTTTTCCAGGTAGCAGCATTGGATAGTCAAGCAGTGTTAAAAGTATAATTCAGACAGACAGTTTACTAAAAAATAAAATAAATAGCTTCGGAAAGCACAGGATTACTTTTTCCCTTCCCCAGTTTCCCAGGAACATCATCACCTCTGTCTTTCCCATTGACCCATCGAGACCCAGACTTGATTTCTGTAGACCAGAGGAAAAACCAGGAGGAGATAACTAAATTTTTCCACAGAGCTGATCATGCAAATAAACCAAGTTTGCATTACTGTGTAAGCAGGTGTGTATTAAGCAAACAGAGATATTTTATCAGGGAGAACTTTCCTAAAGTGTTTTTGCCTGAAGGAGAGGGAATTGTTTCCACAGTTCCTGCTTTATGTAGTAATGGTGTTGGTTGCTGAAACACACTGTGACCTGGTTTCCAAGGAAAGGTGTAGACACTTTTTGTCTCAGATGCCTTTGAGTGATGGGGGAGTAACAGGTTGGAGAAAGCATTTGTTCTGCTGCTCTGTTTGATTTTTGTTATTGTTGTTGTTAATGCTACCTACATGAGAGCACTTACCCTTATTGATCTCTCTCTCTCCATTCTCATCTTTCATAATTTCCCAACTTCTGTTCTGCTGCTTCTACTCTTCTCAGCACCCATTACCTTTTTATTTTTTTAACCTAGATGACAGCAAGGAGCTTGGTTTGTGCTGCACATAGACAAAAGGGTTTCTTCATGCAAGAAAGAATCACATGGTGGGGTAAAAGCACTCCTGCTCCCCTGCATCTGCTCTCCCTCTTTCCTTCCACAGACTTGCACTCAGACTTTTCACTTAACTTGCTCTGTGGCAAGCACGGAAGCAGGCTGCCTCACAATGACTTTCATAGTGAGCACTATGTATTTCAGATCCACCAAGAAGAGAGCACGGCCTGCTCACAGCCTGAACTTTCCAAGAATCCCTATTCTAGTAGCACTCAATGTATCTTGTCTGTCTGCCCTGGGTAAACCAGTGCAGCTGATGTGACAACAGAGAAGAGATGGTTCCCACCAGCTGGCCATCTGGCATGACACCAAAAGTAATTTGTGGCATCTGCAGAAAGTCACACACCTCTTTGATGGGTATTGCTAAAGTAGAAAAGAAGTATTATACATTTGATAGGTCTATGCATTAGGAGAGATCACGGCTTTTTCTTTTCTCAGTAGCTCAGTGTAGCTGGTGGTTGAGACTGGACTTTTGCTCGCCTGCTGAGCAAATTCTTCGGGAAGGACTAGCAGAGGTCAGAGCAGGGGCACCAGTGAGCATTGATATATACCTTGTGTCCCTCGGGAAGGCTGTGATGCATTCGTTATTGCAGGCAGACAGGTTACAGGCTTCCTCAGGTAGCCCTGCCTGCATTCCTGGTGCTGAGCCTGTTGCTTCCAACATCAAAGGAATGCCTTTCCCTCTCCATGGTGTCAGCTCTCTTTGTGCAGAAATCCCTTCATTCTTCCTGAACAAAACCCAACCTTCAAAGCAGGAGTTTTATCCTTCTGCCTGGGGATACGTCTGGTACAGATGGCTCTGGGCTTTCTGTGATGGACCCGGACGGTTCATAGTGGCTCCACCCTGTGGGCAACATCCAGGGAGCTTGTGGGCATTGTAGATGCACCTGGAAGCTTCTACCTTTAATACTGAAGTGCTTGAGTTTAATGGAGCACAGGCTGTATCAAAACAGACACAATGAGAAAATGGAATGAAGTGCTGGGGGATTGAAAAATTATTTGTTTTTTCAGACAATATAGTTCACAAGCTGCTAATAAATTAATGTGCTCTGAATACAGACAAACTGGGAACACCTCTGCACTGTGTGGGTGGCAGGTGAGATTTGCCATGCAGAGTAAGAGGAATGTAAGTGTTGGTAATTTGTTCCTGCCTAGGGTGAAGGGAGCTGTAGACTCCTCCTGTGCAAGAATGGCATTGGCATCACAAAGTTGCACAGACTGGGAATCTGGGTGCACTGAGTTTATGGGAAAAGCAAAAATGATAGTGTGAGGAGCTGCAGTAAAGCCCTGGTCTCTCTCAGGAACCAGGTGTCTCCATATGTGTATTATTAGAATCTTACTAAAGTGGAAACGCCTTCAGAAAGACAGTGTGAGCCCAAATCCTGCTGATTTCTTTGTGCTGATGCAGGCAACCTGTCTGTGAAAAATGAGGTTCACTTTTCCTGTTAAAATTTAAAAGTTTAATAAAGGACAATGGGGGACAAACAATAAAGCAAAGAAACAGCATTGGGTGCTTGGCCTTCAGCCAAAAAGCACACCTGCCATTGATGGAGACACCTTAAATACTTTTTGTGTTGCATCAGCCTAATGCCTATTCATGGGTATTAATGTATGTTAAAACTTTTCCAGGAACTTCTTAGCATTGCTCCTCCTTGGTCCCACCTTTTTAGAGCATGCATATCTCTTAGCTTGTGGTTTTGTCAGTTTTTGTGATCCTCTCCATCTTGGGCCTTATTCCAGGGTTCTTGCAGACAGCAGTTGTTGATAGCTGACATATCAGTAGCAGGGATCTTCATTGCACAGTTCTTTGGATGTTGTCCAATCCAGCAGGCAGTTTGGTTATTGTAAGTAAAACTATAGCCTTTATAAAATAACTCTATTAGCTATTTCACCACTATATCTAAATTTAGTTAGTAACAGAATAAAGGCATTAGTTATTATTACAAAACTATAACAAGGCTACTCTTATAAGACTTAAACTACACACACACAATACCCACTTTAACATTTGCAAAAAACCCAACACCCACCATAATATGTATTTATCACACACAACACCCACTTTAACACTTGTAAAAAGCCAACGCTATAGTATGTATTTATCACACTGTCCATTCCTCTGAGTTGCTCAAATACCTCCTTAAACCTTTATAGAGGGATGGCCTACAAAGAGGGCTGAAGCTGCTGCAGCACTGGTCTATGTGAGCCATTGGAGTTCAGCCAGAGCACGAACTTGGTTCTCCGAGCTAACTCAGACTTGTGCTGGCCAAAGCGGCTTCCAGCCTAGTTTTTCTCCATTGCTTCTGAGTGCCACTCTGGGATGGAGGAACTGCTGGGCTGTTCCTGGCAGAGGATCGGGGTTGGGTGCAATAATGCTACCCCCGGAATTCATCACATTGGAGGTGCAACAAGGCTGTGCCATTACAAGCAGAGCTGGCAGAGCTGGCAGTTGCGGTGCAAAAGCTGGGCTTCTTCCTGGCTCGTGTTTGTTGTGGCCATGACTTTCCCAGTGATACTTCATCCAGCCCATCTCACAGTTCATGCTTTGGGACAAATTGGTGATCTTTTGCAGTTCCTTGTATCTTTCCACCAGCTGCAGAAGACTTCAGGTGCTTAGTTTGGGAAAGGCGTGTCTCATATGCATAGTAGAGCAACCAGGATGTAGAACAGGTTCTCTGCTGGTTTTTTTCAAGGCCAAATCTAGAATTAGTCTGGATAGTTTCATCACATGAAGTTCTGCTTCCTAACATAAAGTATGCCTAGATGTTGTTGGACAACCTCAAGCAGCTGAGTGGAAATGTCCCTGCCCACAGTCACAGAGTTGGACTAGATGACTTTTAAAGGTCCCCTTCCAACTCAAGTATATCTGTGTTTCTGTAATTCTATGAAACAACACAGGGTGGGATACACTTTCTCAGTAAGAGTGATACTTTAAACTTGATTTTACTCTGAAGGAATGGATGTACACTTTTTAAAAAATGTTATTACCAATAAATTAATGTATGTGCTCACAGGAGGTTCTTTAGGGCAATTTGGACTACCACATTTCATAATTTCAGCTGACTGTTATGTTCTACTTCCAATTAACAGCAATAGCAGTTCCTATTTTTTTCTTTCAAGGGCTGTGGGCTTACAGGGAGGTGGATAAAACTTCTCTCCATTCCTCCTTGTGTATGTATGGTCTGCTTCCCTCCAGGGAAAAGATGCTGGACTGGTATGAAGTATCCAGTGCTACCCAGATACACAGTTCACCAGCTGTGAACAACAAATTCTTTGCATAGCACTGAGAAGATGCAACAGTTTATAAGGTTCACTTTTCAATGATTTGGTATATACAGTGAAAATTCTGGTAGGCACACTCAAAATGGATTTAAACCTAGCTTACCTTGATTGGTGTTGTTTCCACAGCATCTTAGATATTCAATGTTATGGAACTATTAATAATAAAAATTAAATAATATAGGAATCATAAGCTTCAATATTGCAGTAACCTTGATACCTGATACCTAATAGTGCACAGTGGCCTTTGTCAGTGTATTTAGATCTGAAAGCAAATTAGTTTAGTTGACAAGTTAATTCCCTTTTATGACAAGGTAACTCACCTAGTTGATCAAGGGAAGCCAGGTGATGTGATCTTTCTGGATTTCAGTAAAGCTTTTGATATTTCTGGATACATCATGTGATGGGTGAACAGCTGGCTGATGGGTTGGACACAAAGGGTTACAGTGAATGGGGTGACATCAGGTTGGTGATCTGTCACTAATGGGGCTCCATAGGGCTCCATCTTAGGGGCAGTGCTCTTCAACATCTTCATAAATTACTTGGATGCAGAACTGAAAGATAAACTGAAAGATAAACTCAAAGATACAAACTGAGACACTAAATTGGGAGGAGCTGTTGAAGGCAGAGAGGCTCTGCAGAGAGACCTCAACTAGTTAGATGATTGGGCAACGGCCAGCCATATGAAGTTTAACAAAGGCAAGTGCTGGGTTCTGCACCTGGGACAGGACAACCCTGGCTGTATGGACAGACCAGGATACAAAAGGTTGGGAGAACAGCCCCATGGAAAAAAGACCAGTGGGTCCTGGCTGATGGCAAGTTGAACATGAGTCAGCAGTGCCCTGGCAGCCAGGAGGGCCACCCATGTCATGGGGGGCATCAGGCACAGCATCACCAGCCAAGCAAGGGAGGGGATTGTCCTGCTCTGCTCTGCGATGGCCTCACCTCGAATCCTGGGGGCAGTTTTGGGTGCCACAATATAAGAAAGACATTAAACTATTAGAGAGCATCCAGAGGAAGGTGACCAAGATGGTGAAATATCTTGAGAACAAGACTTACAAGGAGCAGTTTAGGTCGCTTGGCTTGTTCAGCTTGGAGAAGGGAGGGCTGAGGGGGAGGTGCTGACCAGTGNGCACTGATCTCTTCTCTGTGGTGATCAGTGACAGGACCCAAGGGAACAGTGTGAAGTTGTGTTGGGGGAGGTTTAGGTTGAATATAAGGAAAAAGGTTCTTCACCCAGAGGGTGGCTGGGCACTGGAAGAAGCTCCCCAGAGAAGGGATCACAACACCAGCCTGACAGAGTTTAATACCCTGAGTTGGACAATGCTCTCAGGCACATGATGTAAATCTTGGGGTATCCTGTGCCAGGCCAGGTGTTGTACTTCGATGATTCTTGTGGGTCACTTCCAGCTGAGGACATTCTAAAATTCAATGGCATTATTTGGTTTCATAGCAACAGAATGTTTGGCACTGGGCAGGAGCTGGCCAGGAGCTGGCCAGGGCTGACACAGATAGAGAGGTTTTGGAGACATTGGGAATGTGTTGTTTTTTGCCCATCTTTTTTCTTTCTCCAGACTCACCTTTTTGAAGGAGAGAGCAAGAGAAGATGCTCTCCTTGAATTAGGCAATCCCTGTTCAGCCAGGTGGTAGGTGTCATCCTTGGTAGCCAGGAAGACACTAGGCAGAGGCATGGGGAGGGCTTCACAGAAAGATCACATCACACCAGTTTTCTCCCTCCCAAGCAAAAACAGGGACAAGTTACCTGTGTTCCCCTCTACAGAGATTTTTCATATGGCTGAAAACCTGCCTTTGGTTAGGAGCAGCTTTTGAGAGTGACTTTTCCCCAGGAATACAGGTATAGGAAGGGAGTAGGTAAAGGAGAAACCCAGATTAGACTTTGGGCTGGAATTAGTTTGGAGAAGAGATGAAGGAATGCACCTGCTTTCTATGGGGGAACGTGGGATTTTTGCCTTCACAGGGATATGAATGCTTCACTTCATCTTGAGGATGATGGTGCACTGGTACAGCTTGCCCAGAGAAGTTGTGGATTTCTTATCCCTGGAAGCATTCAAGGCCTAGTGAAAGGTTTCCTGATCATGGCAGGGGCTTTGGAATGAGATAATACTTAAGGTCCCTTCCAACTCAAACTATTCAATGATTCTATGAGATAGATCTGGTTTTGTCTCTCTTTGTTAGCATACATGGAGACTGTTTCTAAAACTTGCAGAGAGTTGCTGACCTTTGGTTTCTACAAAATAGCTATGTGTTGGCTTACCCTTATCCGTACCTGGCGTCCCCCAGGTGAAACAAGGAGATGGCATTTCCTTCCTTCTGTTGCCCCAAAAGAGAAATACTTAGGGCAAAGATGCACAAGGAAGGGCAAAGTCAGGGAGAACAGACAAATGGAAAAGTTCTGCCTTGACAAGCCACAATTTAAATGTAGCTACAGCATGCAAGGCCTGACATTTAGGGGAATGCTAAAGATGCCCAGGTTAGTCTTGTAATGTATTTGAATGCACATCTCAGTACTTGATTTTACATGCATGTGTGAGGTGTGCAGGCATCGGAGCCACTTCTGCTGGCTCCATTTTATTGACTCTGGAAGCACGCTGGAACAGCTTCTACTCAAAAGAAAATACTGGGAGATGTTCTATTTAAAGACAAAGTTAGAGCTTAGTTGAAGCTAAGTTCAACTAAGTTGAAGTTTAAACTTAGTTGAAGCTAAGTTTACTGCTTGTCCCAGTTTGAAGACAGGTGTCTGCTAAGGAAGGTGTAAACCTCTCTTAGAACCCACAAATGTGAACCCCCTTCCCTCCGAATTATTATAACTTTGGAATCAAAGGCTTTCAGGCAAAGATATGGGGAAAGGAATAACAGTTCTTTACTAGTATCTATGGCAAGGCAAACAATCAACAACAACAGTGACAATAACAAACAAACAATCAAAAACCAGAAGATGCGGTGACAGAAGTCTCTGAGCTGCCAAGTGCTTTTCCCGTTCGGTGCAGTTCCGGTCCCAGCCGGCAGGGGCGCTGTCGGGCTCCCGGCCGGGCAGGGCGGGTGCGATGACTCCCGCGCAGCTGCAGGGGGCGCTGTGGCGCGGTCAGCTCTGTGGGTGCGGGCAGTGCTGAAGTGCCCAGAGGCAGCGGGCGGGGCGGGGCGGGCAGGGCAATGGCGGGCGTGCAGCAGACGTGGGGCAGGAGCTCAGAGCAGGGAGCAGGGGTGGCAGAGACGAGCCCAGCCNAGTAACCTAGCACGGAGAATGGGGAAAAATTCCACACCCCTCAACCCCCAACGCTGCTGCACCTGTATGTGGTTCTGGTCTAATTTTAATTCAGAGATAGTAACAATGCTGCTTACACATATCCAGTAAAGCAAAGCTATATGGAAGAGGATCTCTGTATTTATCTTTTAGTGTGGTAGTACCTCAGTTGTTAGTGTGCTACATAGGAATGTTATTAAATAACATGCTGTATGAAAAGGGGCCATGTGTATTTTTGCAGTCACATCCAAGGTCATGTCACATGGCAGAGAGCAGGATAGACATGCTATTGCTCACTACTACCCCTCCTGCCTTCAGAAGTGTACATTTGTTGTATGTTCACACCAGTGGATGAAAGTGCGATGTCTTTATTCACCTCTGTCTTCAGGGCAAGTAAGAAGTATTTTCCAGAAGAAATCTCAAGAGAGGAGGAACTTTGGGCTTGTCAGATCCTGTTGGCACAGGACAGGAAGGAAATTAATTTCCTCTCGGACATCTTTATGAGCCAGCTCCAGTGCTAGAGATAATGAGGGTGCTGTGTTTGAATTCTAAAGCTTTCAGTTTTATATCTTTATTTTTAAAAATACTAATATCTACCATTAAGCACACATTTTTTTCAGACTCACTAGAGATCCCTGTGCTGCTCCCATTGAATCCCCTGTAGTTACTCAGGAAAATAGTCAGCTCTTCCTACTCGTGTGAGTGACGGTAATGTTTTTGCCAATCCAGGGTTTGCTGGACTTCAGTTTGTGTCTCGTTAGAAATTAAAAAAATATTTGGAAAAAAATCAGCGTGAGTCTTGTTTACAAGACACTTTTTTAGGTGAAAATAACCTGGTTTATTGCCTTCACTCAGCTAATATAGGGGAATGAAATTTTAAAATTATGATTAAGAAGAAAGTAGAGATTATCAGTGCCCTATCCTTATAAGGTCGTGTTTTTACTGTAGGCAGACTAATGTGTGCATGTCTTTCTTAGAGGTTGGAATTGTCTCTGATAATTTCTTTCTGATTTAAAATAACACTATGTCTCTTTTTTCTTGCAGAATGAAGAGACACAAGTGGCTCTACAAATGTCCCTCACGAAGGAAGATCCTGATCCTCTGTGTTACTGGGTGGCTGATAGCACTGCTGAAGCTCCTCCATGTTGAAAGACACTTTTTTCCTTCTAAAGGCATTTACTTGGTTGAGCACTTCTTGAGCACTTCTTCTTATGTTAGAAACAGGTATTCGTACCCTAGAAATGAGTTCCAGTATGAAATTAATTGTTCATCTATATATGAACAAGATCCTCATGAAATTGGCAAGAGTCTGGAGATAAGAAGAAAAGAAATAGTTGATTTAGCTGATGAAGATGTTGTAGCAATGACAAGTGACTGTCACGTGTATCGTTCACTTAGGAAATACCACCTCAAACCTGTTTCTCCAGAGGAGGAGAGTTTTCCAATTGCCTATTCTTTGGTTGTTCACAAAGATGCAGCAATGGTAGAAAGGCTTATACATTCATTGTACAGTCATCAAAATATTTACTGCATCCATTATGATCAAAAAGCAGCAAAAAGTTTCAAATCTGCTTTGAACAATCTAGCTAAATGTTTCCCAAATATTTTCATTGCATCAAAAGTGGAGACAGTGGACTATGCACATATTTCACGTCTGCAAGCAGATTTCAATTGTTTGTCTGATTTGATGGACTCTCCAGTTCCCTGGAAGTATGTTATCAATTTGTGTGGCCAAGATTTCCCTTTGAAATCAAATTTTGAGTTGGTTGCTGAACTGAAGAAACTCGATGGAGGAAACATGCTGGAAACCTCAAAGCCAAGCAGTAGCAAAAGAGAACGATTTACTTACCACTATGAACTTAGGAAAGTGCCTTATGAATACATGCAGATGCCTGTAAAAACCAATATTTCCAAGAATCCGCCACCTCATAATATTGAGATATTTGTAGGCAGTGCCTATTTTGTTTTAAGCCGAGAATTTATTCAATATACCCTTGAAAGCACACTTGCAAAAGACTTTTTTGAGTGGTCAAGGGACACCTACTCTCCTGATGAACATTTCTGGGCCTCTCTTGTACGCGTTCCTGGGGTCCCTGGGGAAGTTCCAAGGTCGTCCCAGGATGTAACAGACTTGCAAAGCAAAACTCGCCTGGTGAAATGGAATTATCTTGAAGACTATTTGTATCCTCCATGCACTGGTATCCATCTACGCAGTGTCTGCATCTATGGGGCCGGAGAATTAAGATGGCTTCTGAATTATGGGCACTGGTTCGCCAACAAGATTGACTCCAAAGTAGACCCTGTCCTGGTAAAATGCTTGGCAGAAAAGGTGGCAGAACAACAGAAAGAGTGGGTACATTTGTCCTCTGATGAACGCTTTCTGCACTTAAGTTCTATGAATGCCTCAATATAGCAGTGCTGTGTTCTCTGCTGTCAGTGCAGTGTGCTGCTGTAGCACAGCACCTGCAGTTCTGCTGCCTTGACCTGCTGCAGGACTGCAGCAAGAAAAACGTCTGTTCTGTATAATGTCCAGGGCCCTGCAGAGCCAGGTGCCTGGCTATTTATTTATGAAAAGTCATGCCTCTCTGATTAACTGTTTTGTAACTTGCCACAATAAACCTGCAACTGTCTTTAGGGCAATTCTGAGAGGGTGAAGTTTGCTTTTGAAGGCTCTTGTGCTGTCTGTCCCAATGGAGTATTTCAGAAATCTATTTTACTTCAAGTGTGTTTGTATCTTTCATAAGAAACTCCAGTACTTCTGTCTGCCTGTCCTCTTCTCCTTCACTTTTGCTTTTCTTAAATGAATAAAGCAAAGACTTCTGCATCTGCTACCTCAGGAAAACTGCAAGTGCCCATCTCACAGACAAAACCAAGAGATCAGCATGACACCAAATGAGCCATGTGACCTCACCTGAAGTTCCTCACTTCTCATCTGTGGGAGCTGCACAGATCTTTGCAATGTGAATATGACTGGAAGATATAAGGGAAAGAAGATCCCTATATCCTGCATTGTCTATACCATTGTTTCCTCCTCCCAGCTAACCTGTGCACTGCTTTTCGTTCTACAAAGCATGTCCTCAGGTGCTGTGCCAACAATGTTGGTTTCACGAACAGTGGAAGTTGGTTGAAACAGTTGTGTGCTGTTATGTGCACAGTTGTGTGTTTTCCAAAGGCAGAATACATGTGTGCTCTAAGGGCAGTCTCTGCAGCCACTAGGGGATGTATCTGTGCCAAAAGAGGTCAATCTTCATTTCTATTTCTGCCTGTAGGAACATCCTTCTGTGAAATCCCAGTCCTCTTGAGACAATATGTCTACACACAGTGGATAACAAGTGCTATTTCTAGTTAGTGTTCAGCAGTGTGGTGCTTTGTGGAAGTGCAGAACACCCCAAGCTGAGCAGTAATCATAAGAATAGCCATATTGCCGAAATGAAGACCCTGCATGAAGTGTCTTTCCGTGCAAGTCCCGTCGCTTTGCACTGCCATGATCCCAGGCTGGCAGGTGCCTGAATGGGCTCTGGTTCAGCTGTAGAGCAAGAGTTCTGCCAACAGCCCCTGCTTGCCATGGCTCTGCCAGGCCTCCTGGCACTGAAGGGGCTCAGGAGCCCCCTTGCAGCTGAGCTTCCCATGCTACAGCATGAGGGAGGTGTTCGCTGGTGCAGGGGTCTCTGCAGAAACTCCTGAAACTCAGAAATGCTGCTTGGCATTTTGGGGGTTTCTCTGAAGTGTTGCTCTGCCACAAGATCAGTTTTGGTGGACAGTTTTCCACAAAGATTAGTTTTCCAGTGGATCCTGGGGTTTAGCTTTCTCTATGCCACTTTTTTCTAGCCATTTGTCTTTTATTAAGGGGCCTTTCCCCATGAGTGACTTTGGGATATCTGCATCTGGTCTTACTGATCTATAGATTGCTGCAATAATGACCATATCTCATATGGATGATAAATTTTTGTTCCTTATTTGACCTGAAAGAACCAAGTTGCATTTTGGTCTCAGTTTCTGTTTATAAATTTAATCACAGTGAAGTCATCTGTGGCTTAGGACTGGATTGAAAGTCAGGAGTGTCAGGCCTTTTTCTGCTTTTGTGACACTGATTTTCGATAAGACCTCAGACAAGCCACCTGTGTTTTCTGTTTCAGCAGTTCCCATTGTAAAATGGGAGCCATAATCTTCTATTGTCTTGCTAAGCACTTTGAAACCTGTGGGTGTTGTGGGTTGGTTGCACAATACTAATTATTTATCAAACTATTTATGGAGTCTGTGGCCACACAGGTCAAGTATTTCTTTAATGTACCATTTCTGAAATAAATGGGGATTATTTTCTAAGTCTGTGCTGCTTACTTCAGTGACATACCATGTCTACCCAGGGTTGTCCTGACTTGATGCATTTTATAAATACTTTGTAGAAAATTAAATATTAATAATATTTACAGATTCATACATTAGTACGTGCATATAAAATAGAGTCCACATGTGGTAAAAATGTTATTAGAAGAGAACATTAGGATCCCAAAGGGCCATGCTATGGCCTTCTGTATATATAAATTGATGCTTAATTATATATTTGAAATTTTGTATTTATTTAAACTGGCTTTATGTATGTATGTACACACATACCCATTTGTGTTTAATTGGAGTTGTTTGATCTGCCATAAATTTATAAAAATAATCCACCAGCACATTAAACTTCACTGAAGTATGTAATTTTAATCAACATGCAACTTTGTGCTACTTTAATTGAATTGAGTTGAATGATGCCTGTCATTTAATTAGTTTGAAATAAGGCAGCTCATCCTTCTGAGGTGGTGGAGAAGGGGATGTGGCACAGTGTGATGCAGCATCACCTGCTACAGCAGTGTGTTTGCTAGATGGGGAAGTGGAAGGTGTATAGGCATAATTTCAACTTTATGGAGTGGATATTTTTCTAATGGATTCTAGATATTTCTGCTTTTCTGAAAATAACTTTAAAGGCTACTGAAGGTTGTAGAAAGGCAGTTCACAAAAATCAATCATAGGGTTCATGAGACTGGAAGATCATCTAGTCCGGCTCACAACAGGATCAACACTGAATTTCAGCTGGGTTTCTTGGGTATTACTCTTGCAGATCTCTAAGGAAGGAGGAACATTTTCCACTGTTTCCAAACAAAAGAACAGTCAAAATATACATGTCTTAACTTTTTAATAGTTTTCTCTCTGGTTTTTGGCTTTTCATTCAGCGGTGTTGTTATACTGATGCCTGTATTACAGTTAGCTGATTTTACTACAGGTGTGGGTAACATCTTCATCATCATTGCTCTTTACATAGCAAGGTCTGCCATTGCTGAAAATGGACCCAAGGCATGATCCACAACCTTTCTGTGAGGAAAGTGGCTGAACCTAGTTTATGGCAAAACAAGTCAGTTTTATTTGCGCTGAAACTTAGATTATAGGCACTTACCTGCTTTCACATGGGTTGTTGGGGTTTTTTTGGTGGTTTGCTTTGTTTGTTGGTTTTGTTTTGTTTCCCTTAGCAAAGCTTAGATATTCTTTTCCTCTTCATTCCTTTCTTCACTTCTTCCACCCACCCTGCCCTGTGCTGGGCACATGGAGAATGTGGACTATCAGTTGACCTAGTTTTCCCATTCAGGAAGGATGCATGAGCAGGACAATAGTACTGTTCCTGGCTGTCAGCACTGGTGTATAGGTCCAGCCCACCATTTCATTAGTGGTTGAAAATGGCAAAAATGCTGAATCCATTCTAACATGGACAAGTTAAGTAAGGAAGAAAAGGAAATAATGAGCCTTAGTGAGAGAGATGAAGAGCCAACATTTGTACTACTTTTCTTGTTAATGAATTTATTAGGCTAGACATGGAGTCCAGGGAATAGAATATACAAACATAAATGCCTCACTACGTATTTTGTTTGACATGGGAATAAAAGGATGTGAAAGGAAAGACTAGGAATTAGACATCTAATCTGTAACTGTAATTAAAACAGACTTGGCCTGTTGAGTATTTCTCTGACTGCAATGTCATTACTGTGGCATTTAAATCACAATGTATAAACATAAGAAAACCAGTATTTGGGCAGCAAATGGGGAGTATAGGTGGCACACTAATGTATGTTTACACTGTGACCTTGAGTTTTATTTCATGTATAATACCTGTTTTAACTTGGTGTTTTTACAGAACTTGGATTGTTCTTGGTGGTGATAATTTCCACTCATAAAAATGGTACTTCAGAACAATGTGATTTGTTACTAAGATGCAGTAAATCTGTACTGAAAGTATCCCAGTGCTGTTTAGTATTTCAAGCTGACAATTAAACACTCTATCCTGGTCCCATTTCTTGAGAGTTATAAAACTCTTTTGTTTTCTATGGCTAAGGGATATATAATCTTTATAGGACCAATCTTTTTTAGAAAAGGAAGAAAGCAAAAACCACAAAACTTTGTATGAGGTGTTTTCACAAGTGAGATAGTCTATGGCTCTTGTATGGCAAGTTTTTGATAGTGGGAGGAGCATGGGGGTGGATTCTGTGAGAAGCTTCCAGGAGCTGTCCCCATGTCTGACAGAGGCTGTGCCAGCCATCTCCAAGATGGACTTGCTGCTGGACAAGGCTGAGCCCATCAGTGATGGCGGTAGCACCTCTGGGATAACGTATTTAACAAAGGGAAAAAAACATACTGGGCAACAGCAACTACAGCCAGAGAAAAAAGGATTGAGACTGTGACAAACAGCTCAGTAGGTACCAGGTCAGTGAAGAACGAGGGGCAGGAGGTGCTCCATGTGCTGGAGCTGAGATTCCCTTGCAGCCCCTGGTGCAGACCATGGTGAAGCAGCTGTGCCCCTACAGCCCAGAGAGGTCCACGGTGGAACAAAGATCCACCTGCAACCCACTGAGGAGCCCATGCTGGAGCAGGTGGATGCCCAAAGGAGGCTGCAACCCCATGAGAAGCCCACAGTGGAGCAGGGTGCTGGCAGGACCTGTGGCCCCTTGGAAAGAAGCTCATGCTGGAGCAGGGTGCTGGCAGGATCTGTGGCCCCATGGAGAGAGGAGCTCATGCTGGAGCAGTTTTGTTGGCAGGACTATGATCCCATGGGGGTCTCCTGCTAGGGTAGGCTATGCCTGAAGGACTGCACCCTGAGGAAGGCAGGCATGCTGGAGTGGTTTGCAAAGAACTGCTGCATGTAAGAAGGAACCACACTGGAGAAGCTCATGAAGGACTGCCTCCTGTGGAGGGACCTCATGCTGGAGTAGGAGAAGAGTGTGAGGGGTCCTTCCTGTGAGGGGAAAGGAGTGACAGGGGCAACCTGATATGGACTGACCACAAAACCCTTCCCCCGTTCCACTGTGCCGCTGGAGGGGCGAAGGTAGAGAAAATTAGGAATGAAATTGAGCCTAGGAAGAAGGGAGGGGAGAGGGAAGACGGGTTTTCTAAAGATGGTTTTTATTTTCTTATCTCTCTAGTCCAAATTGGTAAGAAATTTATTTCCTCCAAGCTGAGTCTGTTTTGTCCATGGCAGTAAGAGATGAGTGATCTCTCCCTGTCCTTATCTCAATGCAGAAGCTTTTCACTATATTTTTTCTCCCCTGTCCAGCTGCAGAGGGGTGTGACAGAATGGCTCTGGTGAGCAGCTGGCATCCAGCCAGGGTTAACCCAACACAAATGGGAAGGAGTTAGATGGTGTTTTGTTAAAGGGGACAAGGACAGTAAGTTTTATTGCTACTGAGCCCCCACTTAACATGTTTTAGCAGAGACTTGTTTGAGTGGAAATGCTTACATATGGCATGGTTGCTGCTGCCATCTCTGATCAAGGTAAGCAAGACTTGAGTTAGTACATTTTAAAAACAAAGATAATTTAGCAAAGAAATGCCTGGAGCCTGTATCAGTTTCTTGTCTTGTAAAAAAATAGGTGCTTAAGCATTTACTGAAATTTGACTACAGAAAGACTCAGGAGACTGTGCTGATTGTATCAGAGAGGGCAGAAAAAGGAGCATCTGATTTTTTTGCTCATGGTAGGTCCATGTTTTTTAATGATGCTTCTTGTATTATATGTAGAAACCAATTTTTAATATGAGCTAATCTGAGAATCTAGTGACTGACTTCCACCTTGCATCTCAAGCATTTTCTTCTAACATATATGAGTTTATTTAAAATACTCTTCCCTGGGCTACAATTAAGATACTTCGTTGTGATTTAAATTAAAGGCAACAGCTTTTCTATTGCTGAACTCTTTTCTCTGCCTGAATTTGTGCTCTGAGATGGAAAGGACAGCAAGTCTAAGCTTTACCTGCGGCAATGAGAAGATTAGAGAGTGTACAGAGATGCTGCAGGTGGCATTATTACTACCATACCAGCTGTTATGCTACGATATATATAGCTGTTATGCTATAAATGTTGTTGTAGCACAACAGCTGGAAAATAAGAATAACTGCATCTTATACTGTGGAGGTTCAAATCAACATTTATTAATAAATGTGACAGGAATCAGCAATTACACTTGGAAATAACTACATACAAATATTTCAGCACTAAATTGCTAGGTACCATAGGAAGTAGGATGAAAATACAGGTGGTGTATGCATTTTTATCTGATGCATGGAATAATTAGATGTAGATGCATTGCAAGACCTTTCAGTTAGCAGAAACAGAGGTACTCTTGCTACAGAGGTTTGAAACAGCAGAATTAAAGGCAGCAATTTACTTTCTCCAAGCACTATTATGCTTGCTTTTTTTTTTCTCTACAGTTTTTTCTTACCTTTTAATGCTGCAGTCCCAGCTTCTTTATGGCTGTAAGATACCCATATCAATTAAATTTTGTTACTTACTTCTCATTTACTCTAAGCTGCTTTGGAGTTCAAGAGTTGCTTTCTGTCTGTGAAGCAGTTCTGAGGAGCCTTAGTGTGCCCAGCATGTGCCACGGCTTGATTTGTACTTAATTGACTTTAGTGGGACATTTGCATATGCTCAGCTGGGCCTGAACTTTTATAAGCTTGCATCACTGGGGCACTAAAAATATTTTACTCCACTTGTATTTGAAGGGAAAATGAAAAAAAATATCCTTTGTTCCTATGCCAAACTTAGCTTCTTCCTCTTGTTTTGAATTCTGCATGGTATAGGAGATACATAGGTGTAGATATAGCTATAGCTAGATTTAGATATATAAAGCTGTGTCAAGAAGATGCATCCAAAGGAGTAAAACAACGTACATTAAAAAAATTAAAAAAAAAAAAAAAAAAGTTGGTTTGGAAAAGTAATTTCGAGTAGCTAAAATAACAGATGATGCTGTGACTTGAATAGGGATAACATACTTGCAGCTGTTATTGCAAGAACAATAACTCTCTCTGACTTTTGTATTGCTAACAATATTCTTAAAAATACATTCTGAGTTCCAAGCTGTTGCTTAACTGGGATGTGGATTAGTAAATTTACAATTGGTAAAGCTTCATTCCTCTTCTTTGCACAATAGAGCTGTACCCTGTGAAACCATGAGCAGGCTTTGGTGCTTTATTTCTATTCTAAGCCTCAGATTCCATAATTCTGTAAGGTAGAGCAGAACCAGAAAAGCATGTGTCTGTTGGCATGCAAATGACTGGACAAGGCAGCCTGTTGAAGACGTAGCTGCCTGCACAAACCAACTGGAGCAGGAATCAGCCCACTCAGCCAGCAGAGCAAGCATTGTATCTGTTTCATTTCATTAGAGCACATCAGCATTATAATTTTCCAGACCAGCCAGCTAATTGCATTATCTGTGTTGTTTTTATTGGCTGAAGAATCATGGCATTCTCTCTTACGGCTTTCTTAAATTAAGGTTTATTTAAAGCCTCTACATAGATCTGTGGTGCAGACACAGTATGTCTTCTATTACTCCATGTCTTGTTCTCATTTGAAACCAAGGCAGCCAAATCAGGTTCTGCAGTAATAAAACCATAGAACTGAAGACATGAAAAACTGAGTCATCCTAAAATTGAGTAGCTGTATCATTTTACTTCTCTGTGGTCATTGAGGGGATAGTTTTACATTCAGTTTCAGAAATCTGAGACATTTAATAAAGCAGAATACCAAAAAGTGTAGATATTAAAGAAAAAATTTACCTGGAGCACTTACCTGAAAGGGTTTTTTTTCAGTCTGTGTGAAGTAATATGCTTCCATTTCCGTTGTTGGACAGATGTGCACACCACAGAGCTGCTGCTGGCTCTGTGGCACTGTCACCAGTTTCCCCAGTGCCTCACAAGCTGCGCTCTCCCCTGTTGCGGCACTGCTCACTGAAGTCACTAGGAGAGGAGGCAGAGGAGGTGGCCTCTGTCCCATCATTCTAGGAATAACCCTTTGGGCAGTGATTCTCCCTAGCAGTGTTTCAAGGCCATTGGAGTAGCCAAACATGACAGATGAGCTCCACTATCGCAGCCTGGGCAAAGAGAGGAGACAAGGGCTGGGCTGCATAGATCCCAACAAGAGAAAAAACTCAGGCATGCAGACATGTTCCCTTCAGATGACCACATACAGAAGGGGAGGTTTAGGTTGTGGTAAAGAAATCTGTTATACTCTGAAAGCCAGTTCAACCTGCAGCAAGAACTCATTTGTTTAGCCCAAGAATATTTGACCACCATTTCATCAAAAGAGTTTTTTCTGCTGTCATATTTCTACTGTTTGTGTTTGCTTTGGATTTTTGACAGATTTTCTTTCCAAATCTGCTTGAAATTTTTCACCAACCAAACTCTTGAGTTCTGCATGATATTCAAGTCCAGCTGAGGGGTAGAGTGACATGATTTGACAATGTTTTCAGCTGCCTTTCCATAGACTTGCCATATTTTCCAGGTTAGCTGATGGTAATATGAAGTTTGGGTATTGTTCAGAGAGAGTTTAAAATTAAATTGAAATGCTTTCTGTTAAACAAGTGGCACTTTGCATAGTGTCTGAGAGAGATGGCTCTGAATATCCACTCTCCTGGTGGCTGGTGCCTTCTCCTTCAGCAGAGGCGTGATGAGGTGGTGAAGCTTTGTGCTCCAGTAAACCACAGTGACTGCTGGACAGAAGGGGAAGAGACCTGCATTCTCTTTTAGGTGCTGTTGACTGAGCTCAGTGTCCAAGACTGGGTTAGCTGGCAAGACTGTTGATAAGATCGTGTTTGTCCACACAGTCAAGTCATAAGGATGTGAGAGGTGCCTGCTCAGACACACCAGTTAATATTTGGCTGTTTTTTCATGGAGTCAAAAAGTGATGCCATCCTGGAGTGCTGTCAGTCAAACCCAGGAACTTCTCTTGTCTCCAAGGCTGGGATGGGGTTGCGTTTGAAGACTGGAATGCCAAACCCAGGTGAGTTGTGTAGCTGCTGGGTCTATTCCTGTGTGGTTACTTTGCTTCACAACAAACTGGTCCAGCAGTCTTTCTAATAGTGGATTAATTCTCCTTTCCTCTGGCTGCTGGGTAAATGCTGCTGCAATATTCTTTCATTTCTGTTTTCTGTTGAGTCTACTGTTGTGCTCAGCCATTTTTCCTTTTGTGTGGTGTGTACAGAAAAGCAATTCCATAAGCATCTCCTTGCTGAGGAGTCCTGGAAGGCACTACTGGGCCGTTGTTCAGTGCTGCAGTTGACCCTGCTAATGCGTATGAACCATGTGCTGAATGTTGAATGGATACTGAGTTATGGATGAGTGACTTGATCAGATAAAAGTAAAATAACACCCAGCAGGAAGGGAAAGCAGCCAAAAAGAAATTATGTCAGTGCTTCTGACAAATGGAAATACCTGCCTTTTTTTAACCCCAAGCGACTTGATCTTGGACCATAAATGAAGAAAATGAACCAATCAGGTACTACATATTGCTTAATCTAGCAGGCAGAAATATAATGGAGGTCTAGTGGTTGGAACACAATGCCAGATATTTGCAATAAAATTAAAATTATAACTCTTTTTCAGCAAAGGAATTTGCCTTTGGAACAAATTGTCAAGGAGTATGTTTGATTCTTTGTCATGTGAAGATGTTAGTAGTTTAGCAGTAACTTCAAGAATTGAAATGGGAATTACCCTGATTTTTCATGGTCTGTACTATGCAGAAGGCAGGCTACTTTTGCCCAAGGTTGTAGATAAATAGAAATCAGCTATTTCAGAAAATTTTATAGAATCAGCTTAGGAAAAAAATACAGCTAAATTCAAGTGGGAGTGGAAGTTACTTGTATCAATCATGATGAACATAAAGGGCCCTTGAATTCATTGTCACCAGTGATGGTGGTCTACACTTAAAAGTGGTTAGCTTTATTTTTTTCTGCTCTTGTTGAATCAGCTGAAACCATACTAGAAGGAGATGTTACACCTGTTTAGCAGTGCAGTTTATCCTTGTGTTGTTTAATCTTGTTAGAAAGGAGAATAAACAGTAAAAAGGATGATCACCTGTACAACACTTGCAAAAGCTGTTACATCAGTAACAAGGTGTAAGCCTAATCAAATATATTAGATGGATACAGACACTTCAGTGTAAAGGTCAAAAGACCTGAGATTCAGTAATCCAAACTGGTAACTGTGGCCTTGGGACTTTTAAGTGCTGTCAGTCACAGCTGTTATAAATACATGTTATAGTGCTGGCTTTTTGCAAATAATGAATGCTATGTGTATAATATTAACCCTTATGTTGTAGAAATGTAACCATTATTAAATGCTTTTTCTTTTGTTCTACCTTAGACATAGTTGAAAAATAACTAACCAAAGATATGTTGAAATGCAACTAACAAACTATAAGCTTAACTAGATAAGCACAGATGTGATGACTCCAGCCCCAAGGACAAGCTCAGATAAACACAGAAGTGATAACTTCAGCCCCAGGACAATCTCAGATGACAGACCCCTGTTACCAGACACCTCTATCCACAAATCTTCCAAGAATTAACATACGGAGGAATTCCTCACATACCTAAAAGGCCATGTGTTTTTTTGGGAAGAAGTATGAATATACATATTCACCTATGACTATGTAACAGGCTGATGCAATTAAAAAATGTATATAAAGAGAGTGTCTCACCAGGGCAGTTGTGCTCTTAGCTCGGTGCCAGGGGTTCCCAGCGTCACCTGGATGCTGTAATCCTTTTGCTCTATCCTTTGTCCCTTATTGTTACTATTAAAAACCTTTAAATTTAGCAGGAGACTGGACCTCGTTTTTAACACAGCTAAGGGTGTTCCTGAGTTTGGTATATGGGAAAAGGCTGTAGCTGGCACTTGCGATTGCTGCTCCTGCAGCAGTAGAATGCTGCTTGTGAGATTTTACGCTTCAATCTTCTGTACTAATACACCTACTCAGAGTGTCGGCCTGCAGGCTAAAGGAAAGTCACCACCTAGTGATGCAAACCCTGTCTAAAAGCTAAGTTGAAGGTCTTGGTGGGTCTGTGCTACTGAAAAGCAACACCCAATCTACTTTCTCTCTGAAAAGGAATGAGATCAGTTGGACGGACTTTCCCCCTCTGGAGAATGCGTCAGGGGGGAGGGAGAAGGTGAGGCTGGGGGATTCACCACAATCCACGCCCTTTGAATTGTCCATCAAGGCTTTGGTTACACCCCTTTCTCCTCCTAGCTACACCCCTTTCCCCTCCCAACTATTTCCCTATGCATTATTGTTTTAGTATGCATTAAGTGCTGGAAAGTTCTGTGTTTTCTGTATCCTCATTGGTTCGTTTGAATGTGCTCCTCCCCGTTTCATTCCATTGAGCATTTGCAGTTATGCAGTCTTTCCCTATTGGACCTTCCCTGTTGAATTCTCCCTCTTCTGTCTCCCTTAAAACTCCTCACCAACCGTCAACCCTCACTCTTTGTATCCTCCTTTTGCCCTGGGCTTGTTCTGCTCCTTTTGGAAACAGGGAATAAAGACACAAACTACAGGAATCTTTGAGCCCCTCTCTCCTTCTTTGCCTCTGCCTTGCTCCCTCTGGTAACATCATCTGCTGCCAGCCCCAGCTGGGGTCTTGGGCAAACCGAATACCTGGATTTTAAGGACACAGGCAGCCTTGTCTACACAGGTACGCGTGTTTTGATGCCTGCGGACTCCCGGGCAGTCCAGCAGACAGTGTCAGTAGTGTTGCTGGAGTCACACCTTGATTGCTCCTTGCTGTAAGGTAATCACTTTCTCCCAGTACAATCCCACTTCAGACTTCTAAGTGTTGCTCTTTGCTGTTCGTGGCCTCCACAGAGATCCTCTTCCTGCCACCAGCTTGCCTTAAAAATTATAAATGAGGCTTACTCAAAGGTTTCTCAAGAAGCCTTAAGAGTTGCCAAGAAGTTTTTTTGGTTCCATAAGTTTTTCTTCTATTTCTTGAAACAGAGCTTTAAACTTCAGTTTTCCAGACTCTGGGGGTACCCCCTAAGAGAAAGACTACAGTTTAACTAAATATTAGGAAGAAAGAGAAATGGCATAAATGAGCCACAGAAGTAAAATGTAATTTCTGCCTGTAATTCGAGCTGTTGTTTCGGGAGCGTGCTCCAGGGGACTGATCCCTTCCTGCTGTGGTTGCAGCAACTCAGCCTGTTTTCTCACTTATTTTCCAGTGTCAGGAATTACTTCCATAGCAAATCAGTTTTACACTTCTGTTGAAAAGTATCTTAAATTGAACGACTCTGAAATGGACGATAATGTGTTAGGGCAATAGGAGTTTTCATAAGTGGACAATGATCCTGCAGCTGCATTGGGCCAATGAACTGGCTTTTCCCCATGGGCAATCTACATTACCCTACATTTTTGAAATGTTTATTACATAAACAGTTTGAAAAAAGTTCTGTTCGTAGGTACTATTGTGAGAGAAGGACTGCTTTATGAAGACATCCGTTTCTCCTGTGGCTGGTGCCATAGCTGAAGGACCTGCTGAAAGGAGGGATGCTCCCCCGGGCACAGCTGTGCCACGCCCAAGCAGAGAGCTCTGCAGCCCTCCCTCCCTGCTCTGTGAAGCCAGACAAGGAGGCTGGGGGTTGGAAGGGATGCTGTGGGAGGAAGATGATGGCAGGGAAGGGTGTGTCTGTGTAAAGACAGTATATTTACTCTCCTTATGTAGTATAGGTAAGATCTGGATGGTATGAAGGCTCTTTTTGTTTTCCCCAATATGCATTTGGTTGTTTTAGCTTTTGTTGGTATTTTTCCACTATTACTTTTGTTGCTTTGAAAAATGCAGGCTATCTAAGATGACCTCCATTTTAAGGCAGGGGCCAATATCTTGATCACATACCTGGGGCCTTAACTTCTTCCTGGATCTGTATGTAAAGAAACAGCAATTTCTGAGGGCCCAAATATAGCCAAAATTGTGCTAATGTCTACATGCTGTTTTTATTGTGCCCAAGTGAGCTATCATTTAAGTGGCATTTGTTTTGTCCCTGTCCCCTCCCATGTCTGTACAAAGGTATAAATACAGGCTGTCCCTGAATTTCATAGTTCTGATATTGCAAGTAACCAGATGTGAGAGCAAAGCATGAAAAAGAGGAGTCAAGACATCACAGGTGCAGAGTATCTCTGAAAATAAAGCATTTAAAAGTACAAAGAAATTGGTTTTCCCTGGCTTCTGCTATGACAAAACCATTTAAATAATGTCAGCTGGATGATACTTATAGTTAGATTTGAAGCAAAACTCTGATCTTGATATTAAATTATATGAGGTTTCAAAGAAGTTACCAGTAAACTTGTCAGAAAAAATCTGCTGAAACTGCTGTTCTACAGAGTTCTGGACTTTTGATAATATTATTTCCTCTGCAACCATATTGACTTTCTTTTGGAAAAAAAAGTTGTGTTTCAAAGTTTACCCTGGGTTTTATTTCTTCTTTAACGTGAAAAACTCAGGTTTCTAGGTGAAACGTTTTCCCAGTTTCTCAGTGGATACAGTGTTACTGTTATAGGTAGTGTGCTATTGGAAGTGAATCTGTTCGCAAAACATGTTGAAGGACAGAAGTTTTAATGAAAGTTATGCAAACAAATCTCAAGACACATTCACCAAATTTTAATAACTTGATGGCCTGTATATGCTCTGAAAATCCTCTTCAAAATATATTTATTCTTATGCTGGCCCTTTTTTCACATCTTTCCTGCCTGACTTGTCCTATGTGGCACTCCTTTCTGCATTTGTGGCTGAGTAAATTCTGCTCTGCAGCCTGTCTGTGATACCATTTCTCCAGAGAAACTCAAGAAGAATGAGTTACCAAGGCATATATTGCCTTTGACCAGGGGAAAGGAAAAACCTATTTTTCGTATTCTTCACATGTGTGGCCTAAAATGAACAAGAAAGCAGTATGAGCAGGAGCTAAGGCTTAGCACTTGGCAACCCAAAAAGCATTCACAGAACTGGAGTGTTTAGAATGCATACTGAAGTTCTGAGATGTCACCATTAAAAGTGCAAATGGCTCTTGCAAAGAAAGCCAGCAGTAAATAATAAATGTGCAGTACCTCTGTTGGGGTGTGAGCCTCTGCAAGAACCCTGTGGCTCTGTGTGTGTGTTCTTGTTGCCTCGCTGCCATGAATAAACATATGATTCACTGCTTGGCAAATAGATTTTCAATCAGCCCATGTATGGTGAATAATACAGCAGTTACCAATATGATCTGTATTTCTAGATGGTGGAAGTTTTTGGTTCAATAACTGATGAAAATTAATCATGCTGTCTCCATCAGCTTTGGGAATGTCTGCAGCATACATCAGCCTAGAAGGTCACTTGGAGGATTTTTTTCTTTTTGCTTCATACTGACTTCCTCCCACAGTATTAAAGAAAAAACATTTCTGCTCAGTATATTCTAGTAGTTAATATAGATGGGTATAAATAGATACACACGTGTATGTTTTTACTGCTGTCTCATTGACACTGATTAGGGTCTTCATGTCCTTATTTGACCTGTCAGTTGTTTAAGTTGTGTTTCTTTCCTTTCTAGCCTATGTAATTTCTCTTGCAGTCACTTAGACACCCACAGAGCAGTTCTTGTTCTGCTTGTGAGAACAGAGCAGCTGAGCAGCAGGCTTCAATAAGGCTGAGCTTGGCTAGAATAAATATGATTTTATGCTTCAGAATCTGCAGCCAGCAGAACTCAGGACCATGAGGTCCATCAGGAAATGCATGTAAGAGAGCAAATGCAATAAATCCTGGTGCAACTGCACTGCCCAGGCAGACCCTAGAGGCTGCCCTTGGAGAATTAACAAAGTTATGGCCAAAGCAGTTTCCTAATAGCAATTTGCTTATTATCTGTCCATATTAGCTTATATTCACCTTACTCATGTACCCTTCTTAAAGTTCTCCTTGGTTTTATAGGCTAGAAAGCACAACTGCTGTGGTTATTGTTTGAGGAGCTTGTTCCGCTCTCCTGCAGGCATGCACTGTGATGAGAGGGGACTGTCACCCGTCTAATGTCACAGACCATAAACCAGGTGTGCCATGTATGCCTTTAGACAGCCATGTAGCTTGAGCAGTGACACTGTTTGCTGGGCCAGGGAGCAGTGTAGCTGAGCTGAAAACGAATAATGGCAAAATTACTGCATCAAACGCAGGCAAAATGATAAGGATAAACAGTAAAGAGAAGTGGAAAATATCCGGAATTTTTAATTCCTGAAAATTACTGATCAGAGTTTTGTGTATGATGCTCCTGTGAATTTTCACATGAGGGGCTGTGGCACACAGCATTCTGGGCGGTTTCCCTTACCATGGGCTGCAAACAATAGAATTTGCAGGAAGTGGGGCAAAAAACACCAATTCAGTTAGTTTGCCATCTTCTGTAGGACAAATGCATTATGTAGCAGGTTACTGACTTAGCAGGCCTAATGCTTCACTTCACTTTTCATCTTAGACAGCCCTGATAGGAAAAGCTATTAGGAGAACTCACTGAAAACCAATGTGTCACATTTTGTACAGAACCGCTTGTGGAAAAGGTACTTACTGTGCCTTTCTGAAGCACATAGAAATGACCTGAAAGAGCTGCTGAAAGATTGGTTGAGGCTTGGCCTTATCTCAAAGAAGATAAATAAGGAAGGTCATTTCTGTACTTAGTGCCATAGGGATGATTTTGCTCTTTGATAGTTCATGAAAGCCCTCATGACCCATCTGAAAGGAACTTTGTTACATAAATCTCTTCTAGTCATCACTTAAAGACAGTGACAGAAGCCATGCAGAAACACTTTTAGCAAAATTGCTGTCTTTGCTTTTGTGTTAGTGCTTCATGAGGATGAAAAACAATGATGGACACCCAAGGCACCACTTCCAAGCAGTGAGTGTGCAATTTGCAAAACATCTGTGTGGTTTTGAAGTGCAAAGCTGGTGACAGCTTCCCCAAAAGATGGGGGTGCGTGGGTGTGTGTGTTTAAAGGTGTATGCCAGTCACCTTTCTGCTTTTTATTGAGCTCCTTTTGGTATGTTTTTTTCCAAGAAAAATTAGCATTCTGCCATTTGGGCTGTGGTTTCCTTGTGCTGTACATGACTCGGATTGGTCATCAGAGCTGCCCTGAGGAAAATCTCATGGCTCACTTAAAATATCAGTGTATAATAATGTAATCCACTACTCATCCAGCTACCCAGACCTGCACTTAATGGATGTGGTCAAATGGAGAAAAGGGGTATCTCTGCTTGGCCAGGCTTCTCAGATTTGGAGAGATTGCTGTGCCAGGCCCTGTGCCACACTGCCATGAGTCTGACTTGGTGTGGTTTGCCCTGGCTGGGCAAGGCCCTGGAAGAGATCAGTCTGATGCCATGGCAGGTCTCCTTCTCTTCTCTCCATGTGGAAACCCTCTTCACTACTCTGCCTCCATGGACTTTTGCTTCCTACAGAAGCTCAGAGTGATCCACTCAGCCCACAGCAGACTTCCTCAGCCACAAGAAGAATGTGCTGTCCTCAAAGCATAAAAATTACTGCAGGGGAAAGAGTGTAATTCATGTGAAGCTTGTTTGCTCCTTTTTCTGCCACAGTTAGCGAATTGAGCCCAACTTAATTTTCTGTTCTCTGGAGTTTACGACAGGGCTTGCCATGTGCTCCACTTGAAAAAGAAATGTGATCTTCTGTGAGCACAAGGGGTAATGTCTGTGATTTTCTCACCTGAGCAGCTCTGATGCATCTTCTTTGGTAGGAGAGATGTGCAACATCTCACGGGAAAGAGGTGTGACCTAATGAGGGCCCAGCCATGACTGTGGATTTTGGTTATTCTTAGGAGAAATTTGGGTCAAATAGTGATACAGTATAAGGTTTACATCCCAGGCTGCAATGGTTCAGAAGAGTGAGACTTGTGCAGTCTGCCTTAGTCAGTTGGAAAAACCACTTTGATAGCAGATGTTTTATGTAGGCAAGCCCTGGAAGCTGTGAGCAAAATGTAATGCCATTTGCACTAGCCATTGCATAAACATTAATCTCCAGGTTTTAATACCATTTTATTTTATACAAAAGCTATTAAGATATCACATAGTATTTTCAGGACACTTATTTGCAGAGATTACTAGTGACCTAGGAAAATCTTCTCATTCTGTGTAATATAACCCCTGGTAATTAGGACTTCAAAAAAAATGAACCAGAAAGTATGATTAATTTTGCGGAAAATGACGTTAAAATTAGAACAGGTTGCTGTAATATGGGTCAGCTAGTCATACACATTTATAATCACTAAGAAGATTTATATTAAACGACATGAGGATTTAATTCTGTACATTTGCAACAACTCCCCTCCTCTTTCCCAAAACAGAAACCCGTTCACTGGTTCAGGATGAATGATACTTCATGTTTTTCATAGAGACAGCTCTTAAAAGCAATCTGGTGTCCTGTTTCCAGTGATTGTCTGGTAGAGATGGTAAGTGACATACTGTGTGATGCACTAAATGGAAGGTGTGATGACTAGTGACAGACAAAAGGCCAGGAAGGTGCTGCCTGGACAAGCTAACCCCATTAACATTGTTCCATTAAAAGCAACTCAAATGATGGAGAATAAAGCTTCAGTTTATCTGGTAACCAGAGAAATATGAAGAAGAATTTGTAGCTGGGAGACATCAGTGAGATTCAAGCAAGTCACTATCATCATGAAAATAAATGGAAGTTCAGAACACAGAAGACTTGTCCTGGAAGGACAGTTAAAAGTAGCAAAAAATAGGGAAGGTGGCAAAAGAAGTGGGCAGAGGTAGGATGAAGAAAAGGGCAGTGGGCTGCATGCATGTGAGGAACTTGTCAGAGAATGATTGATGACTCTGTAGAAACTGAGGAAGTCCAATTTTCGACTGTACAGTTGTGTTAATTTGGATTTTCCAAAATAAATTAGTATCCAGCAGCCTGTGGTTTTGTCTTTTGTAAGCCTGAGCAATGAGTCATGTTTGTTGCTACCCAGAAACCTGATTTGCTAGTAAGGGTTTCTTCCTTTGTACTGAAGACCATTGTGTTTGCTTCTGGAAAGTGGAAGAGATCATGTTTTAGTGGGCATGCATTCGTAGTTCCTTGGTGAAAATGTCTCAGTCTCTACAAGGTGCCTGAGAACATCAGGAGACCAGAACCTCTGCAGGCAAATCCTTGAAGGCTTGGCAGGAAGCAGTCTTTTTCATGGGTGGCTGAAAAGATCCTGTAGAACAAGTAGCAGAGTATTCCACTGTAAAACTTACAGGCAGGCTTTTTCTAATATTCACAGAAACGTACCATTGTCTGGACTAGGGGATTGACTGGGAAATAAAAGAAGCTCAGGGTGTTTTTCTCATTATCAAAGCACTTCTTTTTTTGGATGTGTTTTATAACTCCTTCATCTGACAAATTTGGCTCTAAATAGAGGTAATGATCTGTAGGAGCCACAGCATGGAATACAGGCAGGGTGATGTTAATGGTAAGGATGCTGTCCTCTGGAGGGGTGTGCCAGCTTCCAGTAATGGATCCTGGAGCAAGGGCTGTTGTGGTGCTGCTCCTCTGAGGAGAATGGGAGGGTAGCTTAGACACTGCAGACCTGTGCAGTGATGGTGGTGCTTTTGCATACACCCCCGTGAGACTTCAGGTTGGTCAGCTCCTTTCTTGTGTTGCTGATTTCTCACAGGTTTAAATACTGCAGCCTCAGTTCTCGAAGTAGGTGAAGGTGCTCAGAAGCTCAGCAGCAGCAGCTGCAGTGTTGCAGGATGTGGCTACTGGTGCTTGGCTAGTATGTGTCCTGGGAGATGAGTGTGGATTTGCTTGAAGCTCACAGCTGAACGGTGTTTTACAGTGTGAAGAGTGCCCTTCAAGACAGTAAAAATAAAAAAATTGAAGAGGCCATAAAAGGGCTTTGATTTTAACTTGGTGTCTTAATTTTACTGCAGGCATTTAAGTGTTATGTACACAATAAAGTGATAGAAAAACCTTAGAGCCTGGGCAGTTAAATCAGCAAAGATCCTGAGCCTGTGTTGCTAGGAGTGCCCACTCCTCTCAGCTGTGTGCATAGCACCACAGAGACTAGGATGGTGAAGAGATGCTGTGTTGACAGGCAAAAATGCTTTGTTTTGAAACCATGTTCAGATGGATGCACGACTGAAAACTGTATCCTTTGGGCTGTGAAGGGAATGGGTTTGTTCCTGAGCTGTGAGCAACAGGGTTGTAGGCTGCATACTGAGAAGTGAAAGGCTGCTTGAGCCTCTGGACAAACCCCAAGGATGCTGCAAGCTTATCGGCTAAAATCTGAAGAGAGAGAGATGAGGAGAGGGCTTTGTGATGCAGTCAGAGGAGGAAGAATTAATATAAAAGTCAAGTATGTTTCCAAAGAAATTTGCAAAATGAAAAGTCCCTTGCATTTTCAGAATTAATATCCTCCAGGGAAAAAAGTTTAGAAAGGCTCACTTTTTGCAGTGTCCATCAAAGGGAAGAGCATTATCTGATACGCTGTGTGAGGAGAAAAAGAGGGAGGCTGCAAGAATTGTGACAAGATGCCTCTCCTATTTGCTTTTAGTGATATTTTTAAATAGTATTACTTCTGCGCCTCTGAGAACACTCTCTGAGGAAGCCTACTAGGAAGGCAGCTCTAACAGTTTTGGGGAAAAGAAGAATCTCTCTTAGTGAGCAAGCTCTTTCACATGGCAGAAAGTTCTGCTACTTCCTGTGGCTTGTGCGGCTCTGTCACTTGGCAAGCTGTCAACAGCATGTGGTGAGTAGGGCAGCAGAGGCTCCTCTGTGCCAGCTACTGTAAGGAGATACTTGGGTTTCTGCACCAGTCAACACTGGGTTCAAAGCAAGTTATTTTTTACTTACTGTGCCAGAGACAGCAAACATGGTATCCCTGTGNGTACGTATTCTAAAAGAAGAGCTTTGTATTTACTTTCCTGAATCACAGATAATTATGCTGTTGCATCTTTCCAAATGAAAGCATGTACAATTCACGTCTTTAACTGACCTGCTTAAGGACTTTCTTGTTGCTCTCTGCACTTAGGTAGGTGCTTTCATGAGTGCAAAATGCATATTAACGACTTCTGGTTACTTTTTTCCCGTTTATTGGCATGGTTATTAGAGCATTTGATGGTATTTTGCTCAGATAAGAATGAACTTAACTTTTCCACTTTTTCATCGCCTCTACTGGCTTTAGTGTGACATTGCTTTGATTTCATCTTTGGGATCTCCCTTTGACACTTTCCAGTGCTCTCCTTGGGATTTTTTGAAAGCATGTGTTAAAAAGAGCAGAGTGAGGAGTGTTGATTCAGTCACATTAACCTGAATCTAACAGCAGCATTTGGTCCAGTCACTGAGCAGAGCATGTAATTCCATGTTCTTTTGAGGTGTTCCAGTCCAGCACAGCCTGGTCCAGCAGTGAGAGTTCAGGACTTTTGCTGATCTCCCATCTATTCTCAGGATTCGAAAATATCCCCATGTAGGGCTAGCACATGGACATTATATAGGCTGCATAAAATGTGAGGAGGTTTTCTAGCAGCTGGGAGATCAGCACTTGAGATCTTCTTCTTTGTGCTTTTGCTAGTCCTGAATGATCTGTACCCAGAGTGCTTTGCTCTTGTTCCTTTTTTGCTTTGCTCTGCTCTAGGGTGTCAAAACATTCAATTATTTCTTCCCCTTCTTTCTTCTTACTAGCTTTCACTGTTGCCCCACATAGCAGAGACCTCTTTCCTTGTGTCTTTAAAATAAAACATTTTTCCATGAAGTCCTCATCTTCTCTTCTGATGATAAAAGTAAATCTCCCACCACCTTCAAACGGTTGTCATTACCTGGCACAATATTTGTAAGCTGTTGTTGCTGACTGTATCCTCTATTCCTAGCAAGTACTTTCCCAATACAGTGTTTGTTCAAGCCACTCACACAACAATAGTTTAATATAAAGTCTTGTGGATTTTGCAGATGTGAGCAGGCTTTATGTGTGAATTAGCTGAAGAGAAATCAGTGATTCAGATGGTTAAATACAGCAAAAAAATCTACAGCTTCTTTTTCCACACTGTTGGATCTGCTGATTTCATAGTGCTGGAGATAAGAACTTGGCCAAAAGGAGTTAATTTTTCTGAAAATGTTTGGAGTAGAACAAAATGTGTCCATTGGATTTTAAGTTAATTGATGCATAAATACCTACAAAATCCCTTGGAAATTTCAACATCTCTTTATAAGTACCAGTAGGTGAAAGATTGCAAAGAATTCTTTTCATTGCTTTGAAGAGATTTGTTGTTAGAAGTCTGAGTGTGTGCATATGGGTAGTATTATCTGAGCAGAATCAAGAAGAAACTATCTGGACGTAATGATACTACATATGAGAAAATGTAGAAGGGGGAAATCAATATATTAGATTATCACTGAGGCATTTGTAGATCATGTCCTGTTAAAAGCCTGGGCTATTTGACAGAACATGAAACTTAAGCCTTGGTATGAATGTGAGTAGTTCTGTCCATGGAGATGTAACTACAGGTTGCAATCAGTCTTCTGTGAAGAGACCAGATAAAAGATTTTCCAGGCAAACATTTCACAGACCTGCTTGTGAATGCTGCATGGGAAAAAAAACTGTGTCCTTGTTTTTGTACAGAATGGAATTATCAGTTATATCAAGGGTTTGGAACCCTAATTTTGGAGCACTCTTTGCTGTTAGAATTTATGCCAGCAGTTTGCAAGGCCCAAGAGAGTACTGGAACAAAGCACAGAAGCAGAAAATTAGGATATATAAATTTTCAGCCTCCAGAACTTGCATATCTGTCTGATTGCAGAGTCATAAACGTCTAAATTACATTTTGACTCTTTACAGGAACGAAGTTCACTATCATATCATTCTCAGGCAACTATCAATGGGGAAAATACTAATTACTTGCATTACTTGAATATACTGAGCTTTTTATTAAGGGCTGCAGTTGCAGCAACCTCTGTGCTCAAATGAGTTCTGCATTTAGCAGCCTCCCTGAGGTGCTGTCTGACTTCTCCCAAAAGCTGCCATACTGACATTAATTAGTGAAAGAACAAGTACAACAAAGTGTTCCTCATTCAGTGACTATTCAGTGAGAGGCCACTAAAGTGAGCTGCAGGTGCCCCTCTGCTGGCTGACCTCTCCAGGTAGTATCACCTTGATTAATATTTACCATGGTTTTGTAGCAAGCACACAGCAGGTGGAAATCAGACAGAAAGAGGAGAAAGGATTTACCACACTTCAGCTTGTGGCTCAGGGCACACGCAATAACAAAATTAGTCAGACGAAGCGGTGCTGCAGCTCTGGAACAGGATATTGTATAACAGCACCTGCATCACCAACACGGGCCTAGGAGAAAATAGGGCAAGCTGCAGGCAAGTCAGAGAATGAAAGGGATCAGGGCAGAAAAAGGGCAATGGCCTCCTTTTAGCCTGTTCCAGATATTGGGAAGCTGAGCTGGAGGGGCCACTTATGCCCAGAAAAGGGATTGAGCTGTGCAGAGCTTGCACTACTCAAGTGGCAACACGCCTCTTCCCAAAATCTCTCACAGCTGATGGCAAAGGAACACGAAGACTAACTCTCCACGATCCCTTCTTACTACTTCTTCCTTTCCAGGATGTACAACATGACCTTGGTCCAGCCCTTGACCTTGTTGCTGATGTGGCCTGACAAGCCTGGAGGCAGCTCTGCAGCCAAAATGCACAGCTGAATCTGCAGCACTGGTTTTCTCAGGCATGGGATGGGAAACATTTGTGTTCTCTGAAAGAAGAAAAAACAGTAAATACATCTCTTGTGGCATGGGATGGGAAACATTTGTGTTCTCTGAAAGAAGAAAAAACAGTAAATACATCTCTTGTGCTCAGACACAACATGGAGTAATTTTGAGACTCTTCTTTCTATTAATGTAGCTGCTGGTCAGAGGAGATACCTTCACAGTTCCTAAGCCACTGAGATAATGAAGAAGGCCAAGTCTACCTATCATTATTAGTGTTTTGTTTTGCTGAATAATCCAAAGCACTTGGCCCTATCTTCTGCAATTCAGCCCCCCTGGCATTAGGCCAGCAGGCTCAGTCAAAACCTGTAGCCAAGCAGAGGGTTGCATCCAGGAAAACTGGGCTACATTTGCCTTCAAAGGTTTCTGAGATACCCTGTATTGCACTGTGGCGTGAAACAGGGCAGTGAGCTCTGCCACTGCCAACAAATACAACCCACCCACTAAATCGGGATGCATTTGGCTCAGTGACCAAATAAGCCAAATCAAAACACTTGGGATTACTGGATCCCATTTAGGCAACTAGTCTTAGGCAGACTGGTCTGTCCCTGTACTTTCTCTCTCTTGGGACCATAGGCATTAATTTTAGGAAGATGGCTTTCCAGCTTACCTAGAGTTAAGGTATGACTTCAGTGTTTCAGTCAGAGTAAAGCATACCCTGGAATTCAACAAAAAGTTGATTTCTTCTGGCCAGTGGCCATATTAAAGTGTGTTTGATGGAACTTCTGTACTGACTTGTGGATAAGACGATGCTCACTAACAGCCAAGAAGAAAAGGAAATGAGGAAGACACAGCAGTCTGGCATGTTTGTTTTTATTGACAGAAATGTCCTGGATACAAATTAGGTTGCCATTTGAATCCTTTGCAAGTAACCTGCTTTTACTTGCCCTTGGGTGAGAATTTCGTGCTCTGCAACACGCTGTGGACTGGTATCATCACATCTTGCTTTGTCATCTACAAATGATGTGGTCCCTTTTCATCAGATTATGTCCAAGCTTAATACTCAGTCTCAGGAGGGTTTCTCCACCTCTAATGCTTTGCCCTACTCTTTCTATTCTGGTGTTTGGGCTTTTTTGGTTTTTTTTTTGTTTGTTTTTTTTAAATTAATTAATTTATTTATTTGAATTTTTTTTTTTTTACAGTAGCTCAAGACACAGAAATGTCTGTCCTGGTCTGATTCTCAGCAGTTTCTGCACTGATACCAGAGAAGCAATATTATTTTATGACATTGTAAAAAAAAATAGAATATTTTATATAAATATATATGAATATATATATGAAAATATATATATGAATATATATATATATGTATATATATATGATCGTCTCCAGTGAAGAAGGCAGCATCTCCTCTGGTGAGAATTATGTTATGGTAATATTTCATTGCTTTTTGGTTTTTTAAAATTTTCTGCTCACTGCTGAGCAGGATATGGTAACATATCATACAAGTAGGGTGTGGGCAAAGAAGAGGTGGGAACAGAAAACAGATAGAACATGTACAGGGCAGAAATTGATGTGGTTAGTTTTGGTTTGGTTTTTTTT